>JAHRHZ010000061.1:5124208-5202844 GCA_024137785.1 Ginglymostoma cirratum | reverse complement strand
ATGTGGGTTTAGGCCCGAAACGTCAAGTTTTCCTGCTCCTATGATGCTGCTTGACCTGCTGTGTTCATCCAGCCCCATGCTTGTTAAGTCGAAGAGGCAGGGATGGAGCCAGTAAAGGTGAGTGTAGGTAGGGGGGTAGGGAGGAGATAGGTCAGTCCAGGGAGGACGGACAGGTCAAGGGGGCGGGATGATGTTAGTAAATAGGAGATGGGGGTGTGGCTTGAGGTGAGAGGAAAAACAGGTTAGGGAGGTGGAGATGAGCTGGGCTGGTTTTGGGATGCGGTTGGGGGAGGGGAGATTTTGAAGCTTGTGAGATCCACATTGATGCCATTGGGCTGCAGGGTTCCCAGGCTGAATATGATTTCCTGGCATTCTGCTGACTTTTATTTGTTTCTTTAACAAGTTGTTAAAAATACAACTATTGTATTGATTTATATGGACATTTTCAGTAAACCCACACATTCCTAAAAGTCTTTATAATTTTCTTTTCAGGTTTCTGAATAGAAAATTCTAATAGTGGCTCCACTTTTGCTGTCCTTGACAGCACCTTATCTTGTCCTACAATATGTCCTCAGCACACCACTTTTGCCTTTTCAAATTCACTTTTATCTAAATTTAATACTAATCCAACTAATTGTAATCACTAAAACTCGTCTCCCCATTGTCCTACATGTCCTTTTCATGTTTTCTATATATTACATTTTATAAATAAACTACACAATTATGTATTTCAGCTACAACTTTGATTTGACAGCCTTTGAATGTAGCTGGGGCATTCTTTAACCCAAATGGCAGAATTCAACATTGGTATAACTTATTCAGTGTGACTAAAACAGATATCTGTTTAGCCCTTAATGTTAATGGCACTTGCCTATATCCCTTCAATAGATCAATTTTGGAAAGGATTGAGGCACTGCTAACTTTATCAATCAATCTTCTAACTGTGGAATGAGCGCAAACCTGTTTTCATGACTGTATTTACATTCCTGCAATCTATACAAAATCTAGTTGATCCATCCAGTTTAGGAACTAATACTATCGCTGAACTCTAGTTGTTTTGAATAGGTTTAATCAAAGTGATTTTATCGCATGTATTGACACTTCGTTTCTAACTGAGATTGCTTTTCTGGGATTAACCAATAGAATGCTGGTTTATTCGTCCTGACTTTCCTATATCCAGATCATCACTGGCTAATGTACATTCAGGTGTATCTCAACAGATTACCTATACTTCCTAAGTAGTCTTAAAAGATCCTTTTACTGTCCTTCCTGTAAATTTGAGAACACAGTGCCTAATTGTTCCAGTATTTCTGTGTTGGCGAATCAAAATGTTGGACATGCACTTTGAAAACTGTCACTTTGAGAACTCTCCTCCTACCTTACTCTAATTTCTCTGTCATTCTCAACTACTCATACCACCTGATACTTTTCTGACTCTTTCTTACTCTCTGCGATATTAGATTTTTAACCTGTTTATGTGACATAACCCATTCTTCCTATAATCAAAAGTATCTATCAGATAAGTCAGTCACCGACTTCGTATGGACCGTTGAACGTTGCTTGCAGAGGTTCACCTTGTAAAGGCAAGAATACCAATATGACGCCTCCTACCTGAAGCATTCTTGTTGTAGAAACTTTGTCTGCCCATTCTTCCATCTTAACTTCTGAAACCTTTACATGCTCTTGTGCAACAATTAGAAACTTAGAAGATAGGAGCAGGAGTAGGCTACTTGATCCCTCAAGCCTGCTCCACCATTCAATATGATCATGGCTGATTGAGTTCAATATGTTAATTTTGCCTTGAGACCGATAGCCACAAGAGCAATATCTACCTCCTTCTTGAAAACACATCATGTTTTGACCTCAACCACTTTCTATGGTAGTGAATTTCACAGGCTCACCACTCTTTGGGTGAAGAAATTTCTCCTTATCTCAGCCGACCAGCTAACTGGCTGCTTTGGATTTGGTATTATGTAACAAGAAAGGAATGATAAGTGGTCTTGTAGTTAAAAGTCCTCTTCGAAGGAGTGACCACAGCAAGCTAGAGTTTCAAATTCAGATTGAATGGGTGAAGACAGAGTCGCATTTGAGAGTTTTAGTGTTGGGCAGATGTAATTATGCAGACCTGCGGAAGCAGTTGGCCTAAGTGGACTGGGCAAAAATGTTAAAGGGCTGGACAGTTGAAGAGTAGTGGCAAATGATTAGGGAGATACGAAATACCTCTTAATTGAAGTATATTCCTGAGAGGAAGAGGAATTGTAAAGAAGTGAAAAATCATGCATGGCTTGCCAAGGAAGTCAAGGATAACATAAAGGTAAAAACTAGGATATATCATATGTAAAAGTTAGTTGTACTCTGGAGGATTGGCAGAACTTTAAACATCAGCAAATATTTACTAAAAACAAAATTAAAAGAGCTGAGATGAACTACGAAAGGAAAATAGCAGAAAACATAAGCACTGATACCAAAAGCTTTTATAAGCATATAACAAGTAAGGGAATAATTGTTGGCCCTTGAGAGCACAAAAATGACAGGTTAAAAAGGGGGAAATCAGAAATGGCAGAGACACGAAACCATTTTGTCTCTGTTTAACTGTGGAAGGTAATAATTTCTTCCCAAAAACTGCAGTTACTATTTAGGAACTTGGTGAAATTATTATGACTAGCGAGAGGGTATTAAGTAAATTGATGGGATTAAAGGCAGATAAATCGCTGGGGCCTGATAATCTGCGCCCTAGGTTATTAAAGAAGGTGGCAGCAGAGATAATGGATGCATTAGTTGTGATTTTCCAAAACTCTGGATTCTGGAAAGGTGCCAGTGGATTAGAAACATGCTAATGTCACACCCTTATTCAAAAAAGAAGATAGGCAAAATGTGGGCAATTATAGACCAGTTAGTTTGACCTCTGTAGTGGGGAAGTTGCTGCAGTCAATCATAAAGGAGGAGATAACTGAACACTTTGAAAACAAAGCTCAATTCACCAGTTTCAGCACAGTTTCATGAAGGGCAAGTCTTGCTTGACAAACCTTCTGGAGTTCTTTGAAGATGTAACCAACAGGTTGGGTAATGGGAATCTGGTGGATGTGGTAGATTTAGACTTCCAGAAGGCATTTGACAAAGTGCCGCATAAAAGACTGATCCGAAAGATTAGATCCCAGGGAGTTAAGGATAAAATATTGGCTTGAATAGAGGATTTGCTGACTGACGGAAAGCAGAGGGTCAGGATAAATGAGTCCTTCTCTGGATGGCAAACTGTACTTAGTGGAGCGCCACAGGGTTCAGTGTTTGATCCTCAACTATTTACAATCTATACAAATGATTTGCAAGCAGGAACGGAGTGTAACATAGCAAAATTCATGGATGATGCTAAAATAGGTGGTAAAGCAGGCTGTGATGAGCAGAGAAAGTGTTTATAAATGACATTAATAGGATAGAGTGAGCCAGAATCTGGCATCTTGAGTATAATGTGGATAAGTGTGAGGTTGTCCATTTTGGCCGGAAAAATAAAAGGGCAAACTATTATTTAAATGGGAAGCAGATTCAAAGTGCATCAGTGCAGAGGGATCCAGGTGTCTTTGTGCATGAACTGTAGAAAGTGGATATGGGTATGCAGCATACAATAAGAAAGTCAAATGTAATCCTGACATTTAATGCAAAAGGACTGGATTATAAAAGTAAATAAGTGTTGTTAGAGTTATATAAGGCATTTATGAGACCACACCTGGAATATTGTGTCCAGTTTTGGTCTCTTTACTTGAGGAAGGATGTGGTGGCATTGGAGCAGGTTCACCAAGTTGATTCCAGGGACGAAAGGGCTGTCATATGAGAAGCAGTTGAATAGCTTGTGCTTGTACTCACTGGAGTTCAGATGAATGAAACGGGGATCTGATTGAGGTATATAAAATGCTAAAGGGGATTGATAAGGTGGACGTTGGACAATGTTCCCTCTTGTAAGACAGTCTCGAACAATAGATATAGAGTGAGAGAGGCTATGTTCAAAACTGAGATGAGGAGAAACTACTCCTCTCAGAGAGTTGTGAATCTGTGGAACTCACTACCACAGACTGCAATGGAGGCAGAATCAATCAACAGATCCTTTGTCTGTCCAACTGTCTTTCTCTCTCTTTAGGCCCTATCCTATCGTTTTCCCTACTCCACTCACCTCCCTATTTTCTGCATTTAAACAGACGTTTTCTCAGCCACCATCAGTTCTGAGGAAGGGTCACCGGAACTGAAACGTTAACTTTGTATTTTCCTTCACAGGTGCCACTAGTCCTGCTGAGCTGTTCCAGAAACTTTGTTTTTTTTTCCTGATTTACAGCATCCACAGTTCTTTTGGCTTTTAAGAAATAAATATGTTTATGATGAAAAGCAGGATAAAGGGCTATGGAGAATAGGCAGGAAAGTGGAGTTGAGAACAGTATGAGATCAGCCATGATCATGTTAAATGGTGGAGCGGGCTCAGAGGGCTGAATTGCCTACTCCAGCTCCTAATTCCTATGTTTTATTTCTCTTTATTCATTCATTCACGGGATGAGGGCATTGCTGGCTAGACAGCATTTATTGCTCATCCCTAATTGCCCAGAGGGCAGTTGAGAGTCAACCACATTGCTGTGTGTCTGGAGTCACATGTAGGCCAGACCAGGTAAAGATGGCAGATGA
The DNA here is from genome assembly GCA_024137785.1 of Ginglymostoma cirratum. Lineage (NCBI taxonomy): Eukaryota > Metazoa > Chordata > Chondrichthyes > Orectolobiformes > Ginglymostomatidae > Ginglymostoma > Ginglymostoma cirratum. Next base: position 5,198,182 of record JAHRHZ010000061.1, on the reverse strand, counting down.
GTTTTTCTGACAATCGACAATGGGTTCATGGTCATCATTAGATTCTTAATTCCAGATATTTTATTGAATTCAAATTCCACCATTTGCCATGGCAGGATTTGAACCTGGGTCCCCAGAACATTATCTCAGTCTCTGGATTAATAGTTCAGTGATAATACCACTAGGCACATCGGGGAGGCGATAGCCTATGTCCTAAAAGGTTTACCCTTTATCCTTATCTATGACCCTGGTCTGGACTCCCCCACTATCAGGAATATCCTTCCTATATCTATCCTGTCTAGTCCTGTTAGAATTTTATAGGTTTCTATGAAATTTCCACTCCATGTTCTAAATTCCAGTATATACAATTCTAACCAAATCAATCACTCCTCATGTTAGTCCTGTCAATTTGGAATCTGCCTTCCTATTTTTGTCATCTAAATGATAACCTTACATTTACCTACATTATACTGCATTTGCTACACATTTGCTTATTCACTCAGCCTGCCCAAATTACACTGCAACATCTCTGCTTCGTGTCATTTGCAAGTTTTGAGATGTTACATTTAATTAGCTCATCTAAATCATTAACACATATCATGAACAACTGTGGTCCTACTATCATTCCAAGCTGTATTAAACTAGTCACTTCCTGCTGTTCAGAAAAAGACCCATTAATTTCTTGTGATAACAAGGTGTAGAGCTGGATGAACACAGCTGGCCAAGCAGCATTCATTAATTTCTTGTCTTTGTTTCCTGTCTGCTAACCAATTTTCTATTCATCTCAATACACTACATCCAATCCGATGTGTTTTAATTTTACACATTAATATGTAGAGATTCTATGATTCTATGATTAATCTCTTATGTAAAATATTGGCCAAAACCTTCTGACAGTTCAAATAAACCACATCCATTGGCTTTCACTGATTAACCCTACTCGTTATATCCTCGAAGAATTCCAGTAGATTTGTCAGCATGTTTTCCCTATTGTCAATCCATGCTGGCTGTGTCTCATTCTACCACTGTGTTTTTTAAGTGCTCTGCACTAAACTCCTTGATAATGGACCCCAGTATCTTCCCCACTACCAAGTTAACCTCACTAGTCTATAATTCACTGTTTTATCTCTAACTCCCTTTTTAAAAAATGGGGTTACAACGGACATTAGAGCACAGGAACAGACCCTTTGGCTGGTCAAGCCTACACTGACACATTTTGCCCTACCATACTAAAACTGTCTTCACTTACAGGATCCGTATCCCTCTATTCCCTTCCTATTCATGTATTCATCCAGGGTTTTCTTGAATGCTGCTACTGCATCTGCTTCTACCACCTCCTCTAGCAGCACATTCCAAGCACTCATCACCATTTGTGTGAAAAACTTGCCTTGCACATCTCTTTTAAACTCCCCCTCTCCCGCACCTTGGGTTACATTAGCTACCCTCCAATCTGTAGGAACTGTTCCAGAGTCTAAAGAACTTAATTCAAAACTAAGGATTTGTCTTTTTATTTTAAAATCTTTACCCTAATCAATTTTGAACTAACTCTAAACACATGATCATAAATCAATGCCAATGAACTAACCCCAATAGATTCATTTCAGGAATAGTAAGAAATCTAATCCTCTGAACTAATCCCATGGATATTCATGACAGTATGCCTTAAACAATGTTTTGAGAATCTGAAGATATTTCTCCAAAGCTCCCTGCATCTTCAGACAATATGTAGTTGATTTTAATTGCTTTATACCAAACTGCTGATGAGGTCCTGGAAAATTTTAAACATAAACACAGGTGAACAAGGTGATTAAGAAGGCACACGGCATGTTTGCCTTCATTAGCCAGGGCAAGGAGTACAAGAGTTGGTAAACCATGTTGCAGCTATTTAAATCCTTGTTAGGCCACATTTAGAGTATTGTGTGCAGTTCTGGTCGCCACACTACCAGAAGGATGTAGAAGCTTTGGAGAGAGCGCAGAGAAGGTTCACCAGGATGTTGCCTGGTCTAGACAGCATTGACTATGAGGAAAGGTTAAACAGACTAGGATTGTTTTCACTGAAAGATGGCGGCCGAGAGACCTGAGAGAGGTCTACAATATTTGAGGAGTATAGCTAGGGTGGATAGTCAGAGGCTTTTCCCAAGGCTTGAAGTTTCAATTACAAGGGGGTACAGGTTCCAGGTGAGAGGGGCAAAATTTAAGGAAAATTTGCAAGGGAAGCTTTTCATTCAGAAAGTGGTAGGAGCCAGGAATGCACTGCCAGAAGAGGTGGTCGAAGCAGGCACTTTGGCGACATTTAAGAGGCATCTGAATGGTAACATGAATAAGGAGGGAAAAGAGGGATATGGATCGAACAAGGGCAAAATGTTTGTTTTTTAGTTTAGTTAGGACATGATGATCGGCGCAGGCTTGGAGGGCCAAAGGGCCTGTTCCTGTGCTATACTTCTCTTTTGTTCATTTTTTCTTTATAATTTTATGACCCTGATCAGAGTGATTTCAATTCGTAGTCCATAATGAGTAAAATATAAACTGTTAACTTTTCCACTACTAGCTTAGCTTTAATGCCCATAAATTAAAAACTTTGGGAATCTGGTTGTCACATCCATAATGGTAATGATACACTAATGTCCTGCCTGCATTTTTGGAAATGGTAGTACACAATCTATGACCACTTGACTGAATGGTCCTTGAACAACTGGTATGAGTATCAAAGGTACTGTTTACATGTTCAGTATAAAGCCTTTAAATTACTGGTTAAATGAAACAGTTCAGAGCAACTGATGGGAAAAATAACTGTTTCCTTTTTCAGGCTTTAGTTACTTTCACTGCAGACATAAGTACAGAATGTGCTCCTTCAGCAATCTGGAGGCTTCTTTTTATCTACAGTAAACAACCAAGCTGTTCACCTGCCTAGGACCCAAACAGAAACTTGTGGTCAGGCTAGTAAGTAAGAGCCCCAGTTAATCTTCTTGCCGGCAGCAGAAAGCACAGTGATTAGATCTCTAGAGATCGAATCCGTCAGGTAGTGGTGACCACTTCTCCTGACCGGGGTTCCCTGTCCTGACTCTTTATCTCAGGAACAATACAGAATAGCCAATGTCACCTGCAGCAACCTCATAAAAAGAAAACAATTTCTTACCTTATGATCCTGGTCTGGATGTTGGTTGGATCCTGTCAAGGTACTCACTGGATCGTCTGTCCGAACACAAGGAGTGGTCTGAGGTAAAATACCTCGGGGCGCCCTACCACTCTATCATGTTTGATTCAAACTCTCGGTCACTTATTCAGCCCAAAGAAACGTTCCCTTGTTGGGATCCGAGACACGGCACCAAAATGTTGACTCAAAAACTTCCGGACCCCACAAGAGTTCCATTAACTTCTTTATTTTAGCTTAGCCAGCGAGAGGTCCGGAGTCAACACCAGAGTAGCAGTCAAGCTCTCACTTGGTGGACTCTCGTCGGACCTCTGTGTATTGCCTAAAAGTAGTACTGCTTATAGCCCTTGTTATCACATCCCATACTGTTCACATGCGTCATAAGCAGATAAGCAGTGCAGTTAACAATGTTTCATTGAATAGAGAAAGCAGCCCCAGCCGTGGGAAGAACAGCTGCAACCTTCAGCTTGTTACAAACACAGGCACACATTCCAAAATTTATGGTACATCGTTATTTCAGCAAAACTTCTAACTATTGCTTCCCCAATACGTTATCAACACTACTTTATCAACGGACCGGACTGTATAAATTCCAAGCAGAGTAGAACAACATCGCTTCATTGGAGGCCTCACTGATGATGTTACCTCGCATAGTGACAAAATGTCTGAACGAAAACAAGCCAGCTCGGTTGCAAGTCAACAACCTAACCCACAATCCAAGGTACAAATATTTGCTAAAACATTAATCATCTAGCACAAACCAAAACTGAATGTGACAAGATTGCAGACTTTAGATCTGATCTGATGGTTGTGGGATCATTTACCTCTGCCTATCACTTGCTGCTTACGCTGTTTTAGGCATGCAAGTGGTCCCATTTTGTAGCTTACCAGGTCTATACCTCAATTTTAGGTGTGCCTAGTGCTGTTCCTGGCCTCCTCTCCTGCATTTTATTGAACCAGAGTTGATCCCCAGGCTTAGTGATAATGGTACATTGAGGACAACTGCACCTCCCAGTCGCGAACCATTTCAACTCCCCCTCCCATTCCTCAGATGACATGTCCATCCTTGGCCTCCTACAATGCCACAGTGATGCCACCCGAAGGCTGCAGGAACAGCAAATCATATTCAGCCTGGGAACCCTGCAGCCTAATGGCATCAATGTGGATTTCACAAGCTTCAAAATCTCCCCTCCCCCAACCGCATCCCAAAACCAGCCCAGCTCATCTCCACCTCCCTAACCGGTTTTTCCTCTCACCCCTAGCCATACCCCCATCTCCTATCTACTAACATCATCCCGCCCCCTTGACCTGTCCGTCCTCCCTGGACTGACCTATCTCCTCCCTACCCCGCTACCTACACTCACCTTTACTGGCTCCATCCCCGCCTCTTCGACTTGTCTGCCTCCTCTCCACCTATCCTCTCCTCTATCCATCTTCTATCCGCCTCCCCCTCTCTCCCTATTTATTTCAGAACCCTCTTCCCCTCCCCCATTTCTGATGAAGGGTTTAGGCCCGAAACGTCGAGTTTTCCTGCTCCTATGATGCTGCTTGACCTGCTGTGTTCATCCAGCCCCATGCTTGTTATCTCGGATTCTCCAGCATCTGCAGTACCTTTTATCTTTGATTGTGCCATCTTCAGCACATACAGGAATGTTCACAGGACTCATTCAAGGTCATGCAGCTATCAAATATCATCATTAATTTTAGTCTGTCCTGTACATCCTCTCAGATTGCTTTATACCAAGTTCACCAATCTCTTCACGCTGCTTGTATGCAAGTTCATGTTCACCTTTGTACTGCTTCATACCAAGTTCATTGCTCTCTTCTTGTGCTGCTTTGTACCAATTTCACCATTCTCCTCTTATGCTGTTTCATGACAGGTTCACTGCAAGTTCACTACTCACCTCTCACACTGCTTTGTACTAGGTTCACTTCTCAAAGTATGCACTGTTTTATACTAAGTTTACTGCACTCTTCATGCTGCTATGTATTTTATCCATCATCCTCTTGTGCTGCTATACAGAGTTCACTGTTCTCCTTTCATGCTTCTTTATACTGGGTACACCGCTCACCTCTCACACTGCTTTGTACCAAGTTCATTACTCTCTTCATGCCTCTTGTATGCAAGTACACTACTCACCTCTCATACTGCCTTATACAACACTTACCACTTTCATCTCACATTACTTTGTACTGGATTCACTGCTCACCTCTTGTGCTGCTTTATACAACATTTACCACTCTCATGTCGTGCTACATTATGCCAAGTTTACCTGTCTCCTCTCTTGCCATTTTATATTGAGTTCACAAAGGTCCTTATGCACTACTTTATACTGACTTCACTGCTTTCCACTTGTGCTGCTGTATGTGAGAAGCCTTCCTACCCCTCTCCAAGGGACTCTCTGCTGATTGTACAAATCAGTGTAAGGAACCAGTTGGGAGGAAAATTAGCTGAAAACCCAGGAGTTGCCCATTCACCGCTCTCCTGTTTTATATCCTAGTTCACTGCTCTCTTCTTGCACTGCTTTATACCAAGCTCCCTTACCACGCTGTTTCATACCAAATTCTACGCTCTCCTCTCGCACAGCTTTTATACCGGTTTCACCACTCTCCTCTCACACTGAATTCATCACTCTCCTTTCGTGCTGCATCATGTTGAATTCTCCATTCTCCTCTCCTGCTGTTTTACACCAAGATCACTGCTCTGCTTTCAGGTTGTTTCATACTGAGTTCACCACTCACCTCACGCACTGCTTTGTACTAAGTTCACCACGCTCCTCTTGCGCTGCTTTATGCCAAGTTTGCCGCTCTCTTCTCTCTTCTCACTCTCACTCTCTTTTCAGCAAGTTCACCACACTCTCCTGGTGTTGTATAATCCTGAATTCACCATTCTCCTCTTGCACTACTTTGTACCTTATTCACTGCTCTCCACTCAAATTCTTCTGCACCTGGTTCGCTGTTCTCCACATGCACCACCTTAAATGAGGTTTACTACACTCCTTTTGTGCTACTTTGTACCAAGTTCACTGCACTCATCAAGCTGGTTGGTATGCTAGTTCACTGCTCTATTCTAGCACTGCTTTATACTAAATTCACTGCTCTTCTCTCGACCTGCTAGGTACCTGAGTTATACACTCTTTTCTTGTGTTGCTTTTACCAAGTTTATCATTTTTCATGTGCAGCATTGTACCATGTTCACTGCTCCCCTTTCGCATTGATCTATACCTGATTACACTGCGCTTCTCGCACGCTGCTTTATACCAAGTTCACTGCTCTTTTCTCATGCCAATTATACCAAGTTCACCATTAACTCTCTTGACACTTTATATTGGGTTCACAATTGTCTTAATGTACTGCTTTATATTAGATTCACTGTGTTGTTCTGACAGGTGCCCTCCTCCTCCTCTCTAAGGGACTAACCACTAATTGTCTAAACTACTAGAAGGAACCAGTAGGGAGGAAAATTAGCTGACAACATAGAGGCTGCCCATCCATCACACACACATACACAATAGCTTGTGATCAGAACTACTGAGAATATAAAGTCACCCTGGGCTGCCCTCTCATTACAGAGATAATGTGGAGCTGCCAGTGTTGGACTGGGGTGGATAAGGTCAGAAATCAGACGATAGCAGGTTATAGTCCAACAGCTTTATTTGGAATCACAAGCTTTCGGAGTGTTACCCCTTCGTCACGTGTAACCCTGACGAAGGGACAACGATCCAAAAGCTTGTGATTCCAAATAAACTTATTGGACTATAATCTGGAGTCATTTGATTTCTGACATTACACAGAGAGAAAGAGAGAGAGAGACAGAGACAGAGACACTTGGTGGTGGTTTAACCAGTGGGTCACCATACTTTAGGTGAGGAGGGAGGTTAAAAATGGAAGACCTTTAAGAAAGATCCCTCAGTTAGTGCAGGAATTGAACCCACACTGCATCAGAAATCAGATGTCCCACCAACTGACAAAACTGACCCCAACAAGCATGAAACATCTTAAACAGTTGCATAAATGATCACAATCAGAGACCAAAATGCAGGGATTTTGCACACTGGTTTTAGATTAAGATCTGCAGAATGAGAGGTAATTAGAAGGCAGTCTATCATGGAGAAAGGAATGATTTTCATGTAAGGAGAACATTTGGCCATGGAAAATGAGCCGTAATAATAATTAATATGGTTCAGCCATATTGGCAGTGGGTAACACAATCTATCAGAAAGTGACTAGCGTCCTCAATTATAAGATATAAAATGGTAAACGCACCATGGGAAGTGCAGAAATGGACAATATTTCATGAACACAAGTGCATAATGAAGGTAGAGTTGACCAAGCCAACTGCAGACGCGCTCTTCTGATAGATGTTCAGCAAGGAATTTCATTCAAGACTAGAGGTTGATGGGAGACAGGTTGGAGGTAGGCAAGAAAATCAGGTCACAATTGATCTAGTGACAGTCCATTGATCTCCAGATTTGTTTATTTTCATAATATATTGTGGTGCAATTCGATCTGTCAAAATGTGGGCTATTAGATCATTACTATAACCATTAACTGCTTTATACTGAGTTCCCTGGTTTCCTCACATACTGCTTCATATTGAAGTCAGCATTGTCCTTATACCCTGCTTTTCACAATGTTCACCACTGTCTTCCTGCACTACTGAGGTCACTGCTCATCTCTCATGCTGCTTTATACTGAATTCATCACTCTGAATTCATCATTCACCCCTTATTTACCTACCCCTTTCATATCTTGCTGTCTCTGAGCTCCACCTCTCTTTGGCCGCCCCCTCAAAACTCACCTTCAGCATAAATACCAGTTTTTCCCAGCTGTTGTCAGTTCTGATGAAGTGTCACCAGACTTAAAATGTTAACTCTGTTTTCTTTCCACAGATGATGCCAGACCTGCTGAGTTTCACCAGCAGTCCCTGTTTTTGTACGACAAGGAACCAGTTAGAAGGTAAATTAGCTGAAATAGCAGAGGGTGTCCATCCATTTTATAAATGCAGAATAACGAGTGGTCAAAACTACTGTGAGTCAACATAGTTCTACTGGATCATAGGGCTGCTCTCTCATTAGAGAGATGTCTGGTGGTGGTTTTACTGGAGAGTCACCACATTTTAGGTGAGGGGCGAGGTTGAAAAGGGAAGTCCTTCATTTCAAGTCAGGTCCCTCAGTCATTACATGAATCAAACCCACATTGCAGGCGCCACCCTTCAGCATAAATCAGCCATCCAGACAAATAACATAACTAATACCTAAAGGTCTTGAAAGGTCTTAAACAGTTGCATGGAGATCACAAATCAGAGATCAAAATGCAGGTGCTTTGCATACTGCTTGTAGAGTAAGATCTGCAGACGAGGGCGTTGGAAGGCAGCCTATCATGAAGAATGATATTCATGTCAAGGGGAGCATTTGGCCATGGAAAATGAGCCATAATAATAACGAATACGGTTCAGCCATATTGGCAGTGGATGACATAGCCAATCATACTCAACTGACTAGAGTCCCCAGTTATAAGATATAAAATGGAAAATGCACTCTGAGAACTGCAAGGATAGACAGTGTTAATAATTTTATGAACACAAATGCATAATGAAGGAAGAGCTGACTGAGCCAACAGCAGACTTGCTCTTTTGATAATGGTGGGGAGGAATTTCATTCAAGACTAGAAGGTGACGGGAGTCAGATCATAATTGATCTTGTGACAGTCCGCTAATTACCAGATTTATTTATTTTCACAAAATATTGTGGTGGGATTTGATTTCTCAAAACATGCGATGGCTAGACTACTACTATATCCATTAACTGCTTTATACTGACTTCCATGGTGTCCTCACAAACTGCTTTATATCAAAATCAGCATTGTCCTTTTGCTCTGCTATTTACCTGGTTCACTGTTCCCTTTGAGCACTGCTTTATACTGGGTTCACTGCTCACCTCTTTTTTATGCTGAGATCACTGCTCTGCTCTCATACTGCTTTATACCAAGTTCACTGCTCTCCTTTCATACTGCGTTACACCAAGTTCACTAGTCTCCTCTTGCACTGCTGTATGCCGAGTGTACTCCTCTGCCCTCATGCTTCTTTATAGCAAGTTCAACACTCTCCTCTTGCACTGCTCTACTGTCATGCAGCTTTATATTGGATTCACCACTCTTCTCTCACACTGCTACATACCCATGTTCACCACCCTCCTCTTTTGTTGCTTTAACCAAGTTCACCACTCTCTTCTTAGGCTGCTTTATATGGATGCACCACCCTCCACTTTCACTGCTGTATACCCAAGTTCACAGAGGCCCTTGCATGCTGCTTTATACCACATTCACCAGTCTCATCTTGCACTCATTTATAGAACATTGACCGCTCTTCTCTCATTCTTCTTTACATCAAGTTCACTGCTCTTTTCATGCCGCTCTGTACCAAGTTCACCACTCTCATCTTGCACTGCTTTTTACTGGAATCACCATTTTCCTCTCATGCTGCAGTGCACCTAGGTTCATCACACTCTTCTTGACCTTTTTTGTATCAAGTTCACCATTCATTTTATGTGCTGCTTTATACTGGATTCACCCCTGCCTTTGTGTGGCTGTATACTTAAGTTCACTGTGGTCCTCTTGTTCTGCTTTATACCATGTTCACTGCTCTCTTCTTGCACTTATTTTGTTTAAGTCCACCATTCTGCTCTCAAACTGTTTTACACCAAGTTCACCGCTCACTTCATGCTGCACTGTACCAAATACACCACTCCCTTCATATTGCTTTATACCAGATTCACCACTCTCCTCTCGTGCTACTTTATACAAAATTCACTGCTGTCCTCATGCTCCTCAGTATGCAAGTTCATTGCTCTCCTCTGGCACTGTGTTATGCCAAATCACCATTCTCTTCATATGCTATTTTATATGTGGCTCACTGTTCTCCTCTCATCTTGCTGTCTACCCAAGTTCAACACCCTCTCCTGTCATGGTGCTTTATACCAAGCTCACCATTCTCTTCTAGCACTAACGTTTACAAAGTTCACCGGTCACCTCTCTTGCCATTTTTTATCGAGTACACTATTGCCTTCATGCATTACTTTATACCAGTTTCACCAGCATCTTCTCATATTGTTCTACGAGACAAGCCTTCCCACCGGTCGCTGTAAGGGACTGTCTGCTGATTTCTAAATCTCCAGAGGAACCCTTTGAAAGGAAAATCACCTCATGTACTGCTTTGCACTGAGTTCAATGCTCACCTTTCGTACTGTTTTATACCGGGTTTACTACTTTCCTCTCCTGCTGCTTTATAACGAGATCACCAGTCTGCTCTATACCACCAAGTTCATTTGTCTTCTCCCATGCTGTTTTGTAATCAGCACTCTCCTCATGCACTGTTTTACATTGGGTTTACCACTCTCGTCTCATGCTGCTTTATAGTAAGTTCAACATTCTCCTTTTGTACTGCTTAATATTGAGTTCACATTCTCTTCTTGCACTGCTTTATATCGAGTTCACAGTCTCTTCTTGCACTGCTTTATGACAGTTTCGTGCTGTCCTCTTACACTGCTGAGTATCAATGTTCACTGCTCACCTCTTGGTCTGCTTCATTCACCTTTCACCTCGTGCATTGTTATATACCAGATTCATTGCTCTCCTCTCATGCCGCTTTATCTGAGATCACCATTCTCATCTCATACTGCTTTATACTAGCTCACTACTCTCTTCTGGTGCTGCTTTATACTGGATTCACCACTGACCTCTCATGCTGCTGTCTACCACCTTCACTGCTGTTTTCTTGCGTTGTTTTATATCAAGTTCTCTCCTCTCTTCTTGCACTGTTTTATGTTGGACTCACCACTCTTCTCTCACACCATCCTCTTCTTGTGCTGCTGTAAAATGACTTCAACACTCTCTTCTCACTGCTTTATATCAGGTTCACCACTCTTCTGTCACACTACTTTGTATTGAGCACACAGCTCTCCTCTTGTGCTACTTTGTACCAAGTTCATTGCTCACGTCTTGCCTTGCTGCATACTCAAGCTCAACGCTCTCTTCTTGCAGGGCTTTAAGTTCATGTAAGTTCGTTGTTTTCCTCTGAAACTGCTTTATACCAAATTTACCCCACTTTCATGTGTTACATCAAGTTCACTGCTCTAATCTTGCCTTGCTAGATACCAGAGTTCAACACTCTCTTCTCACTTATTCCTTTACACAGAGTTCACTGCACTCTTCTCGTGCTGGTTTATACCAAGTTTACTGGTCAACTCTCTTGCCACTTTATATCAAATTTACTATTGTCTTCATGTGCTATTTTATACCAGGTTCACCACTGTCTTCTCATATTGTTCACGAGAGAAGCCTTCCTACCAGTCTCTGTAAGGAACTATCTGCTGATTTTTTGAACAACCAGAAGGAACCTGTCAGGATAAAAATTCACTAAAAACAGAGGCTGCTCATGCATCACACACACATGTAGAATAACTAGTGATCAGAGCAATTGTGATTTAACATAATATTACCAGAATATAGGGCTACTCACTCACAGAAAGATGCCTGATGGTGGTTTAACTTGAGGGTCACCACATTTTAGGTGAGAGCAGAGGTTGAAAAGAGAAATCCTTCAAGTCAGGCCCCTCAGTCAGCGCAAGAATTATACTAACACTGTGTCACCCTGCATTACAAATCAGCCATCCCGCCAACTGACATAATTGACCCCTGTACAACCTGAAAGATCTTTAACAGTTGCATAAATGATCACAATCAGAGATCAAAATACAGGGGCTTTGCACACTTGCTTTAGAGTAAGATCTGCACGGGGACAGGACATTAGAAGACAGCTTGTCATGAAGAAAAGAATGATGTTTGTGTTAAGCGGAGCAGATGGCCGTGGAAAATAAGCCATAACTGATATAGCTGAGCCATACTGGCCGTGGATGACATAGCCAACCATATTCAAATGACTAGAGTCTCCAATTATACCATGTCAAATGAAAAATGCACTCTGGGAACTGCAAGGATGGACAGTATTTAGTAATTTCATAAACATAGTACATAATGAAGGATGAGTTGACCAAGCCAACAGCAGATATGCTGTTTCTGAATTTCTGCCATTTCTGAAGAAGGGTCTAGGCCCGAAACATCAGCCTTCCTGCTCCTTTGATGCTGCTTGGCCTGCTGTGTTCATCCAGCTCTACACCTTGTTATAGCAGATATGCTCTTCTCATTACAGTAACAGAAGAAGTTCATTCTAGAGGATGATAGGAGTCAGGTTGGAGGTAGGCATGAGAATCAGGTCACAATTGATTTAATAATAGTCTATTGATCACCAGATTTATTTATTTTTACAAAATGTTGTGGTGATTTTGGTAGATCTCCAAAATATGGACTGCTAGACCATTACTATAACTACTTTATACTGAGTTCCCTGGCCTCGTCACATACTGCTTTATATGAAAATCGGCATTGTCCTCTTTTTATTGAGTCACCACCTGCTTCAAGAAGACCACCATCAATCCCGTACCTAAGAAAGCACATCCAATGTGCCTTAATGACTACCGCCCAGTGGCTGTGACCTCAATAATCATGGAGTACTTTGAGAGGCTGGTCATGGCCCCCACATCAACTCTAGTCTCCCAGCCTGCCTCAATCCGCAACTCATCCCTCAAACCCCCTCCCCGCAATAACAACCAAAACAGAATCCCCCTCGTCCTCACGTACCACCCCGCCAACCTCCGGATCCAACGCATCATCCTCCAACACTTCTGCCATCTGCAATCTGACCCCACCACCAAAGACATTTTTCCCTTCCCACCCTTATCTGCTTTCTGGAGGGGCCACTCTCTCCGTGACTCCCTTGTCCGCTCCACACTTCCCTCCAGCCCCACCACACCCGGCACTTGTCCCTGCAACCGCAGGAAGTGCTACACCTGCCCCTACACCTCCTCCCTCACCCCTATCCCAGGCCCCAAGAAGACTTTCCACATCAAGCAGATGTTCACCTGCACATCTGCTAATGTGGTATACTGCATCCACTGTTCCCGTTGTGGCCTCCTCTACAATCAGGGAAACCAAGCGGAGGCTTGGGGACTGCTTTGTAGAACACCTACGCTCAGTTCGCACTAAACAACTGCACCTCCCAGTCACGAACCATTTCAATTCCCCCTCCCATTCCTCAGACGACATGTCCATCCTGGGCCTCCTGCAGTGCCACAACAATGTTATCTGAAGGTTGCAGGAACAGCAACTCATATTCCACTTGGGAACGCTGCAGCCCAATGGTATCAATGTGGACTTCACAAACTTCAAAATCTCCCCTCCCCCTATCGCATCCCAAAACCAGCCCAGCTCGTCCCCGCCTCCCTAACTTGTCCTTCCTCCCACCTATCCCCTCCTCCCACCTCAAGCTCCACCCCCATCTCCTACCTACTAACCTCATCCCACCCCCTTGACCTGTCCGTCCTCCCTGGGCTGACCTATCTCCTCCCTACCTCCCCAGCTACACTCACCTTTACTGGCTCCATCCCTGCCTCTTTGACCTGTCTGTCTCCTCTCCACCTATCTTCTCCTCTATGAATCTTCTATCCGCCTCCCCCCTCTCCCTATTTATTTCAGAACCCCCTTCCCCTCCGCCCATTTCTGAAGAACAGTCTAGGCCCAAAACGTCAGCTTTCCTGCTCCTCTGATGCTGCTTGGCCTGCTGTGTTCATCCAGCTGTACACCTTGTTATCTCAGATTCTCCAGCATTTGCAGTTCCTACTATCCCTGCCTCAATCCCCTACAATTTGCTTACCAACGTAACAATTCCACGGTAGATGCCATACACATAGTCTTGCACTCATCCTGGAACATCTGGACAACAAGGACATCTATGTCAGACTCCTGCTCATTGACCACAGCCGCGCCTTCAACACCATTATCCCCTCCAGACTGATCAAAACTCTGTGATCTTGGTCTCTGCTCCACTCTCTGCAACTGGATCCTCAGCTCTCTGACCAACAGACCGCAATCAGTGAAGATAGATAATTACACCTCCTCTACAATAACACTCAACACTTGAGTCTCCCAAGAATGCGTTCCGAGCCATCTACTGTAATCCCTGTACACCCACGAATGTGCTGCCAAATTCCAAACGAATGCCATCTACAAGTTCGCTGACGACACCACCACAGCAGGTCACTTATCATACAAGCTGAGTCAAAATACAGAAGGGAGATAGAGGGCTTGGTCACATGGTGCAATGAGAATAACCTCTCTCGCAATGTCAGCAGAACTAAAGAACTTATCGACTTCAGAAACACAGGAGGAGAACACGCCCCCATCCACATCAATGGAACTGAGGTTGAGAAGGTGGAGAGCATCAAGTTCCTCAGAGCAATGATAACCAACAATTTGTCCTGGAATTCAAACATAGATACGACAGTCAAGAAGGCACACACAACAATGCCTCTTCTTCCTCAGGCAGCTCGGGAAATTTGCAATGTCCATAAGGTCCCTCACTAAATTCTACAGATACACCATTGAAAGCATACTATCTGGGTACATAATGGCCTGGTATGGCAATTACTTTGCCCAAGACTGTAAGAAACTACAGAAGGTGGTGTGTACAGCCCAGACCATCATGGAAGCCAACCTTACATTTACATGGCACGCTACCGCGGAAAGGCTGCCAAATTCATCAAAGGCTCATCGCACCCCAGTTTGATCTCCTACAAACTCTTCATCAGGCATAAGATACAGAAGCCTGAACACACATAGCAGCAGGTTCAAAAACAGCTTCTTCTTGGCCATTATTGGACTGATGAATGGACTCTTTAGCCTCAAATAATGCTTATCTTGCTAATGTTGATCTTGCCTAGCACACACCCTGAGCAATGTAACCTATATGCCACTGCCTAAGTCTTTTTACAACACTGATCTGTACATCCCTGCTTCGTATGATTGGCCTGTACTGATCGTAAACAAAGCTTCTCACTGTACACATGACAATAAATCAATCAGTCTCACACTGCTTCATACCAAATTCACTACTCACCTCATGCACTGCTTCATACCAGGTTTGCCACTCTCTTCACACACTGCTTTCTACCAAGTCAACCGCTCACCTCACGCACCGCTTCATACTGAGTTCACCACTCTCTTTTCACTTTGCTTTATACGAAGTTCAACACTCTCTCTTCTCATGTGGCTTTATACCAGATTCACCATTCTCATGTGCTTCTCCATATCTGGGTTCACTGCAGTTCTCTTGTGCTGCTTCATACCAAATTCACCTCTCTCCTCCTGTGCTGCTTTGTCCCAGGTTCATTATTGTCTTCTTGCGCTGCTATGTGCAGGTTCACTGATCTGACACACTGCTTGTATGCAGGTTCATCACTCACATTTGTGCAATTTTATTCCAAATTCACCATTGTCTTTTATTGTTGCTTTGAATCATGTTCACCGCTTGATGGGCTGAAGGGCTAAAATTGTTAATGATATTCAACGGCTGCATGACCTTGAATGAATCCTGTGAACATTCCCATATGTGCTAAAGACAGCATAATCAAAGTTGCTTTTCTGTACTGGCTATTTGTTACACTGTAGAAAAGAGAGTGTTTTGTTCCAAGTTGTTGGACTTCACCTCGGACCAGGACCTGAGTGGTGCCAGGAACACACCTAAGCCTCCAGACCAGCTATTGATCGAGGGGTCCCTGACATGTAGAAGGGTGTGAGACTCATTGCTTTCTTTTTCTTCCTTTTTCATTTTTTTTATTAACTAATAGATTGTCATAGTTCAGTCTTTTATTTTCCCTTTCTTTTCCTTTTTTTTATTATTACTCAATAAGTGTTCATATTTAAGCAAATTTCTGTTATTGAGTCTTCTCTTAACTGCATTTAACTGAATCCAAAAGAACCGCTTGGACACAGCCTGTGATCCAAGACATTTTTGGCGACAAGGATGGGATTCGAGAAAATGTGTAAGAGAAGAGAAAAGCAACCTGATGCTCTACAGACCATCCATATTCCAGGGTGGAATGTGGCAGACTGTGGATTCGGGTCTGTCACTAATATCTTAGCACAATTAGGACCCCCAAAAGAATGGAAGATGGTTATAATCGGAAAGAGAACAGGATGCCAGGTTTCTGCAAGTACACTGAACCTTGTAGAAGTATTAACTCTTTATGGTCTGGTTTGAATGCACTTTTGTTTGCTGGTTGCTAATGTTGTCTTGTACAATTTGTGTGTTTTGTTCCCTGGAGCTTGAGATCTAGGGATACTTTGAAGTTCTGGTTTGCATTTTGGGAATGTCCGGTGATTTGAAAATGTGGTGTGTACCTATGTGTGCTTGTATTAGTGTGGGACGTGTATAGTTAACGTAATGTCCTTTTAAGAAACCATCAGTGGTTATGTAAAGCTTGGTAAAAATTTTCCTTTTGGAACTGGCTCTGTGTTGTGT
Source organism: Ginglymostoma cirratum (assembly GCA_024137785.1). Classification (NCBI taxonomy): domain Eukaryota; kingdom Metazoa; phylum Chordata; class Chondrichthyes; order Orectolobiformes; family Ginglymostomatidae; genus Ginglymostoma; species Ginglymostoma cirratum. Next base: position 5,181,638 of record JAHRHZ010000061.1, on the reverse strand, counting down.
TTGGACTGGGTATATTTTAATTCCAGAAATTACCCTGTTTGGAATTTCAATTTCTGGCTAGAATGAACTTCAAAATACTGTTTTAACATGAGTGAATTTTTAATTCTGGATCATAAGATTGACTCATTGTTAACATCCAAGTGATAGGGACATTGAAAATGAAATACCCCATTTAGGAAAGACAAGTTAAGGGGTGGGCTTTTTCTTCCTTCAAGGAGGAGGAGAGGTGGATAATGTCGTTACATGCAGGAATTTATGCCCCAGCCCCTTTTTTGAATCTGTGCTGCCTTAATACCAATTAACCCATTCTGCTTGATGTGGAATGGATGGAGCTGGTTTGTTTTTTTTAAGATTTTGGAGACACTGAAGGCTGGAACTATTTGCATAATTTCGACATTGCAACACAGTGATGGATGAGGCACCCTCAACCAATCAAGCCATTCGTCAATAACACATTTCAGTGTTGGGGAAGTACTGTGGAAATATTAATTATCGTGAGTGTCAGGAATCTCGAAACCACTTAAGCACATCATGACAAAAACTATATGAAGACTCACATGTCCTGGTATTCTAAGACATTTATATGGAATAGTTACCTGAAAATTTAAAGGGGTTCTGGGAAATGTTAAAATGCATGCACACAGTCTCATGGTTTCAATGCAAGACAATGGTTACTGATTTTAAGAGAATAAACAGAATATTGAATTTGGACAAGTTTACATAGAGGTATATCCAAACATCTAGAATCATCAAGTAACTTTAAAAAATGTGGATCATCCTAGAGAATGAACAAAGAAAGTATGTTGTGCCTTAATCAAACAGAAACGTTTGACTTCTGTTTTAAAATATTATAAGATTATGTTCCATAGACTACAAATCTCTACAGATCTCTGAAATTAGAAATGATGGTAATAGCTAAATTGCAAAATTGGATGAGATGAAGTATTTAAGGGTGGAGACTGGTGGCGGAAGACAAATAATTAGAACAATAGGATGAAACGGCAATTCAGGTTAAAATGCATTTTAGTGAAAAGGAAGTTTAGATGACAGTACCAAATTGATAGTTTACTCCTGGTGATGTTTGTGCCCTTGTCCTTCTTTCTAAGAAGACTGAATTGGTGATCAAGCCACTGCCTGAGGCATCAGGACCATATGTGAAGAGATAAAACCTCACAGATTATTTGATAAGATCATGTGGAAATCAAGAATGCATGACATGGTCTTGGGATACTGATGTAAGTGTGCAAAAGTGAATGTTATCTCAGAAGTAACAAACATGAGATGGTAAAAAAAAAGCACTGAAGAACGGGTCTCAGACATGCACACCTACTTGACAAAAGGATTACTGTGGATTGGAAGAGCACAAAAACATAGTTTAAACGATAAGACACTGACACAAATCCATAGAGAAACTGACTTTAAAACAATGAATGTATTATTAGTGAAAAGAATTACAATCAAAGTAAAGTATGATTGGTTATTATGTCAAAATGTTACAGAAATGAAAGAATATGGACTCTGGGAGTCGTAATAGTGGACTGAGTGAAAGGCCCCATCGGATGACATACAGATGCCCCATCTTGAGCATTTGTATGATTAAACAAGTAGATGAAACTGTAATTTGTTAGGACAGTTCGTGTGTGTGAAAGAAGGCTGAGCTAAGACTCAGTTGCTATAGGAGTATGTCGTAAGAGAACCCCCAGGAAAAATAAAAGTTGTGAAACATAAGTTGAAGGTAAAGTCTGATGAACATTAGAGCTGTATTGTTTGATACCATGTTTTTTTTTCTATTCATTTTGTGGGATGTGGGCATCGCTGGCTGGCCAGCATTTCTTGCCCTTCCCTTAAGAAGGTGGTGGTGAGCTACCTTCTTGAACCGCTGCAGTCCTCCTGCTGTGGGTTGACCCACAATGCTACTAGGGAGGGATTTCCAGGATTTTGACCCAGTGACACTGAAGGAATGGCAATATATTTCCAAGTCAGGATGGTAAGTGACTTGAAGGGGAAATTGGAGGTGGTGGTAGTACTGCTGCCGAGCCACTCTTGGTGGTGGACATTGAAATCCCCCACCCAGAGTACATTTTTTGCCCTTGCCATCTTCAGTACTTCCTCTAAGTGTTGTTCAACATTGAGGAGTACTGATTCATCAGCTGCAGGAGGACAGTATGTGGTAATCAGCAGGCGGTTACCTAGCCCATGGTTAACTTAAAGCCAGGAGACTTCATGGGGTCCGGAGTCAATGTTGAGGACTCCCAGAGCAACACCCATGCGACTGTATACCACTGTGCCACCCCTCTGCTGGGTCTGTCCTGTCCGTGAGACGGGATATATCCAGAATTGGTGATGGTGGTGTCTGGGACATTGTCAGATATGATTCTGTGATTATGACTATGTCAGGCTGTTGCTTGACTAGTCTGTGAGACTGCTCTCCCAATTTTGGCACTTACACCCAGAAGTTAGTGAGAAGGACTTTGCATGGCTGACAGGAAAAGACAACAGCAGAAATGGCCCTGTGCCTGGGTCAATGCCAGGTGATCCGTCCAGTTTCATTTCTTTGAGACTTTGTCACGATTGGCACAACTGAGTGGCTTGCTAGGCCATTTCAGAGGGCAGTTGAGAGTCAACCACATTGTTGTGGGTCTGGAGTCACATGTAGGCCAGACCACGTGACGGTGGTAGATTTCCTCCCCTAAAGGACATCAGTGAACCAGATGGGTTTTTCCGACAATCGGGAATCATTTCATGGTGATCAGTAGACTCTTAATTTCAGACGTTTTTTTGAATTCCAATTCCAATTATTGTAGATCAAAGGAGTTACTTGCATATGGTGGTAGTTACCACTCAATGATACAATCATTCATAAAACTGGCAAGAAGGGGAACATATTGAAGAAGTATCCTCAAGATGGATACAGATGAAGAGAGCTGGAGAAATTTTGAGTCTATGTACGATGTTATTTTACAGTCATTGGGTGAGCTGCAGATTGGGAACTGGAGGATTTGAAAGAAAACACAAAATAAGGAATCTGAATCTGGAATATACTGAATTTTATTGCAGATTATGTAATTTATGGTCGCCTCAGTCAGAAGGCATTATCGCAAATGAAAATAAAGGGATAAGACATGTCTTAGGACTACTTAACTATTGCAGGAACTTTGTTGAAAATTACAGCAAACTATCCGGACTCCTGCAAGACCCTGAAAGGAAGGGGGGCAGAGCTAGCTCAGAGACAATTGAATGGGGACCTAAGCAAGAGATGGCCTTTGTCAAAATCAAACAGACACTGGCCTTTGCACCAGCACTAGGACTCCCTATCCTGAAAAAGCCCTTTCATTCCTTTTGCCATGAAAACAAGTGCAATCAGTCCACAGTAGTGCTACAGAGACACAAAGCCAAGCTCCGGCCTGTGGGATACTACTCAGGAAAAATGGATCCGGTCATAATGGGACAACAATCTTATGTTCAAACCATCCAATGTGCTACCTGGGCACTACTGACATCCTCCCCCTTGACACAACTGGGGAAGGTGATATTACACTGCCCACATAGTGTAGTCCAGCTGTTGGAACCTGGCAAACTGAGAGGTGTTACAGACAATCGGCAAGCCAAATGGAAAACCATACTGTCGCCAGAAGACAAGCATGTGGAAGTGGTTAAAACAATAAAGAGAACCCAGCAAGCTAACATGAATCAAGAAGGAGAAACACATGATTGTATCACCCTCATGGAGCAGGAAGAAGAGAGAAAGTGTCGAGTTAAGGAAGAGCCATTAAAGAAGGCGGATGTGAAATGCATGTTTGTAGATGGGGCACAGAACTACTATGATGGTGAGGCATGGACGAGGTGGCCATGGTTGATTTGAAAGGGGAACTTTTGGAAGGAGACAAGATAGACAGGTGTCACTCCGCCCAAATAGCTGAACTAAAAGCACTGAACTAAAAGCACTTACTACTGCCCTCTAGTTAGGAAAAGGACAAAGAATTAACGTCTACACAGACAGTAAAAGTGCCTTTGGTGTAGTCCATGGCTACATAATGGCATGGGCAAGATGAGGTTATATTACCTCAAGTGGTGGTACAATTCAACATGAGACCTTACTCACGAACCCAGTGGCAGCAGTAATTAAAACTAAAGTGCACAGAAAAATCCAAATGCCAGAACAGAAAGGAATTGACTTATAGCTCACCAGGCACTTTTTTTTCCCTCTTTCCTTCTTGCAGATTTTGAGGGCCCTCAACAGGACGGGATCCTCAATCCAGGATGGGAGCTGGGACAGATTAAAGTGGTGTAATATGTGACGTGGTTGTGCAGTGACTGTAATTAAGGATATTACTGCTATTAGTGTAAGCAGGAAAACGCTAATCCTCTATGGGGTCCTCTCAATTTTGAGACCATCTGAGGAAGACAGACATGAGGTATGACTTGCTGATTCCATCACGGCCTTGACCATACAGCAGGGGTGGGATATATTTAAGGCCATTGCAACCATTAATTTGATAACACACACTATTGTTACATTATTTGTATTGATGCTAGTTATTTTCATTGTAGTTTTAATCTTCTAGTGTAGGTTATGTACTCTTATTATACGTTACTGTGTGGCTATCGCTGATTTGCATCCACATCTGCAATTGTAACATACACTATCTACTATCATCAGGGGTGGAATGTATAGGATGGCTGAAGGGCTAAAATTGTTGATGACATGCGACAGCTGCAGGACCTTACACAAGTCATGTGAACATTCTTGTACATGACAAAGACAACATAATCAAAGTTGCTTTCCTGTTCTGTTTTCTGTGTTAGCTGTTACACTGTGTAAGAGTTTCATTCCAAATCATTGGACTTCATCCCGGACCAGGATCGCGAACAGTGCCAGGAACAAACTTAAGCCTCCAGACCAGCCGGTGATTGAGGGGTCCCTGACATGCAGGAGAGCGGGAGGCTCATTACTTTCTTTTCCTTCTTTTTTCATTTTTTTTATTACCTAATAGATGTTCATAGTCCAGTCTTTTATTTTCCCTGTCTTTTCCTTTTTTTAATACTCAATAAATGTTCATATTTAAACAAACTGCTGTTGTTGAGTCTCCTCTTAACTACGTTTAACCAAATCCCTAAGAACCGCTTAGACACACCCGATGACCCAATACACCACTCCCTTCATGCTATTTTATACTGAATTGAATTCCCTCCCCTCACCCTGTTTCATAGCAGGTTCATCACTCTCCTGTTGTGCTGTTTAAATTTACGTTCACCATGCATTTCTTTCATTGCTTTATACTATATTCAGCACTTTCTTCTTCTGCTGCTTTATAATGGATTCACAGCTCTCCTCCTGCACTACCGTTTACCTAAGTTCACCATGATCCTCTTACGCTACTTTATACCAAGTTCAACACTCTCCTCCTGTGCTATTTTTTACTGAGTTCACCACTTTCCTTTTTCACTGCTCTATTACTGGGTTCACCACTTTCCTCTCTCACTGCTTTATTATATGCCCACTGTTCTCTCACATTACTTTGTACTGATTTCACCACTCTCTTCCCCTGCTGCTTTATACGGAATTCAATGCTGTCCTCTCACACTACATTGTACCAAGTATACCATTCCCCTCTCACCCTGCTTTACATCAAGTTCACCACTCTCCACTTGCGCTGCTTTACAGCATGTACAATGCTCTCTTCTTGCACTCTTTTATATTGGGTTCACCATTTTCTTCACATGCTGCTTGATACTGGATTCACCAACCTACTCTCATGTTGCTGTATAACCAGCTCACTGCTCTCTTCTCGTGCTGATTTACACCACATTCACTGCTCACCTCTCTTGCCACTTTATATTAAGTTCAATTTTGTCTTCATGCACTATTTTGTACTGGGTTCACCACTGTCCCCTTGCATTGTTCTACAAGAGAAGCCTTCCTACCCTCGTCTAGAAGACTATCTGCTGATTGTCTAAACCACCAAAAGGAATATCCTGTTACAACGTGGATTGTTTTTTGCACAGTCAACCCTTTCTCACCCACTCTCAGGCCTATAATCACATTACATGGTTTGCTTTCAGCACAGACTCTGGTACTCTCAGCTCTCATTATTACTTTATTCAGCTTCTCTTCTGTCCTGGCCTGCTATCCATAATTCCCTCACTTACCTACTCCTTTCATATCTTGCTCTCTCTGGGCTCCGTTTCCACCCATCTGCCACCTCTCCATCCCTGCACTCTCAAAATTTATCTTCAGCATAATTACCAGTTTTTCCTATCTGCCACCAGTTCTGAAGAGTCTCTGGATTTGAAATATTAACTCTGCTTTCTTCCCACAGAGATTCCCAGGCCTGCTGAGTTTCACAAGCAATTCCTGTTTTTGTACCAGAAGGAACTGGTTAGGAGGAAAATTAGCTGCAAACGCAGAGACTGCCCATCATACATACATACATGCAGCATACCTAGTGGTCAGAACTGATATGAGTCACCACAGTTCTACTTAAACAAAGGGCAGCTCACATTATAGAAAAAGAGAGAGAGAGACACCTGGTGGTGGTTTAGCCAATGGATCATCATGCTTCAGGTGAGGGGAGCTGGATGAGGAAGACCTTCAAGTCAGGTCTCCCAGGCGGTGCAGGAATTGAACCCACACTGTAGGCATCACCCTGCATCACATATTAGCCATTCCATCAAATGACATAACTGACCCCTATAGGATCTGAAAGATCTTAAATAGTTGCATGGATGATCACAATCAGAGATCAAAATGCAGGGGCTTCTCACACTGGTTTTAGAGTAAGATCTGCAGAGGTAGAATACATTAGAAGGCAGTCTGCCATGGAGAAAAGAATGTTCATGTTAAGGGGAGCAATTGGCCATGGAAAATACTCATAACAATATTCGTCATTACTAGTTATTAAGCCAGATTTGCTGTGTGATTCACTGCCAATCTGTTATGTTGGTGGTTCCTTTGAAACCAGGGATTATACACAAGGTAGACAAATGTTAAATATATCAGAAACACTTTATTATAATACTCCTAGCTCCACAGCCTGTATTAGGCTGGACCCAAGCTCCACCCCTCTGAGTCATCTGACTAGCTCTCTTAAAGGAGAAACGTCCTCCTCCTGTTGATTTTAAAACTCCTATTAATAAACATATATTCAACAATTATCAAGATTGTATACATATGTTGGCTACAATGCCTGTATAATCAGGAATTATTAAAAAAGCATGGCAACCTTGAAAGACCAACTGTTGCCCCCTTTATACAAGACATTCCACCAGCAGCTCCATTCACATGATTAGTCTCTGGGGGGATGGTGGTTCTTAGGAGACTGTTTCCTCATCTCAAGAATCTCAAGTCTCCCAGACTTCCAGAATCTCCTGTTGTTTTGCAGATATGTCCTTGTCTACTTGGCTGTTGTTGCCCTGTGACACTCCTGTTATCTCCTCCCTGGGTATGTAACAACCCTGGCTTGGAAACACGTGACTCAGTCGATATCCTTGGTTCCATTTGAAACCACTCTGTATTCTGAGGGACTCGCCCTGTTGGATGAGGTGTGGTGACCAGCTGGTTCATGTGTCTCATCCAGACCAGTTCAACCAAATTGGTGCCATCTATGGCAATGGTTCTGTTTGAGCCACCACCACCACTGGGATCCATTTTCCCCAGACATATAATTCTTAGTCAACAAGGTGTCTCCTTTTTAGAATATCCTTGGCCTTGAAGTTCCTGCCCTTATAGTCATCTGTTGTCTTTATTTTGGTCTACCAGCTCTGCCGGCTACAGTAGGTCAAACATGGTTCTCAGCTGGAAGTTGAAAATTAAGGGTGCCAGTGAACTCTGGCATGTTCCTATACATCCTGAGGAACTTCTTGATTCACTGTCCTAGTGACCCCTCCCCTTGTGAAGCCTTTAAGGCTTGCTTCTAAGGTTTGTAGAAAACTTGCTGCCTGGCCATTTGTCCAGGGTGATGTGGACCCAACCTCACATCTACTCACGATTTTCGAGGTATTCCTTGAACTCTTGCATCACAAACTGTGGACCACTGACACTTACAACTTGTTAGGAGTTCCTGAATCATCCAGTCAGTCTACTGTCATTTCCACCAATACCAACCTCAGGGCCACCACCTCGGGCCTCTTGGAATAGCGATCCACGACCAGTAGCAGCATCTGTCCCTCCACTGGTCCTGGGAAATCATCGTGAATTTGTTGCCACAATATTTAAGGCTATTCCCGTTGGTGAAGGGGCAGAAATAGCAACGCCTTTCTTATCAATGTGATTCGCATGATCCCACTTTTTCCTCAATCTGGAAGTCCGCATTTGGTCACCAAAAATTAGCTCCTGACTATCTCCTTCATTTGCACCAAGCTGGGGAGCCCTTGTTCCAGTCACCTTTCCTCTGAACAGGGAGGAATAACAACTTTCATTCCCCACATTAAACACCTGTCTAATAAAATTCCTGCTTTCTGGACAGGTAAGGGGGCAATTCTGAACAGCTTCCATGACTGGTCTTCCCTCTTAGGACCAAGTCCAGCAATCAGCTCAAAACTGAGTCATTCAGAGTAGCATTCCTCAGCTGATTTGTTGACACCAGCAACATGTCACCTGGGAAAAATACACAATTTTCAGGCTCCAGTTGGGAACATCCCTGGTAGTGGCATCCTTGACAGGGCATCTGCATTGCCTGTTAGCATTTGATCTCATTAGCAGGCTGACACAGCCTGTGTCATTGACAGTACCTCCATATATATTCCAAAAATAGAGGTTAGAGGTCTGTGCTCGGTCAGTAGTACAAAGTGCCTACTCTAAAGACAATGGGTGAACTTCTTTTCCGAACACGATGCTCAATCTTTCTTTATCAACTTGAGCATTGTTCTCCTTCATCTCCATTAGTGACCTTAATGCGAATGTGACGGGCCTTTCTTCTTCATTCAGTGAAATGGGCGACAGTACAGTGCCAACCCCACAAGGCAAGGTGTCACACGTTAGCTGTAGTGGCAACTTCAGGTCAAAATGCTTTTACACTTCCAAGCTTTTTAAGGCTTGCTTCACCTCCCAGAAAGCCACTTCACATTCCTGGGTCCATTTCCATGGCTGCCCTTTCTCCCAGCAACCAATTCAGGACTTTTAGCACGAGTGCCAGATCAGACACAAACTTGCCATAGTAATTTACAAGTCCCATGACTGATCTCATTTGAGATTCATTGTCTGGTCGAGAGACCTTTATAATAACCTCCATCTTCTTGGACGCTTTGTGCAGTCCCTCATCATCAATTACATGGCCCAAATTCTCTGGAGTCTTTAAAAAAAAACCTTGCATTTCTCTTATTTTACTTGTAGGCTATGCTCCTGCAATCTTTTTAGGTTTCCTTCTAAATTTTTCAAATGTTCCCCTTTGGTGAATCCACTAATCAAAATTGTCCAGATAACATGACTCTTGAATATGTGATCCATGCCCCTCTGCAACAGAGACTGACGTGATGCTAAAAGGTCACTTGTAGCAGAAAAGTCCCCCCGTGCGTCACTATCATCAGCAATAGCTGAGACTCCTTCACGATCTCCATCTGTAAGTAGGCCTGTGACAGATTTTTTTTTTGAAAATTTCTTTCCCCCAACCAGTTGTTGAATGGGTCTTGTGAGGGGACAGAGACATTAATCCACACTCGGGGGTGGGCTAATGTTGAGTTGTACAGGATGCTGGTGAGGCCGCTTCTGGAATACTGTGTCTAGTTCTGGTTGCCTACTTATAGTAAGGATATTATTAAGCTTGGGAGGGTTCAGAAAAAAATTACCAGGATGTTGCCAGGTATGAAAGGTTTGAGTTATAAAAAAAGGCTAGATCGGCTGGGACTTTTTCTCTGGAGCATAGAAGGTTGAGAGGCGACCGGATAGAAGTTTATAAAATAATGAGGGGTATAGCTAGAGTTAACGGAAGTCATCTTTTCCAAAGTATGGGGGATTTTAAGACTAGGGTACACATTTTTAAGGTGAGCAGAGAGAGATTTAAAAAAGACACAAGGGGCAAATTTTTCACAGAGGGTGGTTTGCATGTGGAATGAACTTCCTGAGGAAGTGGTGGATGTGGGTACAATTACAATGTTTATAAGACATTGGATAAGTACATAAATAGGAAAGGATTAGGCCAGGAACAGGCAACTGGGAATGGTCTGGTTTGGGATTATGTTCAACGTGGCTTGGTTGGACTGAAGGATCTGTTTCCTTACTGTATTATTCTTTCTCTTGTAAACTCATGTTTGAGTCCACCAGCCTATTAACCACACCCACTTCAACCTTAAATTTTGTAATTAAGTGCATTCAAGTAACACTGAGTAGTTGCCTTTTACTATATAAAGTGGCACTTCTGTACACTGGTCCCTCAACTGTACTCTCACCAGTTCATTGTCCTTCAGTGATACCACTTGTTCCGCATGTATCCATGATATAATCTTGACAGGCTTCAATGGTAGGGCCCTCAACTTCTCCCGATGGACTGATTTGGGCATTAGATACTTGCACCCGTATCCACTTCCATTTTTACTGTCTTCCACTCTACTGTGGGAAGAACCCTGAAACAATCAGTTTCACAGAAACTCTGCTGACTTGAGCTTTCTGCTTCTTCCACGAACTCAACTCACTCCCTGTCTACTGCCTGCCTGCCTTATGCCTTGTCTTCAGGGTAGTTTCTTTCTGACTCCCCTTCTCTTGTTTGGATTGTACCCGGCAATATGTCCCACTCACTCAGACCTAGGCATTGGGCTTCTTGAGTACAGACTGATCTCCAAACTCTGTGATCTTGGTCTGTGCTCCGCTCTCTGCAACTGGATCCTCCAACATTGCCACTCTGCCCCATTTCACTGCTTTCTTCACCTTGCAAAATATCAATTTTACAATTTTCTTCTTACTCTGTCTTATATCAATGTAGGCACTGCTTCTTACCAAGTTCACCATTGACCTTTTGCACTACTTTATATCAAGTTCATCTTTCAACGCAAGCACTGCTTTATACCGAGTTCACCACTTACCTCTCCTTACTGACTTATGTTCACTTTCTCACACTGATTTACACAAAGTTCTTCACCTATCTTGCCATATTATGAGTTCATTGTTGTCCTCATGGAGTATTTTAACAAGGTCATCATTCTCTTCTCACGCCACTTTATACCAAATGAACCAGTGACCTTTCATGCCCTTTTCTATCGAGTTCACTAGCTTTCTCATGCACAAGTTTATACAGAGTTCACCACTGTCCTTTCACATTGCCACACAGAAGCCTTTGTATCCCTCTTCAAAGGAATGTCCCTGATTGTCTAATCCAGCAGGCTGAACCAGTTGAGAGGAACACCAGCAGAAACCACAGAGGCCTCCATCCACCATATACGCATGCAGATTAGCTAGCAGTCAGAACTATTGCCAGTATAAAGTCATTACAGTTCTACTGGATCATAAAGCAGCTGTCTTATTAAGACAGGGACAATTGATGGCAGTTTAACCAGAGGCTACCACACGTCAAGTGAGGGGACATCTTGAGAAGGTAAGTTCTTCAAGACAGGTCTCTCAACTAGTGATGAAATTTAACTATGGGCATCACACTGCATTGCAAATCAGCTGTCCCACCAACTGAACTAAGCCACCTCCATAGGGCTTGAAAGGTCTTAAACAATTGCATGGATAATCTTTGAGATCAAAATGCAGAAAACTAGTACTGTGGTTTTAGGGTAAGATCTGCAGAGGAGATGACATGAGAAGGCAGTTCAGCATAGATATAAAAATGATGGTGATGTTAAAGGGAACTTCTGGTTATCAGATATGAGCTATACTAATAACTAGAGATAATAGGTACTGCAGATGCTGGAGAATCCGAGATAACAAGGTGTGGAGCTGGACGAACACAGCAGGCCAAGCATAGGAGCAGGAAAGCTTGACGTTTCGGGCCTAGACCCTGCATCAGAAAATTTTCTGGTGAACTTGGTAAAAAGCAATGTGACAAGGTGTGTGAGCTCAATACAAAGCAGCACAAGAAATTTTACCAAATATCCTTGAAATCTACAAGGATGAGTGCTTGGATTGCAACTGTTCGTAATATATTTGTCTTGGAGACAGCAGAGAGAAAATAAAGGGAAAGGAAAGGGAACTGGCATGCAGAGTGGAGCTCCGAATGGAGCGAAATACCCTGCCACCATCACTCCCTCATACTGACTTCACCACACTCTTCTCACGCTGCTTCATAAGACGTACAACACTCCCCTTTCATCACTGTAGAGTTCACCACTCTCCACACGTAGTTCTTCAACTGAATTAACCACTCCACTCTTGTTGGTTTTTTCCAATTAGAAAATTCCACTTAAGTACTGCTTTTTAATTGAGTTTACACCTGTCCTCTAGATGTGCTGCATGCTGAGTTTAGCTCTCTGTTCTGTACTGAGTTTATCACCCTGTCCCTATAGTTCTATCCATTAGAACATGCAGAGCTTTTTTTAACCAATTTCACTGCTCTCCTCTTGCACTTCTTTACAGAGTTGACCACTCTCCTCTCTCACTTCTTCATGCCGCATTTATCATTTTGTTCTCACTGCTGTGTAATGAGGTCACTGCTCACCTCTGGCACTTCTTCATACAGTGTACATCAATCTCGTCTTATGTTGTTTTATACCACGTTCAGCACTCTCTTCTTGGGATGCTTCATATTGGTTTCACTGCTCTCCCCTTGCACTGCATCATACCAGCTTTGCTTCTTTATACACTCCTCCGCATTATACAGAGTTCGCCATTCTCCTCTTGCGCTACGTTATGGCAAGTAAACCATTCTCTTCAATCGCTGTTTCAGATCCAGTTCACCACTGTCGTCCAGCACAAAAGTACCAAATTCGCTGGTCCCTGCCTTGCTGCATTATGGTGAATTCACCATTTTCATCCCTTTTTTAAAACCAGGGTCATCATTCTCATCTTCTGCAATTTTATACCAAATTCACTGCTCTCCTCATGCAGTCCTTCATATCAAGTTCAATGCTCTAGTTGCGCATTGCTTCACAGCATGTGCACTGATCTCCTTTCCTGGTCCTCATGTTAACTGATATAGTTAGCAGTTGTTTCTCTTAAAGTGTTATCAGTCTGTCTTTTAAATCTACCAACTTTACCATTCTCAAACCAAAATCTCTTAGCCGCAGTGCCTTTGTAATCTACTACTCCATATGTGATCTAACTTCATTTTCCTCTTTAAAGTCGTTAAATATGTGTTCACTTTCTTAATTGCTATCTCTCTTTCCAAAAACAACCCGCTCATCAAGCATCTTCAACTAGATTTCTTCCCCTTCCATAGCACTGAAACAGCACTTACTAAAGTCAGAAATTATATCGTATGGAGGTGTGTCAAAGGTAAGGGTCCTTACTTCTTCCTTATCAACCTTTCTGCAGCCTTTGACAGAGGTGACCTGCCATCTTCCTCCAAAGCCTCGGCATTGTCAACCGGCTAGAAGGGATTGTTCATGGCGAGTTCCATTCTTATCCACGTAATCGCAACATTAAAACTTATACCAACTGTCCGGGAGAAGTGCATTTTTGGTGGGTATGTGTCACAGAAATGGAAAAGAAAGTGACATATATTTGAAACATGAAACAAAAACATAAAGTGCTGTAAATTCTCGGCCAGGTCACTTTCTGTTTTTATTTGAAAGTGGATGTCTTCGGTGAAAATAACGGGGGGAAATAGGACAATTCAGCCTACAACCTCCCGAACTCCGTAATAAAAGCAGAAAGTGCTAAAGCATCTCAGCGTTCGTGAAGAGACTGCTTCGACTCCAACATAAATCTTCTCCGAAACTAAGCATCCAGGTTTCCTGAGCTCCAGCTGTAACCGTACTGCGTTAGGGTACGCTGGAAGCTGCTGTTTGATTTAGACTCCAGTTATGGTATGGTAACTAAATGAACAAGGCCCACTGGCAGAGCTAACGTTCAACCGACGTACCAGACAACCAGCGGAGGGATACACACCGCTCGCGGACATTCCCCAGAGCCTTTCGCGCGAGACGCGCATGAAGGGTCTACCAATCAGAGTTTGGTGTCAATCTCACGTGGTGCTAACGTGTTTTGGGTCGATTGGGGGAATGAGGGTGCTGTCGCGGTGCATGGTGGGAGTGGTTGTTCGCGCTGAGTCAGTTCACTGGCGGCGCGAGCGGGACGTGCTCAGGTTTGGGATCGGTATCGCTGGCCTGGTAATCACCGGGGGACAAATAGTGATCGACCCGGGGAAGGGCGAACATAACCCAGCGAAGAAAGAAGGGGATCCACCGGAGGGAGGGGAAGAGTAATCACCCGGGGAGCAGGGATATGCTGGGGGTGGGGGAAGGAATCACAATGAAGCGGGCGGGCGTGGATGGAGAGTTATCAGTGGGGGAGGGAGGCAGGGAAATCACAGGAGAGATCGGATCACAGGTGGGTGTCACTGGGGTAGGAGAGAAGGGAACCGAGACTGAGGGAAGCTGGTGGAAAGAGTATTGGGGCTGAGGAGAGGTTATATTGAGGTCGTTGAAGTGCGGTTGTAGGGATTTTGCAGGTGGATGCATTGGTTCCTGAAGCATAGATAAGAAGATGCAGGAAGAGGGTGGATGTTGCAGCACAAAATCATAGAATCCCTACGGTGTGGAAGCAGGCCATTCGCCTTGTCACGTCCACATCAACCCCTTGAAAAGCATCCCACCCACATCCCCCTGCCCTATACCCCTACATTTCCCATGCCTAATCTTCCTAACCAACACATCCCTGGATGCTGTGGGCAATTTAGCATGGCCAACCCACTTAACCCACATATCTTTGGACTGTGGGAGGAAACCCATGCTAACACAGAGAGAATGTGCAAACTCCACATGGACAGTCGCCCGAGGCTGGAATCGAACCTGGGTCTCTGGCGCTGTGAGGCACTGCTAACCACTGAGACACCCTGCAGCCCAGCTTGTTGCCAGTTATCTAATAATCCAGCCCATTAATCCTACCTTCTTTCCCTTCCGGTGGCCTTGTAATTATTACTATTTAGGTGATTATCATACCTCCTTTTGAAAGTTACTGTTGAGCCTATTCCACACCATCTTTTTAAATATGGGCAATGGCCTAGTGGTATTATCGTTGGCCGGTTAATCCAGAGACCCAGATAATGATCTGGGGACCCAGGTTCGAATCCTGCCATGGCAGATGGTGGAATTTTGAATTTAATAAAATATCTGGAATTAAAAGTCAAATGATGACTGTGAATCCAATGTCAATTGTTGGAAAAACCCATCTGGTTCACTAATGTCCTTTAGGGAAGGAAACTGCCCTCCTTACCTGGTCTGGCCCAAATGTGACTCCAGACCCACAGCAATGTGGTTGACTCTTAACTGCCCTCTCGGCAGTTCTTCATGTTACCAATCTTTCTGCCACTGGGAACAATTTTTCTTTAGCTTTCTTAATAATAAATATTCTTGATGTTGAACATCTTAAATCTTCTAATTTTCCCTGCTGTATGGAACAATATGAATGACATTCTTGCAGAAAGAAAAGGGAATTTAATTTTTCAGAAAAACTGAAGTTTAGCTTGAGATGAAGGAGTAACTCAAACCTTCTGGGTGGCTTTAACCTGTTAGGTCACCTGTTAAATTTTGTCATTTGCCGTAGGCCTGGAAGCTGATCGGCCACCATGGCGTCCCGTGCAGGCCCACGTGCAGCAGGAACAGATGGCAGTGACTTCCAACATAGAGAAAAAGTGGCTTCACATTATCAGATGAGGTATTATGCTTTTATGAATCATATTTATGCAGAACAGCCCAAAATTATGCCATATGCTTAAAAGGCAAAATGTTATGAGCTAATGGTGCAGATTGTGTAGTAGTACTGACTTACAGGGAAAGGACAAGGGTTTAAGGCTTGTTGAATTGTCATCGGAGGGATCGAGCATGGACTTCACATGTCTAATAAATTCCTGTGCTGCAACCAGTTCATGACCCTATTGAAAGAAAAACACTCTTGAAAAAGCTTGCCTTTGTTGATTAAGTTGTAACTAAGTTTTCAGTAATGTGCTAACTTCATAAATACCAACAAATGCCCTCCTTGGTTTTGGGAAGCTAATTTTAAATTTGTGGAATATTGATAAATTCCAAATGTCTAAAAGTAAGTTTGATTATAGTATATTTTAGCTTCTGAATAAATCTACTTACTTATTTTGCTCTTTGAAGATTTAAATTAAAATAAACAGATTCATGGTTTATTTCCTACTTTGCTGTCCATGGCATTGCTTCAGTGTGATTGGCTGCTTATCCTCTTGCTGACATCACTGCTGAATGCCTGGAACCCTTTCAATTTGCACCAGGTTAAAGATGCTGTGTAAAATGGCAAGTCTGTGTCACAAATCGCTCGACCTTTGTGAGCAGCTTTGGGGTCAGTGTCAAATGCTGACTGCAAATATACTGTAAGTGTAAATGGTTTATTCACATAATTACTAGGCTCCATGTGCAGTCTAACCAAGATCACAAATTAAGCAAGGTATTTCATCAGTCTTAATTGCTCGTCTGATCTGCGTGTTAGCTTACTGTTGACCTATCAATAAGGTTGATGTGAAGGTGCTGGTGTTGGACTGGGGTGGACAAGGTCAGAAATCACACGACATCAGGTTATAGTCCAACAGGTTTATTTGAAAACACAAGCTTCAGGTGAAGTTCACCTGATGAAGAGGCTGCACTCCTAATGCTTGTGTTTTCAAATAAACCTGTTGAACTATAACCTGGTGTTGTGTGATTTCTGACCTTATTGATAAGGACACTAAAGTCCTTTGACCTATACTTTGTGATTGCTTATCATTTAAGTACTTCTCTGCAAATCATGTTCCTCTGACCAAAATGAATAACTTCGCATTTTTGCACATTATGCTCTATGTGCCATGTTCTTGTCCACTCCCTAAGTTAGTCCAATCTTCAGAAAACACTTTGCATCTTCCACACAGCACACATTCCCATCTAGCTTTGTGTAATTCGTAAACTTGGGAAAATTTTATTGGTCCCCCACATCCAAATCATTGGTCTATATTTTGAACAGCTAGAGCTTAAGTATTGATTCTTATGGTGCCCTGTTAGTGACAGCCTACCACATGGGAATGACCCATTTATTCCTCCTGCCTGTTAGACAATTCTTAATCCATGTCTGTATTGGTAGTTCTATAATGCAATAGTTGTATTCTTATGTGACCTCGCGCTGTAGAAAATTTGCACTATAGAAAAATCACTATTGCTGTACAATGAAAGTTTGCATTATCCAGGCAGCGTCCAATATTCATCAGTCGCGTTACAGCCAATTCATGTTAACAAAACATGCTTTATAGCAGAACTACCTGTACACTACTTTGCTTTAATTTTTGCCAAGCAGCCTTCTGTGCAGATCTACAACAAAAGCCTTCCAAAGGTCCAAGTGTACTATGTTGACTTATTCCCATTTATCAATTCTGTTAATTAGATTCACATAAAATACAATTTCCTATTCACAACTCCATGCTTAAACTATATTATCCGAGTCAACACGAACAAAGTTGCTGAAAAAGCTCAGCAGGTCTGGCAGCATCTGTGAAGGAGAAAACAGAGTTAACGTTTCCGGTCCGGTGACCCTTCCTCAGAACAGTTCTGAGGAAGGGTCACCGGACCCGAAACATTAACTCTGTTTTCTCCTTCACAGATGCTGCCAGACCTGCTGAGCTTTTACAGCAACTTTGTTTTTGTTCCTGATTTACAGCATCCGCAGTTCTTTTGGTTTTTAGATTATCCGAGTGTCCGTTTATCAGGGACTTAATAGATTCTAGCATTATTCCTACTAATGATGCAAAGCTAACAATGTAATCATTTAACATCTATGTCGTTCTCTATTCCCATTACAAATTCTCCTGACTCTACCTGTATTGGATTCAAATTTGTCTTAGCTAAACATTTCCTTTTTATGTACCAATAGTAGTTGTACATTTTTTGTTAATGGTTTTTTGCCAGTTTGCATTTAATGTCTATTCTCCTTTATCAGTCTCGGCCCTCCTTTGCTGTGTTCTAAAATCTTCCAAGTTCCACTCCATAGGTTTACCACTATTTCATACAAGTTTTTAGGTCTTTTTCTTTTATTCTTGTATAGTCCTTAACCGTGTTTGGTAATCATGTTATCTGATGTTTGCATTTTATGTGGTTTGAAAGAATTTTTGGTTGCTCTAAAATATATATCAATTCTTTAAAGACTATCTATTGCCTATGTACCATCATACCTTTTAATATATTTTCTCAATCTACCTGTGTCAGTTTGCCCTTCATACCTTCGTAGAACCAGAGAATCTTACAGTACAGAAGGAGCCCATTCAGTCCATCATGTTTGTACCAGCTCCTGAAAGAGCTACCCAGCTACACTCGTACTCCAGCCTTACCTCCATAGCCCTCTAATTTCATCACTTTCAAATATACATCAGGCTCTGTTTTGAAACCTTCTATGGAATCGGCCTCCATCACTCTCCCAGGTAGGGCATTCCAAATCCTGACAACTCTGAGTAAATATGTTTCTCTTCATCTCATTTTGTAGCCCTCTTGCTGACATTCTTGAAATTGTGACTACTAGTTACTGATATATCACTAATGGAAACAATATTCTTCTTTGCTCTGCCAAAATATTTCATAATTTTGAACACCTCCATGAGGTCAGCTCTTAATCTTCTCTGCTCCAAGGAAAATTTCCCTACTCTTTCCTTGTATCTAATATCCCTAATTCCTGGTATCATTTTAGTAAATCTCCTCTGCACTCTGTCCTGGACGAACATCCTTCCTCAAATGAGGTGTTCAGTTCTGAGCACAGTACTCCAGATATGGTCTGACCAATGATTTGTAGTGGTGTGGCATCACTTCCTTGCTTTTAGTCTCTATGCCTTTATTTATAAACCCAAGGATCTTAAGCCTTCTTAACAACTGTTTCAACATGTCTGGCGTCCTTCAGAAAATAATGCAGTTGAACCCTGATACCCCTTTGCTTCTGTACTCCCCTCAAAAGTTACATCCCTGAACCTTTTTTTGTCTCTGTGTTTTTGTACCAAACTACGTCATCCTCGTGTTTCTCCGCATTGAAATTTATCTGTCAGGTTCTGCCATTTGGTCAACTTGTCAGTATCCCTCTGAATTCACTTAGTGGCACTCTAAGAATTTACTATTCTTCCCAGCTTAATATCATCTCCAAATCATTTATATAAATCAGGAAAAGCAAGGGTCCCAACACTGCTGTCTGGGGAACATACCTTTCAACTCGTCGCCCATCCGAAATGTCCATTTATACCTGTCTTCTATTTCCTATCTTTTATCCAACTTCTAATCCGTGCTGACAAAGACCCATCAATCCCAAACATTTCTAACTCGCTGACCAACCTTCCACATGGCACCATATCAAATGCTTTGTGGAAGTCCAAAAATACAACATTTATAGCACTACCCTCATCCACTGCCTGTGTCACCTCATTAAAGAACTCAATTAAATTTGTCAGACATGACCTGCCCTTGGCAAAGTAGTGATGACTGTCTAGTATTAACTTATTTTTCTCTAGGTGTGTATTTATCTTATCCTGTACTATGGTCTCATCGGTTTTCCAACTGTTTATGTCAAGCTGAGGGGTCTGTTATTTCGTGGGATGCCCTTTGCCCTTTTCTTAAACAATGGCATCGCTTTTGCAATCCTGCAGGCCCCTGTCAACAGCTTCCCTATTTGCTTCCTTACTTCTCTCGGGATGCATCCTTTCCACACCTGGCAACTTCTTTATCACTATCGCTCAGTTGCTCAACATCCACATTTTCAACTGGGTCATTGTCTCCATCTTCTAACTTGATAAAGACAGAATCAAGGTATTCATTTAGTACATCTGCCATGCCTTCAGTGATCTTTTTACCCTGCTTGTTCTTTAGGGGCCCCACTAATCTTCTATTATTGATATGTTTAATGAACATTTTATTATTTGCTTTCACGCAGCCTGCCATCCTTTCTTCATGCTTCCTCTTATCCTTCCTTATTCCAGTCTTAGCCTGCCTCCAGCATTTGAGGCACTCGTCCTGATTTCTAATGCTATTATTATTATTCCAGTATACATCATATGCCCCCTTTTTCATATTTTCTCATTAATATCCTTAGTCGTCCAGGGTACTGTAGCTTTGGATACCCTGTATTTATTTCTCATGGGTATGTAACTAGCTTGCACCCTTTTCCTCTCTCTTGAAAGTCTCCTATTTTTCTTCCAATGTTTTATCCATCAAAATATCCTACACTACCTTTTTCCAATCTTCCTTAGGATAATTGAAATCATCAACTTTCATAACCCTATTTGTCTTCAGATTTCCATAAACTGACTACAGATGTTTTCCTCTACTTCGTCATTCAAGGGCTATGATACTATCTTTGACCACGACTGCTACACCGTCTTTTTTTTTAACTTGTCTTGTTTGTACTAAAATCTTTAAACCCCTTCTGTGTTAAGTATCCAATCCCACTCTGGCTTGATCCACATTTCTGTTAATGCCACTATGTCATATCCCCCAGAGCAATTTCTGCTTTCCCAGTTTTGTTCACTAGATTCCATACATTTACGTAATACAATTTAACCCTGCCCTTATCTAGTTCTTGCCCATTGGGAGATGACCATTTCTTTGTTCACTGTCAATATTCCGTTCTTCCCTCAATTCCTTTTCCCTATTCCCCACCTTCTGTCCTTAGTCTTAACTGGTACTTGCAAAACTGGGCTTGTTAGTCAACGTCCCCCCGGCATTACAAGTTTAAGCCCATCTCCATTACACTACTCACTCACTCTCCCAGCCAGAAGATTAGCTCTGTTTTGGCTCAGATGAAGCCCATCTCTTCTGAACAGCTTTCTCTTTTCCAAAAGCAATCCTAGTGTGCCAAAAATCTAAACCCCTCCCCTCTCCACCATCTCTTAAAAGCCAAGCATATACCTCCCTGATGTGCATTTGTTTAAATGGTGATGCTCATGGCACAAGTGGTACTTCTGAGATGACTAACTTGGAGGTCCTGTGTTTCAACCTGCTGCCTAACTCCTGAAACTGATTGTACAAGTCCTTGAAGCTGCCCCTCCCTTGGTGGTTCCACACGAACTACAACCACTGGTTGTTCATCCTTCCACAACTTAAACCAACCGCTCTGTTAGGTGCTGAACCCTTGTACCCTGGAGGCAACAGAGGACTCTCAATCTCGACTGCTAACTAGGTTGTGTATCTCTTGAGCTATTTCGTCCGTCATTGCTGCCATCTTTCTAATCTGCCTACCAGCCTTTCCTTCCTAGAGTGGCTTCAGGCACCATGGTACTGTGATTTTCCCTCTAATCACCCATCCTGGACTCAGTGATGTTGCTCACTAAATAAGATCTAAAGTTACATTTCTGTTCAACAGCTCTAAGGGATCCTGAGTTTTCTGGACCTGCTGTTGCTTTGCCTTTCGATGAATAGTCACCCACTCTCCTGCCAGCTCTATACTCCTCTTTGCCTGTCTGTCACGATATGGAGTGACGATCCTCTGATGCAACTGGTCCAGAAATCTCTCGCCTTCTTTATGGTATGCAGTGAAGAGAGTCACTGCTCCAAATCAGCCATATGTTGTTCAAGGACTGCAGTCCACAGGCACTTCTTATAGGTGTGACAGTTCTGGATGTCTTGTGGATTCTTAAATGCCACACACATCACAAGCTTTCCCAGAGTCCCTGCCATTTTTCCTGATCACAGTGATTCACACTGCTGACGCTCTGCTGTTTCTAAGCCACAAGTAAATTTTCTGACAGTGCCTTTTTCTTTCTTTCTTTCTTTGGTTTGAGGAAGAGGGTGGGAGGGAAAAACTACAATAATGTAATGATTTGGCCTTCACCATTCTTTGACATTGGGTCCTTTGCAGTCCCCTGCTTAGTTGTGATGAGCGAGACAACTTCTCACTATCACTCTCTAATGGGTGTTCTTCCTCCTTTTGAGCACCAGGTTCTCCGTGATCCCTTCCTCAGGTATGATGAGTCAGAAGCCTTCTCCCAGAATCCTTCCCAGTCACTTCTCACTACCGCCCTCTTTCATAATTTATTTTTTTCAACGTTAACATCCCGACTTCAACTCATTTTAAAAATGAATGTCAATTTCTATCATATTATGCTTGCTGATCCCTAAAGTTTTTTTTTCACAGCGCCTCTTCTCTAATTGGTGCCTCAACATATTGTTTTAGAAGACTATCTCGAACACTGTCTAGAAATTTAGCCCCCACAACAATAGCACTCATTAGGTTTACCTAATCTGTGTGCAGGTGGCACTCCCCCATGATTACTGTATTACCCATGCTATGTGCTTCTCCAAAATTCTAGTATCACATGCAGACTACTATTATCATTTTATGGCCTATAAACAGCTCCTACCAATGTTTATTGCCCCTTGCTGCTTCATAGTTGCACCCAAACAAATGCCACATTTTGTCCTTCCAAAATGCAATCCTCTTTTACTGATTCAACCCTTATTTATCAGTACACCACATTCTTTTCCTTTTCTCCTGTCCTTTCTAAATGTCAAATACCTGAATATTCAGTTTCTAATTTTGGTCACTGTGTAACCATGTTTCCATAAGGGTGTAATTAGATTATATTGATTTGTGTCAATTCATCTACATTATTGCAAATACTACATGCCTTAAGGTAGTGTCTTAAACCTAATCTTTCTGGCATTATTCCGACTTAAGAGCATAGCTGATGTTCACCTTCAATTTGCCTGCCTTCTAATTTCACTTGACACATTTTGCTTTCTGTTATCAGCTTTGATACATTCCAATTTGACCACCCCCAAACCCCCATCCCAGACCCCTGACAAACTAGTTAGTACCAGAAAGCTGGGAATTGTTGTACTGCTATACAGTGTCAGAAAAATTAGTGATGTAGATTGCAAAAGACTGGACAATGGGAGAAAAAGAGAGTTAGAGGGAAAAACAACCAACTTAATGATGTGGGAACAAGCTGAAATAATGACAGTCATAAAGCAGTTCTGTTTGTGGATTTTGGTAAGAAGGAAGAAGCAGGTTATACTTTTCAGATTTTCTGAATCCATAGTTTGCCTTTGTTTTATATATCTGGATCACCTGCCCTTCGGAAATCCTACAGGCAAGTAACCTGAAAAGTGACTCAAAAAGTCCCCATTTGGAAAGCAGTGGTTCAAATCTACAAACCTATATTTGTCAATCCATGGTGTAATAAAAGTACTTTCAAGGTGATTTATCTCATTAAATTAAGAGTCCACTACGTGCTAACAACTTTATTTTTTCCTAATAAGAATTAAAGAAATTTGTAAATCATTATCTTGAGTGCTTCTTCATAGTGAAGGAAATTAATTTAAAATGTTTTTTTTTTCAATTCCAGTGTGACTTTGAAGTCTGAGATCAAGAAACTGATAGTTGCACACATGGTAATTTGGACATTGCTCGTTCTTCAGGTTATTGTCAGTCACATGAAATTGGTGTCACATGACCTGATAGCTATGCCATACCAATGGGAATACCCCTACCTGCTGAGCATCATACCATCCATCTTTGGTTTTATATCCTTTCCTCGTAACAACATCAGTTATCTTGTGCTCTCCATGATCAGTGCAGGGCTGTTCTCCATTGCCCCTCTAATTTATGGTACCATGGAGATGTTCCCCATGGCACAACAGCTCTATCGGCATGGCAAGGCCTACCGCTTCATCTTTGGCTTTTCTGCTGTAGCAGTCATGTACTTGGTCTTGGTTATTGCAGTGCAAGTTCACGGCTGGCAGATCTACTACAGCAAAAAGTTACTGGACTCTTGGTTTACCTCCACACAGGAAAAGAAAAAGAAATAGTTGGATGAATACTGATTCTGTGAGTCCTGATCTATGAACAATGTGAATATAATGGGACTGTATCAGTCCTATAAATATGATAGTCTAGTGTTTAAAGGCTGTAGATTGTTTTGTGAATGCTGTTTTGTTATTAATACTATCTTTGTACCCTAGTGCATTTGCTTCCACATAATATAAACTGACAGTGGTATGTTTCCTCCAGGACATTTGGTGCAAATGTTATTCCATACTGTGGATGTCAGTGTGATGCTTCATACTCCATTTAAGGATACAACACAATTACTAAGCTGTTGGGAAATGCAGTAAATTCAGAAATGTTTCCAGTGAACCTGATTTTATTGAAATCAAAGATTTGATTGTACTTTGAGTTGAAATGCTTTAACTTGTGATTTTTCAACAGGACAAACATTTTGTTTTTGGTTTAATTGGCTGTGAAAAGCTGCTGTTAAGATTTTTTCAAAACATAATTTAGTCTTGCTAACTAATTAAGCATAAGCTATGTGGCTGATAGATTGAACCATTACATAGCTTTGGGACTTGTGCTATGCCTAGTCCAGTCTGTATTTAAATAAAATCATGATTGGATAGAATGTTGAGACACATGAGATTTGTTCACTCCTTGAAGCTCAAGTCAGCCTTTTCAGTTACCATGAAAGCATTCCAAATTAATTGAACTATTTAATTAAAAATACTTGTGCTAACACAATTAAAAGAAGTTAAAGTAGCTATGTTAGTAATTTCAGTAAAGACCAACATATGACAGTACATTTAACCCTTTGCATATACTTTAAGTTGTGTTACACAACTCTGTACATTCTGGATATAGCTCCTGTGCATTGTGCAGTCTGTAATGTTGCATGTAAAACCATCTCTGTATATATTGGATCTCATGATCTCAAGTGTAAAATATATCAAGTGGCCAGTGGATTTTTTTTTGCATTCGCCTTACTTACTACAGGAAGGCAAATCTTGATATGTGACACAACTACAGTATTGTTTTCCTTCAAAGAAATGCAGAGGCTGTCAGCACACCTGCAATTATTTAATAATAACAGCATGCCTACGTAAGAGTCATCGTGCTGAGTAAAAGTAGACTTAATTCCATTGGCAAGTTGTAATCTGGCTTAACAAAATGAGGTGGATTCCTGTTCCATATTCAAATAAGCTTGAGGAACGAATTTCGTCCTGTTTATTTGTGGAGGTGGAAGGAAGTTTAACGGTAGAAAAACACTGAGATGGAAGGCCTGATAATTGTGGGGAGCATGGGTTGCATTTTAGTTGCTGCAGGTTTGATTTTAAGGCTAGGAACTTCACATCTAGCTGTCAGAAAAATGAAAATGTTAGGTATAGTTCATTCTAATTTGAGCTGAGTTTGTGTTTTATTTCCAAATGGGCATCAGTGGACTTAATTTTTATTCTGATTTTCATTATTTCATATTGTGTTTGCCACAATGGCAGAAAATTGGGTGCATTGCTTAATTCAAAGTTACGTGGTCGTGTAACATAATTTAATTGAGCTCTAATGTAAATGGGATAACTTGATGCATATGTATGTGTTTTGTGCTTTATGAATAAAATTGAGTCATCATACATTTGTCTTTGTAGATGTAATTCATCAGTTTGTCCTGTACATCACTTTGCAAATCTTTAATTGGGTGAAGGATTACTGTTGAAAAACTCTGAATCATTATTAATATTTTTAGCGACATGGTGTAAACAATCTCTATTAATATCAGCAAAACAAAGGAGCTGGTCTTCCGCTGCAGGAAGTAGAGTGGAGGGCACGCCCCTGTCTGCATCAATAGTGCTGAGATGGTCGAGAGCGTCATGCTCCTGGGAGTGGTGATCGCCAAACAATCTGTCCTCGTCCACCCACGTCAACACAACAGTTAAGAAAGCACAACAATGTTTCTACTTCCTCAAGAGGCTAAGGAAATTTGGCATGTCCAAGAGGCATTCTCCAATCTTTATAGATGCACCATAGAAACCATCCTATCTGGATGTATCTTGGCATGGTATGACAACTGCTGTTCCCAAGACTACAAGAAATGACAGTCATGAACACAGCCCAAACCATCACAGAAACTAGCCTCCTATCCATTGACCCCAGCTATATACCCCACTGCCTTGGAAAAGCAGCCAACATAGAGACCCCTCCCACCCTGGATATAACAGTTTGAATATTATGGGCGGCACGGTGGCTCAGTGGTTAGCACTGCTGCCTCACAGCGCCAGGGACCCGGGTTCGATTCCAGCCTCGGGTGTCTGTCTGTGTGGAGTCTGTACATTCTCCCTGTGTCTACGTGGGTTTCCTCCGGGTGCTCCGGTTTCCTCCCACAGTCCAAAGATGTGCAGGTTAGGTTGATTGGCCATGCTAAATTGCTCGTAGTGTTCAGGGAGGTGTGGGTTGGGTGGGATGCTCTGAGGTTCGGTGTGGAGTTGTTGGGCTGAAGGGCCCGTTTGCACACTGTAGGGATTCTATGTTCTAATACATATATGCACAGATTCAAAATGAGCTTCTTCCCTGCTGTTAGACTTTTGAATGGACTTCCCAAATGTTAATTCTAATCTCTTTTTGCACCTTCTCTGTGACTGTAAGAGTGTATTCGTCGCTCTGTTCTGCTACCCTGATGAACTACATTTGGTACAACATTTGTCTGCACAGTTCACAAAGTAACATTTTTTGCTGTTTCTCAGTACTCGTGATGAAATAAATCACTTAAACTGTTAAAAATCAAACCAACTTTCAACTCTATCATACAGTAAATAGTTACAAACTTGCAAAAAAAAACTTTCATTCACATTCCCCAAGTTTTTAGAAAGAAAAGCAATTTTAGTTCGGGCATATTGAAATTGAGAAAAGAATGAATTACTCTGATTTGTAATATGCTTCAAATTCTATTCCTGACCTTGCTGCCTTATTGTCCCAAAATTATTAATTGAAGCAGGTAGTTCAGAATTGACAAATTAGTAAAAGAAAATTTTTACAAGATGGTTATATTGAGTATTACCATAGTCAAATAAATACAGCTTGTCTCTCTACAATATAAACTTAATTTCTTCAACTTTCCTTTCATTGTAATGCAGGCAAACCTTTGAAACCACAATAATTGCCAATATGGAGCAAGTGCACGACACTCAGACTGACTGACAACTTTAAATTGGTTTACCAGTGTAATTCCTTCCACTACACATTTTAAGAATTATCCAATTGCATCATCACATCTAATGTTGGACATTGGGTTTTGGTTAGTACCTTGCTTGTTGCAAACCACAAAAGGGATGTGTTGTGAACTACTCATCAAAATAAGTGACGGCCGTTCACTGGTTCATTTCTCAGGTAAATGTCGTGACCAATCTGTCAACTTGACTGATTTAACATATAAACAAAGTCTGGCTGACAACTGTCATATCAGTTTTAATTGGTATATTCTCCATGGTAATACCTTTACTATTCAGCACTGTTCTCTCAAGCAGCATAAATGTTGGTTTCCACTTCTATTGTGAAATGTCCTGATGAGTGAAAGACAAACTTCCAACATTTACCCTGTCTTGCTCTGAAAGAGTCCTATATGTTTCAAATCACCTCATGCTTTTAAATTCCAATAAATGTAGTGTCAACCTGTTTAATCTTTGCTCGTAAGACACTCCTTCCCAATGGGGATCATCCAAGTGAACCTTCTGTGAGTTGCCTCCAATGAAGTAATATATTTTCTTAAATAAGGGCAGCAAAACTGCTCACAGCGCTTCATAACTGGTTTCACTAGTACTCAGTCGCATCTGTTCTGATGAGGAGACATTACACTCCCAAGCATCCCGGATGTCTGCCTCTTTTCAAACAATGCTCTTTCTCCCCCTCTGTCATCCAGACAGCCCTCCACCGCGCCTCCTACATTCCCCACTCTACAGCTCTTAACCGCCACCCCCCCCAAACATAATAAAGATAGGGTGCCCCTTGTCCTCACTTTCCACCCACCAGCCTCCGCATCCAACGTATCATCCTCAAACACTTCCACCAACTCCAGTTAGACTCCACCACGCGGAACATCTTCCACTCCCCACCCGTTTCTGCCTTCCACAAGAACCAATCCCTTCACCACTCTTTAGTTCACGTCACGCTCCCCAAAAACCATTCCAACACACCCAGTACCTTCTCCCTGCAACCATGAAAGATGCAACACCTTTCCACACAACACCTCCGTTCAAGGCCCTAAACAGCCCGTCCAAGTGAGACAGAGCTTCACCTGCATCTCCTCCAACCTAGTCTATGGCATCCAGTGCTCCCGATATGGTCGTCCCTACATCAGTGAGACCAGATGTGAACTAGGTGACCATTTCGCTGAGCCTCTCTGCCCATAATGGCCAACATAACCTCCTGGTCACCACCCATTTCAACTCCCTGTCCAACTCCGTCTCCAACATGTCCATCCTCAGCCTCCTCCAGTGTCACAGCAATTCAGAACGCAAATTTGAAGACCAACACCTTATCTTGTGCCTGGGCACCCTATGTTGAGTTCTCCAATTTCAAATAACCTTGCGACCCATCCCCAGCCTCCCCTTCCAGCCCCACCTCCTCCCTTCCAACCACCAATTGAATTCATCCCTACCATCGACCAACCACATTGTACCTACCACCAGTGTCCACCTATCACCAACATTCTACCTCCACCCCTTCTCCCCTTCTTTATCTGCAGTCCCCCCTACCCCCACATCCAGTCCTGAAGAAGGGTAATACCCGAAACGTTAACTGCTCCTTTCCTCCAGATGCTGCCTGGCCTGCTGTGTTCTTCCAGCCTTCCATTTGTCTACCTTGGATTCCAGCCTCTGCAGAGATAGTAGGAATTGCAGATGCTGGAGAATCTGAGATAACAATGTGTAGAGCTGGATGAACACAGCAGGCCCAGCAGCATCAGAGGAGCAGGAAGACTGACTTTTCGGACACAGACCCTTCTTCAGAAAGTTTCGGGTCTAGGTCCGAAACGTCAGCCTTCCTGCTCCTCCGATGCTGCTTGGCCAGCTGTGTTCATCCAGTTCTACAGCTTGTTATTCCAGCCTCTGCAGTTTTTTTGTCTCTGTCCTTCACTAGTACCTTGTACAATTGCAGTAAGATTTCCCTACTGTCATACACCAATTTGCTTGAAATAAGGGCCAACAGTTCATTAGCCTCCCTGATTACCTGCTGCACCTGTGTGCTAGCTTTCAGTGGTTTCATGCACCCAAGTAACCCCAAGACCCTTTGTGTTGCAGCTTTCTGCAGATTTCCTTCATTACTCTGATCTTTTGTTCTCCCATCCAAAATGAACAACTTCACATTTTCTCCACACTATACTTAATTTGCTAACTGTTATCCGACTTACTTAGTCTATCAGCATCTTTCTGTAAACTGTCTGTATCCCTCACAATCTGTCTTTCCACCTGTTTTGAGACATCTGCAAATTTGGCTACAGTACATTTGATTTCTTCCCATTAATATACATTGTAAACACTTGCAGTCCCAGCACTGTTCCATGTAAAACACCACCGGCCAACCTGAAAAAGAACCCCTTATCCCCACTCACTATTTCCTACCCATTCGGCAATTCTCCTTCCATGCCAATATACTACCTCTAACACCCTGGGCTCTTATGACTTAACTTTTTGTGAGGTACCTTGTTGAAAGCTTTCTGGAAGTCCAAATACTTACATCTATTGGTTCCCTCTATCCACTGTGGTATGAGTTTAGTTAGGCTACAGCTCGAGTACTGTGCGCAGTTTTGATCACCACCAGATGTGATTGCACTAGAGAGGAGATTCACCAGTATGTTGCCTTGGATAAAGTGTTCCAGCAATGAGGAGAGATGAGATAGGCTAGTATCGTTTTCCTCAGAGCAGAGAAGACTGAGGTGGGTGCTGGTTGAAGTGTACAAAGTTATGAACAATGTAGATAGGAAAAAACTGATGACGTGAAGGTTGGTGGAGTTGTGGATAGCATGGAGGGCTGTTGTAGGTTACAACGGGACATTGACAGGATGCAGAGCTAGGCAAAGAAGTGGCAGATGGAATTCAAACCAGAAAATTGTGAAGTGATTCATTTTGGAATGTCGAATTTGAATGCAGAATACAGGGTTAATGACGGATTCTTGGCAGTGTGGAGGAACAGAGGGATCTTGGGATCCACATCTATAGATCCCCCAAAGTTGCCACCCAAGTTGACAGGGTTGTAAAGGAGGCATATGGTGTGTTGACTTTCATTGGCAGGGCAATTGAGTTTAAGACTGGCGAGTTTATGCTGCAGCTCTATAAAATCCTGGTTAGATCACACTTGGAATTTTGTGTTCAGATCTGGTCGCCTCATTATAGGAAGGATGTGGAAGCTTTAGAGACGGTGCAGAGGAGATTTACCAGGAAACTACCTGGACTGGAGGGCAGGTCTTGTGAGGAAAGGTTGAGGGAGCTAGGGCTTTTTTCATTGGAGCGAAGAAGGATGAGAGGTGACTCGATAGAGGCGTACAAGATGATGAGAGGCTTAGATATAGTGGATACCCAAAGACTTTTTCCCAGGGCGGAAATGACTATTATGAGGGGGCATAATTTTAAGGTGATTGAAGGTAGGTATTGGGGAGATGTCAGAGGTAGGTTCTTTACACAGAGAGTTGTGGGCATGTGGAATGCGCTGCCAGCAGTGGTAGTAGAGTCAGATATATTAGAGACATTTAAGCGACTCTTGGATAGGCACATGGGTGATAGTATAATATAGTGTAGGCAGGGTAGTTTGATCTTAGTAGGATAATAGGTCGGCATAACATCGTGGGCCGAAGGGCTGTACTGTGCTGTGCTGTTCTATGTTCTAATCAGCCCAACAAAGTCCAAAACCTACACATCAAGCTCTTCCCTTTAATAGAGGGGTCAATAACCAGGAGGTATAGATTTAAGGTAAACAGCAGGAAGTTTGGAGAAGAAACTAAGAAAGAATTTTTCCACCCAGACGGTTGTTTGTATCTGATACTCACTGTGTGAAAGGATAGTAGAAGTCGGAATTATCACATTTACAAAGTATTTAGATAGTTACTTGAAATGCCACATTATTCAAGACTACAAATGAAGTGATGGAAAATGAGATTAGCAAAGCTAGGTGCTTGATGAGAGGTGTGAACATGTTTGGCCAAATAGCCTCTTTCAAAGCAATGTGATATTCACCAGGTGGAACAGTCTCAAGGGCTGAACAGCCTACTCCTGTTCCTAAGTTTCTCCTTCTCCTTCCTAGGCAGTTCCTCTGGATTGTGGATAGCTTGCTACCCCTCTGTTTCGATTCTGGTTATTATAGATTTAAGAAGGCAGTGGAGTAGGACACTCCAGCCAGAGCTCGTTGCCTCAGTCCATTCCTTTTCTTATTTTTCTCGTTTTTTGCTTCCCAAGCAGGAAAACACACCGACGCTTCATTGGAGGCTGCACAGAAGATGTTACCAAGCGTGGTAATGAAACGTCTGTGAAACAAGAAACCAGCTCGGCGAGCCAACCAACCTCAACACCCACAACCTGAGCTACAGATCTACTCCAAAACCCTTCTCCTTTTTTGTCTCTCATGTTTTGTTTTTCTTTCTGCTGTCTTCTTCTTCTTCTGCCAGCAGCCTGGAATAGAGCTCAGGTGGCTAACGGAAGAGTGATGGTGACCTGGAGCAAAGCGGGTACAGACAATGGCCCTGGAACAGGGACAGTCAGTGAAGTGGGGATGACAGACAGTGGGCCCGGAGCAAAGATGGATTCTGGTTGGGAACCAGTGGAGCCTGGTTAGACCATGTGGAAGCCCTATAGAAAGACTGTAATGCCTGTCTTTTTCAGCTTTATTTCTCATTTTCCAACTTGTACCTATGTATGTCTGTAATGCAGTGTAACTGTTTTTCTTTATTTTCTCTATTTTAGTATCTAAGATCTGTACCTCAGTACTTTGTGCCTAAGATGACACTGTGTGTTGGCGACATTGTACACTTTTCATTATACTCCTGTTCTTCTGTAACTTGAGTAAATGTGACAATGAACCTAATTCTAATTCTTCTGAGATGGCTGCTAAGACCAAAGTATGATTTCCAGACTCTACCTCATGTGGAGCTCATGGTGCTTGAAGGTTTGGATAAATGGATTGTTTGGAGGTTTGTGCTGTCCCTCCGAAGCCTTGACTTCATCTCAGCTCATTCCTGATGTGTAATTTCCCAATACGCCCAGCCTGTTCCAAGTAAATATTATCATTTGGCTCCATCACAAGGTAGGATTTCTCATGAGATAAAAGGTACTGCAGATGCTGGAGAATCGAGATAACAAGGCGTGGGGCTGGATGAACACAGCAGGCCAAGCAGCATCATAGGAGCAGGAAAACTCATGAGTTGGAAGGTGCGTTTGACCTCTTCAGCAATGTTCTGGGGACTGTCGCCTGAGGAGTCTCCAGCCACAACTGAGTTCCAATTACAGCAATTGTTTTAAGCATCTAATGTCAGGCATATGAAAGCAGAAATGCCAATTCTCTAGAGCTTACAGGAATTAATTCTGTAAGTTTTACTGCATGGCATTAAATTGCAGTGCTTCCTTCCAGGGGAAGTGATGGACCAGTGGTATATCACTAGACTATTAATCCACAGACCAAGGTAATGTTCTAGGAACCTGAGTTTAAATCCTGTCATGGTAGATGGTGGAATTTGAAATCAATAAAAAAATTCTGGAATTGAGAATCTCATGACAACTACAAAACCATTGTCAGGAAAACCCTTAAAATAAAACAAAGGATTGCAGATGCTGGAAATCTGAAACAAAAAAAATTGCTGGAGAAACTCAACAGGTCTGGCACCATCTTCTTAAGAACAAGAGAGAAGGGTCACTGGACCTAAAATGTTAACTCTGCTTTCTCTCTACAGATGCTGCCAGACCTGCTGAGTTTCTCCAGCAATTCTGTTTTTGCATCAGGAAAAACCTATCTGGTTCACTAATGTCCTTTAGAGAAAGAAGCTGATGTCTTCACCTGTCCTTACTGGTGGCATCTATCTGACTTCAGGTTTACAGCAATGTGGTTGGCTCTTAACTTCCCTCTGGACAATTAGGGATTGATAATAAATGCTGGCCTAGCCAGCAACCCCGACAATCTCATGAATATTTATGTTAAAACACCAGATTGTGATTTGATTCCCCTCAGCTGCCAAGCAGAAATCACATTGTAGCAGCGTTAATTGATATTGACATTGACAGTGTTCATGGGCCATTGAAAAGGCTAGAACCAAAATATTCTGCAGATGTGAAAATACCAGGCTTAATTATTTACAAATAATAAACATAAATTGAAGCAGAATATAAGTGAACAAAGAACACATTACATCAGTGTGTTCTATAATTGGAGTGGACAATGACAAAATAATTCCACTTGACAAAAATATTTCCATTATCATTCAGCCATGAACCTCATTCACGAAACATTGTGTGTTGAGCTAAAATCTTCCAAAGTCTTCGTGGTGCATATAATAATTCTGATCATGAATAATTCAGCTTTAAATTCACATGATTATATACTGCTGATTCCGCATAGTAAACTGTCAGAGATTCTTATAGAGAATGGTTGAAAATACCACGCTCAGTTTCAAGACCTGGACATTCTTATTTTTTGGCGATTGATATACCACAGTTAATATTTCACTGCTGAAGAATTCCTGCGTAGAATTGATTTTTATGGTATGCGCCCTAATTTATTTTCATCTCATCAACACTCTTATAGTGCAGTTTAGTCTGACAATCAGAGGGCACTAACTACTATCTACATATTGATGCATTTAATATTTCTGCAAATTTAGTCAGATGTAAACCTCTCAAAAATTACAGGGGAACTGGAGTAGTTAATGTGTAACATGACGCATGAGAAACAGCTTGTAGCTTCACTTAATAACTTGCTTATTAAAGAAAGACAGTTGAACAGTGGACACAAGGATCAACATGCTTTGTCTACAGTGTAACCACAAGGTGCTGGTTGGAGTTCTGTCTAGCCTTTTCATTGCATGTCTTTGGGGTGCCTGCTTCTGGGAGCTGGCAGCCAAATTTAAATCAGGTAAGAAGTTCAGATGTGTTACTTTTCAGGACCAATTTAGTTTTTTATCCTCGTCTATCGAAATTGCTGACTCATGCCAGAGGACAATTGTATAGGTGCCGGTCTCCTCCAGTATCCTGCTATGCTTAGATGTTGAGTAACTGCAGAATACTTTTGAGACCTAGATTACTTGAAGGGATGGTTTTCACTTTCAACACCTCTATAAAATTTGTAACAGAACAAGTGACACCAGACAGTAGCTATTTTAGTTAGGATATCCTGAAGACCAGAACAAATTGGTCCAGGACAGGAGATAACAAGGTGTGGAGCTGGATGAACACAGCAGGCCAAGCAGCATCATAGCAGCAGGACAGGATCTGGATTCAATGTAGAAAGAAGTTCACTTATATAAGAGCAAGTGTAACACCTCTGTTCATGAAAGGACAGAGACAGGCAACTATAGACCTTAACATCTGACATTGCAAGATGCCAAAATACATTATTAGAGAAGTAATATACACACATTTAGCAAGTCAAAACACAGCCCCTAGGGTCAACATTGTTTATGAAAAGTAAATCAAGTTTGACAAATTTATGAGAATGGCTACAATGTAATAAGTAGGGTGGATAAAAGGGAACCAGCTCTGCAGTATTCAGATGTCAAAAAGGCATTCTATTGTGTTTTATGCCTCAGATTTATGCAGAGAAGACCCAGCAAGTTCAATGTGTGCATGAGTTTTACTAACAGAGATTCTAAAATACCTGCTGTCTCATGTTTCCAGGTTCTATTTAGTTTCTGTTTAGTTTCTTAGTAACCTTCACTGACAGCATACAGTGAACAGTTAACAGAATCAAATACTGAATACATATTTTCACCTTTGTAAAGCTCAAATATCTTATTTTAAACTACATAAACAAAAAACATATTAATATCGAGTAATATCTTACAGACCAGAGTGCCTTGTTTACTTGAAGTACAGCAATACTCCTCAAAATACAAAGGTCTCTGATGACTGTGCTGAAGTCTATGAACTTGCCGTTGTGGTTCTGCATGATCAGTTTGATGAGATGGATGACCAATGACACAGCCACTCATTGGAAAAGGAAATTTTTCCTCATAATCACTGTCCTTGAAATATCCTGATCTTTTAATGACCAAACGTCTTCCACATTGTGCTGTCATCCAACAAATTAATGTTACTGAGCAACCATTTGATTTGCTCTGGTCCTGGTAGATATATTGTATGTTCTTTGTCATGATTTAGCCATTGATACAAATCCAATTTCCAATCTCAAATGGTAATTCTCTTGCTCTTGTTCAATTGTTGAGTACAGTTTTGTTTTACCTTACCACCGTGTAATGTCTTCTGCTTCAGTCTGA
Source organism: Ginglymostoma cirratum (assembly GCA_024137785.1). Taxonomy (NCBI): domain Eukaryota; kingdom Metazoa; phylum Chordata; class Chondrichthyes; order Orectolobiformes; family Ginglymostomatidae; genus Ginglymostoma; species Ginglymostoma cirratum. Next base: position 5,146,368 of record JAHRHZ010000061.1, on the reverse strand, counting down.
CATTCTCATCAGCTGGCAGTGAATAGTTAAGAATGGTCAGTGTATGCACAAGTTATGACCAGTTATAAAGTTATAAAATATCTTTCAGTGAGAAAGTGTGAGGTAAATTGCTATATGCAAATTTGTAAGAAAGGATTGTTCCAACGTTTCCCTTCTCTCACACGAGCTCTCAGACTGAACATTGTTACACTGTTGAATTGTTCAACATCACCATTCCATTGTGGATTATATCACAACACCAAACAGCGGTGAATTCCATGAAGGGACTGGGAACAACCTGTAGTCTGAGATAACAAAGTGTGGAGCTGGATGAACACAGCAGGCCAAGCAGCATCAGAGGAGCAGGAAAGCTTGCGGGCCTAGACCTTTCATCAGAAATGGGGGAGGGGAAGAGGGTTCTGAAATAAATAGGGAGAGAGGGGGAGGCGGATAGAAGATGGATAGAGGAGAGGATAGGTGGAGAGGAGGCAGACAAGTCAAGGAGGCAGGGATGGAGCCAGTAAAGGTGAGTGTAGGTGGGGGGGTTGGGAGGAGATAGGTCAGTCCAGGAAGGACGGACAGGTCAAGGGGGCGGGATGAGGTTAGTAGATAGGAGAGGGGGGTGGGGCTTGAGGTGGGAGGAGGGTATAGGTGAGAGGAATTGGTCAGTTCTGCGGGACAGGAAGAAGCGGAGGGCATTTAGGCCATCTGCATGGGGAATACAGGTGTATAGGGACTGGACATCCATAGTAAAAATGAGGTGTTGGGGACCAGGGAATTGGAAGTTCTGGAGGAGGTGGAGGGCAGAACTGACCAATCCCCCTCCACTGACACACTCATCCGCTTAGCCGAGCTCGTCCTCACCCTCACTAACTTCTCTTTCAATTCCTCCCACTTCCTACAGACAAAGGGGGTGGCCATTGGTACCCGCATGGGCCCAAGCTTTGCCTGCCCCTTTGTAGGTTACGTGGAACAATCCCTCTTCCGTACCTGCACTGGCCCTAAACGCCACCTCTTCCTCCGTTACTTTGATGACTGTATCGGCGCCGCCTAGTGCTCCTACGAGGAGCTCGAACAGTTCATCCACTTCACCAACACCTTCCACCCCCCCAACCTGAAGTTCACCTGGACCATCTGTAACACCTCTCTCTCCTTCCTGGACCTCTCTGTCTCCATCTCGGGTAACCACCTAGAAACCGATATCCATTTCAAGCCCACCAACTCCCACAGCTACCTAGAATACACCTCCTCCCACCCACCTTCCTTCAAAAATGCCATCCCCTTTTCCCAATTCCTTCGCCTCCACCGCATCTGCTCCCAGGATGAGGCATTCCACTCACGTACATCTCAGATGTCCTCATTCTTCAAGGACCGCAACATCCCCCACCTCCCCCCCCACCCCCCCGCACTGGTCGAGAACGCCTTCGACCGTGTCTCCCGCATTTCCCGCAACTCATCCCTCACACCTTGTCCTCGCAATAACAACCAAAAAAGAATTGCCCTCGTCCTCACGTACCACCCCACCAACCTCCGGATCCAACGCATCATCCTCCGACACTTCCGCCATCTGCAATCCGACCCCACCACCAAAGACATTTTTCCCTCCCCACCCTTGTCTGCTTTTCGGAGGGACCACTTTCTCCGTGACTCTCTTGTCCGCTCCACACTCCCCTCCAGCCCCACCACACCCGGCACTTTTCCCTGCAACTGCAGGAAGTGCTACACCTGCCCCCACACCTCCTCCCTCACCCCCATCCCAGGCCCCAAGAAGACTTTCCACATCAAGCAGATGTTCACCTGCACATCTGCCAATGTGGTATACTGCATCCGCTGTACCCGTTGTGGCCTCCTCTACATCGGGGAAACCAAGTGGAGGCTTGGGGACCGCTTTGCAGAACACCTGCGCTCATTTCGCAACAAACAACTGCACCTCCCAGTCGCGAACCATTTCAACTCCCCCTCCCATTCCTCAGATGACATGTCCATCCTGGGCCTCCTGCAATGCCACAATGATGCCACCCGAACGCTGCAGGAACAGCAAATCATATTCAGCCTGGGAACCCTGCAGCCCAATGGTATCAATGTGGATTTCACAAGCTTCAAAATCTCCCCTCCCCCTACCGCATCCCAAAACCAGCCCAGCTCGTCCCCGCCTCACTAACCTGTTCTTCCTCTCACCTATCCCCTCCTCCCACCTCAAGCCCCACCCCCATCTCCTATCTACTAACCTCATCCCACCCCCTTGACCTGTCCGTCCTCCCTGGACTGACCTATCTCCACCCTACCCCCCCACCTACACTCACCTTTACTGGCTCCATCCCCGCCTCCTTGACTTGTCTGCCTCCTCTCCACCTATCCTCTCCTCTATCCATCTTCTATCCGCCTCCTCCACTCTCCCTATTTATTTCAGAACCCTCTTCCCCTCCCCCATTTCTGATGAAGGGTCTAGGCCCCTAACGTCAAGCTTTCCTGCTCCTATGATGCTGCTTGGCCTGCTGTGTTCATCCAGCTCCACACCTTGTTATCTCGGATTCTCCAGCATCTGCAGTACCTATTATCTCTGATACAAACTGTAGTCTGTTGTCTATAGTGATATCTCCAGCAAATTCCATTTTGCACACAAAAACAAAGTTGCTGGAAAAGTTCAGCAGGTCTGGCAGCATCTGTGAAGGGAAAAAACAGAGTTAACATTTCGGGTCCGGTGACCCTGCCTCAGAACTCATTTTTGGATAACTTGTCTAGAATGTTAATAATGAAAGTGGTGGACATCATATTTAATGTAGTGATTTCTGGCCATTTTCTATGTAGATCATGTACAAAAAATATTCATCATTAAGGACTGCATGCATTTCTCCAAAAATATCAATTGCAAGTCTTTGCTTAGGTGTTGATCCATTTCTGTCATACATCTTTGTGAAGTATCAAGGAACAATGCCAACTCTTTCACATTAAACAGGGTCAGAAGAGCATGAATGACTTTGATGTCATGTGTATGCTTTTATTAGTCAGAGTGTCAGTTGTAGAGTTGTGGGATGTAGTTTAACAGATTTTTACCAGGTGTACAAGCTACACAGTTTCTAACAACCTCACAAGATCTATTCCATCGTACTAAACGGCTTTACAGGATCATTGATTAATGTTAACTTCATCGAGATGTTCCATACACATTGCTGGAATACTGGTAACTGCTTGGCTTCCGTGTGCAATGCAATTGTCATCAAGCAATGTCAGTTCATTACATATTCTGTAGTACAAGAACTAGGGTTGGTTAGTTCAGTTGGATGGACAGCTGGTTTACAATGCAATGTGATGCCCACAGCGTGGGTTGGGTTCCTGCACATACTGAGTTTACTGGGAAACTCCGCTTGTCAAGCTCTCCCTTTGCCTGAGGTGTGGTGACCCTCAGGTTAAACTATCACCAATTATCTCTCTCCCATAGGAGAGCAATCTAAGGTCTGGTAAAACTACAGAAACTTTGCCTTTAGTACAGGAATGGTTGTTTCTCTATTTCACAAAGCTTCTCAGACTTTAGGTAATGGCTGCAATATGCCGTTTGTTGCTGATTCTGCCTTCAACACCTCTCACGTAACAAGATTCACAGTCAGAAGTAAAATTAGTGTGATCACATTGTCTTCAATGTCACAAGTTATTTCACAAGCACCGGTCTGCAAAAGTATTTAGCTAAGTAGGTAAGCTATTCTTGTGTGAATCTCTGTGAGCCTGTGAGATCTCAACCTCAAATCTTGAACAAGATGACAGCGGATTAACAGCGCAACAGCCTGGTGTGGTGGTCTTCTCCCAGAATGGCGGTCTCCTCCTGGCTACATCTTCCCAAAATTCCATTGTTCCTTAGTCAGCTTTCCCAGGCCCAGATTCCATTAACTGAACTGTGATGAACTTTGTCTTAATTTTACTTTTTTTAATATTATGTATAATTTCTGTCATTAATTTAGGGACTGTGGTAGGGCAACTTATAAAACTTTTCACTGAATTTTTCATGTAAAAGTACACATGACAGTAAATTTATTTTCTATTCTATTCAAATGTGCAGTGTTGAAGATGTGGATGTAAATGTGATATCCATAGATATGTAGACGGCGATGACCAAATCCCAGTGTGCCTAAAAATGTAGTCAGTTCTTAGTGATTGATTCAGAAAGTAAATTTTCTACCCTAGTAATATATGCACTGATGTTTACCAACGTTAGTGTGGCTAGTGCTTCTTGATCTTCACTTTGAATATTTACAGTTCCTGACCAACAGTTCCTGCATAAGTGATTGGTGGTCATCTTACTTCAATACACTGATTGGATAGCAACTCTGCTTTTCCTGATGTACGTTTCCATAAGTGCAGTAAAAAATGTAAGGTTTGGAGCAGGTGCTATCCTTGCCATGTGTCAAGCATTGTTTTCTAAGTGTTGATCCATTCCTGTTATATATCTTTGTGAGGTATCAAGGAACAATGCCAATTCTTTCACATTAAACAGGGTCAGAAGTGCATGAATGACTTTGATGTCACGTGTAAGCTTTACGCCAATTACTTTACATCTGTTCTAAATGTCAATCTTCGATGCTGCAATTGTGTATTTGTCCATGCTGAGTGTCAAATTGTTTTCAAGTCCAATGAGCACTGATAACCATTGACAATGGTCCGTTATACACTTCATGGACAACAACGTCATAAAATTGGTTGATTGTCCCCTCAACTTCTGAGAGGACTGAATAATAAAATTATAGGCTATGTTATCATTGAATGTAGTCCGTCGGACAATCAATAGTAGTAAAACACTTCTTCATGAGTAACAAAAGCTGTAGGATATCATTTCTGTTCTGCTAGTAGTATCTGCAACATAGATTTATAGAATGTTGATCTTCATGAAAACAATGGAATTATGAAATGAAATGAATCATGGAAGGTGGATACTTCTTAAGTTGGAAGCAAAGATTACTTTGTTGATCATTATTTGTTCAAGACATGCTGTAAGTTCACCTTTTTTACATTGTGCAATGACTAGGTTTGATATCCACAGCAATGACTTGTTTTCTTCAATGAAACCATCTTCTGTAAATCATTTCAGTTCCTATTATACTTGAGTATGAATGGCAGTTGTCATCAGCTAATTTTGTAAAGCTGATAGAATTGACCTGCAAGGCACATTTCCCCAAATTCGTAAGTAGGAAGGATATTGTTGGATATAGTCAGTGTCATTGATCATGAGTGTGCTTCAATGGATTCTTCAAGTTTGATGCCAAGCCTACCAAAAAGGTTCACTTCATAGCACCTCTGCCTTTGGCCACATATAGTTGGAATCTATCTAGGTTGACATTTTGTCAGTAATGGAAAAGTAATTGTTCCCAAAACTGGAATAATTAAAATTTCATAAGCTTGAAGTGTGTCTGTCACGGAAATGAGAGAAAGTTGTTTTAAGTGCCAGTGGTAGAATTCATACTTCCAGGCCAACATCAATGAGAAGCAGGCTTGAAAATGGCCAGAGTCTTGGTTTGAGTATTCTTTTCAGCATCTAGTTCTTTATCATCCAGGGGATTGATTAGCTCAGTTGGCTGGACAACTGGTTGGTGATGCAGAGTGATGCCAACTTCTTCCCCTCACCTGAGGCATGGTGACCCTCAGGTTAAACCGCCATCAGTCATCTCCCTCTCTAAGAGAGCAGCGCTATGGTCTAATAAGAAAACAGTGATTATTCAATGCCATATCACATACTCAGGAATTTAGAATAATGAAACTCTCTTCTGTCTACTACCTACACACCTTTGTGTAGTGGTTCCACTTTCTTCACTTAAACGGGACATGATGTTGTACATCCATGGGCATCTTCATCATATGGGGACACTTTTGAAGGATCTGATCATAGTAGACTCTCTGCCACATCTGGCAAAATGTATACCTTTGTTACGATGGGGAACAGCCAAATCCCTTTGATAATTAAACCATAACACAAGCCTCGATTTGTTATGGAGATAGTAGGAACTGCAGATGCTGGAGAATCTGAGATAACAAGGTGTACAGCTGGATGAACATAGCAGGCCAAGCAGCATCAGATGAGCAGCTGCTCCTCTGATGCTGCTTGGCCTGCTGTGTTCATCTAGCTCTACACCTTGTTACCTCGATTTGTTATGAGAGGAGTAGGGGTTCCCCTGTAATAATTACCCCCGAACACCCAGAGAAGCTCATCTTTCCCCTCAAAATCTATTGAAAGGGAAGTTTAAAAAAAGAAAATCCTTGATCTCCACTTTACAAGTAACAATAAACAGGTTATTTATTTAACCCAACAATGAACAAATTAACAAAATTACTAACAAACCGACAATTCCCCCTTAGACTACTAATTACTCCCTAACTGGTCTAGATTTGCCTTGAATGCTGTTTAAATAAAAACAAGTCCTACTAATAAAACCCCAATTAATAAGAAGCAGTACATTATAACTTAATCTCTCCAAGTTAGCACAGACTGTCTCCTGGAATATTCTGTCATCTCCACTCTCTTCACAAACACCTTTCTTCCATTAATTCTACTGTCAGGGATGTTTTATCTCTATAATTTCTTCAATGAGGACTTTGAGCTAAAATACCATGGTGCCTTTGATTAATTAGATGGGCTTTCTCTGCGAGCTGAATGGTACTAACTGTGGCTGGTAGCATTTGTCTCTTCCAGATTGCAGTTGGCTCTCTCCGACTTTCCAAATGCCGTCATCTTATATACCCATAATGACATAATCACATTCTTATAATGTGATTGGTTTCAGGTTATCAACACCATCAGATTTAAATTCAACTAGCTTTCTGTATCTAGGTGCTTTGTTTAAATTAATTGGCAGAATTCGTTGTCACAAAAATCAAAACCCACCTGCCGCCTTCAAGGCTTTGATACACTTGTTTCATTTTTTGAGGCTCTCTGTGCCATCAACTTCAGCTGCTGCTCACAGAGATAGAAATTTTGTTTTAAAATTTCTAAGTACAGACAAAGCACAAATCTCTTAAAGGAACCACATATTTTAGATTCCTGCCTTCCACTTCACAGTTACTCCTTCCAACTTCATAACACCTTCCAATCATCACATTTTGATCTGACTTGAAGTATTTTTGAGCACATTTACTGCCACGTCAAACATAAATATGTCTTCTATTTGAAAATTCATTAGCCCTCTGCTCCAAAAGAATGTACAAGTATTGTCTTCTTGCAGGTCACTGGTACATCCAGACTGCATCCTGAAGTCTGATGCAGTCATCTAAAAGGCAATAAGTCATGAACCCTAAAACTCAACAATCTCAAGCATAAATGGATCTCTCAGTGAAAAAAGGAATGTTGCTGGGAATTGACTATTTTAAAACAAAAACAGAAATTGCTGAAAAAGCTCTGCAGGTCCAGCAGGATCTGTGAAGAGAAATCAGATTTAACGTTTCAGGTCCAGTGACCCTTCCTCAGAACTCTTCCGCTCTAAGATATGCCATTGGTGTATTCAACAGATTTACATGTGTAGCCACAGAATGAATGTTCCTTCCAAGGCCATCAAGTCTTGGAATATGACGCAAACCTAAGGTTTCTGCCTCAGAGACTGGAATGCTACTCATTGCGTTACAAGATCATCCATGAAATTACATGAATTGGGCTAATAATAATATTTGTTGAGTACTATTTAACACAAGGACCTTTAATGATGATATAGTCATTATGTCTCTTGATTATTTTGCGTTTCAGCCTTTCTCAGATTTCTAAAGCATATTTGTCAAAGATTTTGCACACTATTATTTATTGCTTTACTTTTTTATTGTATAACTGTGAAATTTGTGGCCTAAATTAAAGGAACGCCGAATGTATTAGTTTCAGATATCAGAAAAGTGAACACAAGTGTTAGGTTTTACACTTGCAGCTACAGCGTCAGATTCATGCCGATATTTTTAAACATATTTACTTCATAAATACTGTACTTTGTTCATTTTTAGAATTTTCCATGAAACCATCATCACTCCCACCTGCCAACTCACAGGCATGTTACTGCCAAAACAATGGAACTTGTGAGAATGAAATCTGTGTTTGCCCAGATGAATGGAAAGGAGACCATTGTGAGATTGGTTTGTAGATCTGATCTTTTCTATCTGACAAGTTGACTACAATGGTAAATTATTAACAATCACTCATATTTCAATGAAAATTATATTGGACTATTTGTTGGAACCTAGTGATTACACTATAACAAATGTAATTTGATGATATGGCAATGAATTGTAATATTTTTAAAAGTAAACTCACAGTTCAGTTTGCCTCTTTATTAACTTAAGACAATTTCATCTGATTTCCTTGCAGCCAATTTTTGTGAAAAGAGTGAATACAATTCCTCTCAGGGACTGTTCACATTCCATAAAATTTTAGTAGGACACTATGGTTATTCTAAAGAAGAATGTGAGCCATACACTTTAAATGGTATGTTATCCTCTTGTTTTGGTATTCACAGATAGTTTTGTTCAATAGCTTAAATCAACAACAATGGTTCATTTAGATGTAAGTTTCTTTCTCATTATACGCCTTGCATAAAAGAAAATCCACATAATTTGAACGTTATTATATCCGAATATCAAGTTGTCATCTGTCATGTTTCAAATACATTAAGGTACTTCTTTCCTCCAATACTGACACTGGCTGTACTAATGTTTGCTAACTCCAACACCAATATCTATATCTCAAAGCATTTGTCAGAATATTTTTGAAAATTTACATAATTTATATTTACATATTGTATTTGAGTTGCAATATAAAAACAGTCTAAGATATCCAAAGGATTTTATACATTCTAAAACAAAGAACACTATTTTTAATATTCTCATATATAATTTTTTTAACTGATAGACTGTATCTTAGTTTTTAAAATTGCAAGATGGCATTAAATTATAAGATTTGTGTACCACTAATATCTCAACAGCAAATATTTCAAAAGCATCACGCCTGTGTACTGAGAGGAATGGAATCATCAGTCTACAAAATGACACATTAACAGATTGCAATGAAAATTTAAAGAATCTTAGCGAGAAGGTAATATCTTATGCCTGAGTTGCCAGTTAATAACAAGCTGAACCAAAGCAAAGGGGGAACAGAATCATAAAAAGAAAGAAAAAGGACAATAAAATAAACAATGACACTTAAGCTGTATCAAAGATATCATTCTCTCTTAACTAGAGGACAGTTTAACTTGTTATTATGTGCACAGAATTGTTGACTTCATTGTTGAGATACTTTTATGATCAATCATACACTTCCCAGAAAATATGTAAATATCTCTGTAACAAATAAAAAAAAACACACAATAACACTGGCAAAGGACTATCATAGATTTCCCTTTATCCTGATTGTTAAGAAGAAAGATCTTTTATAAAAAAATACTTTGACAACCTCAGGACATCTTAAAGTGATTCAGTCAACAATATATGTATCACCACTATGTAGAAAGGAATAACATTTATTTCTGCACAACATGGTTCTATCTTTGATTTCGAGGTGTTGATTGATATATACATGTTGGACAGGACACTGGGAAAACTCCCCTACTCACATTTGGGTCATTTATGTTCACTTCAACAAACTGAAGCAGTCCCTTCAAAAAAAAAATACCTCGAGCAAGAGTTTTCCTTCAGTGCTCCATTGATGTATCAGCAGAGATTACATTCTCAAACTCCTGAAGTGAAGTTTGAGCCCACAATAAAGAGATGAGAACATAATCTTTGAGCGAAGCTATCAAATCAGATAATCAGAACCTACCTTCAATTCAACACCAATGAAACTAAATCATTCAATCTTAGAGATATGAGAGCTATGCAATGCTCATCAACATTATACAGTGGCTCAGTGATTAGCACTGCTGCCTCACAGCACTAGGGACCCAGGTTGGATCCCAGCCTCAGATGACTGTCTGTGTGGAGTTTGCACATTCTCCCCGTATCTGTGGGTTTCCTCTGAGTGCTCCGGTTTCCTCCCACAGCCCAAAGATGTGGAGGTTAGGTGGATTGGCCATGCCAAATTATCCATAGTGTCCAAGGATGTGAAGGCTAGGTGGGTTAGCCATTGGAAAGGCAGGCTTACAGGGATAGGGCAGGATGGTGGGATGTTCTTTGGCGGGTCAGTGTGAACTTGATGGGCCAAATGGCCTGCTTCCACACTGTAGGGATTCTATGAAATTAGTTATCTTTCATATCTGTATTTAACTATCAGCACCTATCAATTAGGGAGCTCATATATAATCAATGTTGGTGTAATTTTTTTTGTTCCATTGACAGATAATGAAATACAGTGGCATTACAGAACAAGAATTGGTGAAAATTGCAATGGCTGCTCAGATGTTGACCTCAGAACCACATGAACTAACTTCAGAGAACGTCAGCCTCGCTGCTCAAATAGTGCAACGCATTTTGAATCAGTCTGATATACTGGACTCAGTTGAGGTGAGTTGAAATTACTGTTTCATTCATTTTGAAATGAAATGGTATAGAGCAGCCTAAAATTTTAGATTGAAGCAAGTTGACAGCTGAGTGGTATTTATCACTGGACTGTTATTCCAGAAACTCAGGCAATGTTCTGGGGACCCAGGTTCAAATCCCACCACTGTAGATAGTGGAATTTGAATTCAATAAAACTCTGGTTGACTAATGCTTTTTAGGGAAGGAAACTGCCATCTTTACCTGGTCTGGCCCACATGTGACTCTAGACCCACAGTCATGTGGTTGATTCTTTACTGCTTCCTGGACAATTAGGGATGGGCAATAAATGTTGGCCTAGCTAGCAACACCATCATCCTGTGAATAAATAAAAACAAATGAAACGGAACTGGACAGGCCAAATAGAGTCATAGAGTCTTACAGTATGGAAATAGGTCCATCAATCAAATCTGTCCATGCCAACCATAAGCCCAAACCAAACTAGTCCCACTTGCCTCCAAACATTTCTTATTCATGTTCTTTTCCAAATGTCTTTTAAACATTATAACTGTACCTGCATCCAGCACTTCCTCTGGAAGTTCATTCCACACACGAACCACTCTCTGTACAAAAAAGTTCATGTCTTTTTTAAATCTTTCTTCTCTGACCTTAAAAATATGTCCCATAGTCTTAAAATCCCCCACCTTAGGGGAAAGATACCTGCCATTCACTTTATCTATACCCCTCATGATTTTATAAACCTCTATAAGGCCTCCCCTCAACCTCTTACACCCAAATGAAAAAGGCCCCAACCTATTCAGCCCCTCCTTATAATTCAAATCATCCATTCCTGTCAACATTTTGGTAACTAATAAATATTGCTGAAAAAACAGATCAGAAATAGGGAAACCTGTGGTGAGTTAAGCCATCTTCTGATTCTAAAAAACTTGGCAATCACAAGACCAAAGTCAGGATTGTGGTGGAATACTCAGTTTCCCTTCTCAAGAGTCAGGACCCTCATCTCAGAATCAACTACCTCACTCTCCATCGAAGTAACTTTGTGGCTGTTCACCCTGCAGATTGTATATACTGCTGCTATGGGTGTCCGTGGTTGTAGGGATAAATATTAAGTGCAGTAGTTGGGTTGTAATCAAACTAATTGCTCTGTTCTAGGTGATGTTGAATGACTTGACAATTTATTTGCTTTGATATGGTTGTATGAATCTAAACATCTCTGGTCTTCGGTTTATGATTTACAGGCGGCTTCTTTGGCAATAAATACAATCAGTCAACTTCTCAATGTTAATGAAGCAGCATTCGATCCCACAAACAAAGATATCTTTAACATCACACAAAGGTGAGGTAATCTTCAGATACATGCATCAAGCATCAATGTAATGAATCTTTGTTAGTGTTGAAAACACGATCTGGCAATACCAGCTTGCAAAGGAAAATAGTGGTTCTATGATTTTACCAGTTGAACTGTATGGGAGTTATGGCTGTCCAGCAACAGCACATTTTATTCAAATGTTCAGTGTATGTACTATTGAAAAAAGAATTTGTTTGATGCTGAACTTTTCATAATGTAAGTTCATTTACAGTAGAAGAATTGTTTGTAGCTGTTACATTTTTCAGACTTCTTTACGCAGGTTTGAAGTAATCAAGTCCAGATATCCTTCCAGCAAGTCCTATTTGGTGCTTAGTTATGTTATATCTTCATAAGACCCCTCCTCCTGGCTTCGAAATTGATAGAGTGTCACATCAGAACTCAATCACGTTGAACAATGAACATGTAACTTATATATACTTTCCGTACAAAGTTTATCTCCCACTCTCCAAGGAGACAAGAAATAAAAAGCAGACACCCTAGAAATTTAATCGTGCCCCATAAGTGAGAACTGGTAGCATTCTCAGTAATCAACAGTATCATTTATTCATGTCAACATGAAGATTTGATAGAGACTCGTTAACAGGAGTCAGAGGCTGAGTATAATAACTCATTGGCCACTCACCTTTTTAAGAGGAAATTGGCTTAAAATGGGTGGAAAGGTCCAGCCAAAGCACATAGGTTCTCTTTTGTTACTTAATAGGCTCTGGCCCTGATGTCAACAGGAGTAGGAGAATCCTATTCTGCTTAAGGTTTGAAAGTTCTGCAAGTAGTACGCTGCTCCAATAAAAAAAAAACAAGATGCCACAGATGTTAGAAATCTGAAATGAAAAGAGAAAAGGCTGTAAATATCCAAAAGTGCAGATAATATTTTGAGAAAGAGACGGAAAAACTTCCCATGACTTACTGTGACAATTGGACATTGGACAGGACATCATCAGTCTGAAATATGAGCACTGTTTCTTTCTCCATAGCTGTTGCCTGACCTGTTAAACATTTGTAGCATTTTCTGTTTTGACTTTCAGTCACACTGGTGCCATGGAAATTTTGATATTTGTCAACTTGCCTCTGGGAACCAGTGTTGACAGATGTTTTCACTGTGGCCTGGGGCCGGGTTAGAATCTGTGTCTGATTCCTAATAGTTTGTTTGTTTGTAATTGTTCCAGTGTAGCAGCATCTTCAATGTCTCCTAAGCAGAAAATATAAGGTCACCATAGTCCTAAGGGGTTGTTCTCTCATTAGAGAGACATGGCAGGTGATGAGTTTAACCTGAGAGTCACTACACCTCAGGCCAGGAAAGTGGTTGAGAAGGTAGGATCTATCATAGTTACTTCAGCCAGTGTGGGAATTGAATACCACACTATTGTCAGCACTCTGCACTACAAACCAGCTAACTGAGCTCACCGTCTACAGAGTTAAACAAGAATCAGTGTACTTAACCAGAACAGTGAAGATTTGCAGATTCATATATCTTCTAAGAAAACTTGAGGTACTGTTAATTGGGATTGTTGTTTGGGCTTTAGTTAGGTCAAGAATGCAAAGGTTTACATCCTGCAGGAGCCAAGCTTTAGTTAAAGATGAAACAATAACGCCTAAATATTGACCCTATGTGTATGTATTTTAGAAACCAAAGAGCTTCTTATTAAATCTGTGAGTGAAATGCATTCTTTATATTTATTCCTTGTATAGGGACAATGAAACAAACAAATGTTAGGGTTCAAAAATACAAGAAATGCTTTGCTGACAACTGTGGCCTTCAAACACTGATGACTGTAGTGTCAGTCAAATTTCACCTCAATCTACCTCAAAAATAAAGACAATTTCAAGGCAAATAAACCACTAGTTTCGCACTTAAAATGTTGTATTTGCTGGTGGTATTTATTGAAAACAGATGTTACTTTAGTAAGTGTAAGACAGATTGTGAGCTCCAGTTTCACCAGCATTTGCACCAGTGACATGTAATCTGAACACAAACTAATAATGTGACTAAAAGATTACAGCATAACTGCAAGGGGCTGAACTTTTGCAACGTCATGGACACTCTGCAGATCTTTAAAAATGGTCAGTTTTTGGGATTTCTTGCCACAATTCTGGTGTTCGACTTCTCACTGGCTTGGATGAAGGGTGTTTTGGCATGTGAACTTGTTTTCCTGACCTGCCTGGTTCTATTGTGGTGTAGGCATCTCCTAGACCTCCACAATTGTTGTGAAGTCAAAACAAGTTCTGAAAGATTCATGGTTCACAGCCCCTTGGAATTGTCATGAACCATAGCATCGATTCAGAAATCAAGAACCAAGTGCTGCCACCTACAGCAGCAGACTCTGCTTCTACTTTCTGTATGGTCCTGTTTGTCAGCATTTTCAACCAGCTTGATGCTGTTCCCTCGTAATTAGCATTAGATTTAGAATTAAAATAGAATTAGAATTTGGTTTTATTGTCACGTGTACTCAAGTACAGAAATACCGGAGTGCAGTGAAAAGTGGACGAAGTCCCCATTCTCTGCACTATCTTGGTTACACACTTGATTACAAAACTGGAATAAAAACGAACAGCAGAAATAAAGGAAACAAAGCTAAAAGGAACAAGAAACATCCATGTATTAAAGTCTTACTTAAGTCTTATCTCCATACAGGCACCCAAACAACAGCCTGGAGTCTGCCACAACTCTCTCCCAACATTTCTTTCATGCGACAAGTGGGAAAATGGAGTGGGAAATGAAAAATTGCAGCTGCCTGGCTACTTAACTTCACCACCTGTAATATCAGAGATTGGCAAAATGATGTTAGATTGCTGCCCTGGTGGCATCATTCCATATTTTATATAAGCACGGGGTCACCCCAGCCAGAATGAGGCCGTGAATCCAGCTCTATATGTATTTGTGTATATGTGTTTCTTAATACTTGCAAATGAGGTACTTATTTTGCATTTCATTCTAGTGTTACAGAGATTTTGGGAGATGTCCTCACAGATTTAGAAATTAATTTCAGTCAGGTGGTCCAGCCCAACCTTGCAGCTTCATCCATCATATTAGAGAATGGCACAACACATGGAATTATGCTGTCTGTATTAAAAGGTACGGCTTTACTTGATCATATTTTTACTACAGGATACACAGTCATAGAGCATCCACTTAAGAGCCATTTTATTTAGATAACAAGAAACTTTATTGCATGATAGTAATAAGTATAACTACATTTGATCAGGCAATATTTATATAAATGATTTGGATCTGAATATAAGAGCTATAGTTATTAAGTTTGCAGATGACATGAAAATTTGTGGTGTAGTGTACGGCAAAGGACGGCTGAGTAAGTGAGGTAATATATTTGGGCGGTTGGTAAGTTACTATTTTTTTTCCAATAGTCTGTTTTTGGGAATTCAGAGCAATGGGAATGGATGTTAGGGCAGTTGCATGCTCCTCGTGTAGAATGTGGGAGGTAAGGGTCACCACTTGTGTCCCTGCTGACTTCATCTGCGGGAAGTGCACCCAAATCCAGCTCCTCGGAAACCGCGTTAGGGAACTGAAGCTGGAGCTGGATGAACTTCGGATCACTCGGGAGGCTGAGGGGGTGATTGAGAGGAGTTACAGGGAGGTAGTCACACCTCAGGTACAGGAAAAAGGTAGATGGGTTACAGTCAGGGGATGGAAAGGGAACAGGCAGACAGTGCAGGGATCCCCTGTCGCCGTTCCCCTCAATAACAAGTATACCGTTTTGGATACTGTTGAGGGGGACGACTTACTGGGGTAAGCCATGGGGTACGCCATGGGTTACAGGTCTCTGGCGCAGAGTCTGTCCCTGTTGCTCAGAAGGGAAGGGGGGAGAGGAGGAGAGCATTAGTCTTTGGGGACTCCATAGTTAGGGGGACAGATAGGAGATTCTGTGGGAACGAGAGAGACTCGCGGTTGGTATGTTGCCTCCCAGGTGCCAGGGTCCCTGATGTCTCGAATCGTGTTTTCGGGATCCTTAAGGGGGAGGGGGAGCAGCCCCAAGTCGTGGTCCACATAGGCACCAACGACATAGGTAGGAAAAGGGATGGGGATGTAAGGCAGAAATTCAAGGAGCTAGGGTGGAATCTTAGAGCCAGAACAAACAGAGTTGTTATCTCTGGTTTGATACCCGTGCCACATGCTAGCGAGGCTAGGAATAGGGAGAGAGAGCAGTTGAACACGTGGCTACAGGGATGGTGCAGGAGGAAGGGATTCAGATACCTGGATAATTGGGGCTCATTCTGGGGTAGGTGGGACCTCTACAAACAGGATGGTCTGCACCTGAACCAGAGGGGTACCAATATCCTGGGGGGGAAATTTGCTAATGCTCTTCGGGAGGGTTTAAAATAATTCAGCAGGGGGTTGGGAACCTGACTTGTAGCTCCAATGTACAGGAAGTTGAGAGTAGTGAGGTCATGAATAAGGTTTCAAGGTCACAGGAGTGTACCGGCAGGCAGGAAGGTGGTTTGAAGTGAGTCTACTTCAAAACCAGGAGCATCTGGAATAAGGTGGGTGAACTTGCAGCATGGGTTGGTACCTGGGACTTCGATGTTGTGGCCATTTCGGAGACATGAATAGAACAGGGACAGGAATGGTTGTTGCAGGTTCTGGGGTTTAGATGTTTCAGTAAGATTAGGGAAGGTGGTAAAAGAGGGAGAGGTGTGGCATTGTTAGTCAAGGACAGTATTAGGTGGTAGAAAGGAAGCTTGATGAGGACTCGTCTACTGAGGTAGTATGGGCTGAGGTTAGAAACAGGAAAGGAGAGGTCACCCTGTTGGGAGTTTTCTATAGGCCTCCGAATAGTTCCAGAGATGTAGAGGAAAGGATAGTAAAGATGATTCTGGATAGGAGCGAAAGTAACCGTGTAGTTGTTATGGGGGACTTTAACTTTCCAAATATTGATTGGAAACGCTATAGTTTGAGTTATTTAGATGGGTCAGTTTTTGTCCAATGTGTGCAGGAGGGTTTCCTGACACAGTATATAGATAGGCCAACAAGCGGTAATGCCACATTGGATTTGATACTGGGTAATGAACCAGGCCAGGTGTTAGATTTGGAGGTAGGTGAGCACTTTGGTGATAGTGACCACAATTCAGTTACATTTACTTTAGCAATGGAAAGGGATAGGTATATACCACAGGGCAAGAGTTATAGCTGGGGGAAAGGCAATTATGAGGCGATTAGGCAAGACTTAGGATGCATAGGATGGGGAAGGAAACTGTGGGGGCTGGGCACAATTGAAATGTGGACCTTGTTCAAGGAACAGCTATTGCGTGTCCTTGATAAGTATGTACCTATCAGGCAGGGAGGAAGTGGTCCAGCAAGGGAACCATGGTTTACTAAAGAAGTTGAATCTCTTGTCAAGAGGAAGAAGGAGGCTTATGTAACGATGAGGCATGAAAGCTCAGTTAGGGCACTTGAGAGTTACAAGTTAGTCAGGAAGGACCTAAAGAGAGAGCTAAGAAGAGCCAGGAGGGGACATGAGAAGTCTTTGGCAGGTAGGATCAAGGAAAACCCTATCTATCAGATTGTCAGGAATGAAAGAATGACTAGACTAAGATTAGGGCCAGTCAAGGACAGTAGTGGGAAGTTGTGCGTGGAGTCTGAAGAGATAGGAGAGGCGCTAAATGAGTATTTTTCATCACTATTCACACATGAAAAAGACAATGTTGTCGAGGAGAATACTGAGATACAGGCTATTAGACTAGACAGAATTGAGGTTCATAAGGAGGAGGTGTTGGCAATTCTGGAAAGTCTGAGAACAGATAAGTCCCCTGGGCCAGATGGGATCTATCCTAGGATTCCCTGGGAAGCTAGGGAGGAAATTGCAGAGCCTATGGCTTTGATCTTTACGTCGTCATTGTCTACAGGAATAGTGCCAGAAGACTGGAGGATAGCAAATGTTGTCCCCTTGTTCAAGAAGGGGAGTAGAGACAACCCTGGTAATTATAGACCAGTGAGCCTTACTTCGGTTGTGGGTAAAGTGTTGGAAAGGATTATAAGAGATAGGATTTATAATCATCTAGAAAGGAATAATTTGATTAAGGATAGTCAACACGGTTTTGTGAAGGGTAGGTCGTGCTTCACAAATCCTTATTGAGTTCTTTGAGAAGGTGACTAAACAAGTGGATGAGGGTAAAGTGGTTGATGTGGTGTATATGGATCTCAGTAAAGCGTTTGATAAAGTTCCCCATGGTAGGCTATTGCAGAAAATTCGGAGGCATGGGATTGAGGGTGATTTAGCGGTTTGGACCAGAAATTGGCTAGCTGTAAGAAGACAGAGGGTGGTGGTTGATGGGAAATGTTCATCCTGGAGTTCAGTTACTAGTGGTGTACCGCAAGGATCTGTTTTGGGGCCACTGCTGTTTGTCATTTTTATCAACGACTTAGATGAGGGCAGAGAAGGATGGGTTAGTAAATTTGCGGATGACACTAAAGTCGGTGGAGTTGTGGATAGTGCGGAAGGATGTTGCAGGTTACAGAGGGACATAGATAAGCTGCAGAGCTGGGCTGAGAGGTGGCAAATGGAGTTTAATGCGGAAAAGTGTGAGGTGATTCACTTTGGAAGGAGTAACAGGAATACAGAGTACTGGGCTAATGGTAAGATTCTTGGTAGTGTGGACGAGCAGAGAGATCTCGGTGTCCATGTGCATAGATCCCTGAAAGTTGCCACCCGGGTTGATAGGGTTGTGAAGAACGCGTACGGTGTGCTAGGTTTTATTGTTAGAGGGATTGAGTTTCAGAGCCGTGAGGTCATGTTGCAGTTACACAAAACTCTGGTGCAGCCACACTTGGAGTATTGCGTACAGTTCTGGTCGCTGCATTATAGGAAGGATGTGGAAGCATTGGAAAGGGTGCAGAGGAGATTTACCAGGATGTTGCCTGGTATGGAGGGAAGGTCTTATGAGGAAAGGCTGAGGGACTTGAGGCTGTTTTTGTTAGAGAGAAGAAGGTTAAGAGGTGACTTAATAGAGACATACAAGATGATCAGAGGATTAGATAGGGTGGACATTGAGAGCCTTTTTCCTCAGATGGTGATGGCAAGCACGAGGGGACATAGCTTTAAATTGAGGGGTGATAGATATAGGACAGATGTCAGAGGTAGATTCTTTGCTCAGAGAGTAGTAAGGGCGTGGAATGCCTTGCCCGCAGCAGTAGTAGACTCGCCAACTTTAAGGGCATTTAAATGGTCGTTGGATAAACATATGGATGATAATGGAATAGAGTAGGTTAGATGGGCTTCAAATTGGTTTCATAGGTCAGCGCAACATCGAGGGCCGAAGGGCCTGTACTACGCTGTAATGTTCTATGTTCTATGTTATAAAAAAGGTTACCTCAGAGTACAACAGGACCTTGATTAGATGGGCCAATGGTCTTAGGAGCAGCAGATGGAGTTTAGTTTAGATAAATGTGAGGTGCTGCATTTTGGAAAGGCAAATCAGGGCAGGACTTATATACTTAATGGGGTGCAGGTTCATTGTTCCTTGAAAATAGAGTTGCAGATAGACAGGATAGTGAAAAAAGGCATTTGGTACGCTTGCCTTTATTGGTCAGTGCATTGAGTATAGGAGTTGGGAGGTTATGTTGCAGCTGCACAGGACATTGGTTATTTTGGAATACTGTGTTCAATTCTGGTCTCCCTTCTATTGGAAAGATGTTGTGAAACTTGAGAGGGTACAGAAAAGCTTTACAAGGATGTTGCCAGGGTTGGAGGGTTTGGGCTATAGGGAGAGGCTGGATAGGCTGGAACTATTTCCCCTGGAACATCAAGGTTGAGGGGTGGCCTTATAGAGGTTTATAAAATCATGATGGGCATGGACAGGGTGAATAGTCAAGGTCTTTTCCCCAGGGTAGAGGAGTCCAAAACTAGACGGCATGGGTTTAAGGTGAGTGAGGAAAGATTTAAAAAGGACCTAAGGGGCACTTCTTCACGCAGAAGGTGGTGCATATATGCAATGAGCTGTCAAAGGAAGTGGAGGAGGCTGGTGCAATTACAACATTTAAAAGCTATCAGGATGGGTATATGAATAGGAAGGGTTTAGACGGATGTGGGCCAAATGCTGGCAAATGGGACTAGATTAATTTAGGAAATCATGGACGAGTTAGACTGAAGGGCCTGTTTCCTTGCTGTACATCCAAGACTCTAATTACCAGGACCTTAGAGAGCTGGTATCAGCTCCCAATGAAAGCTAAAGTTGAACTCCCTGTCTCTGCTTGCAGGCTGTGAGTGACACATTGAGTGGAGCCTATGTAAAATGAACATTAACTGTTTCAAAACCATTATCTAATTATAGATCCCTTCCCAAGCATTCTGCTGTATAGTTAACCTACTATATATACTTGTATATAACATTAGTACATTTAGTACCAACCCAAGTCTTCCCAAGTCACTGACTTCACAAATACAAGCAGGACATAGAAACCACAGAAATGAAACAGCACCATTTGGCCCATCTTGTCTATGCCAACCTAAAAACACAGAGATGTGACCCATCGCCCTGCAGCTTACAGCACTTAAAGTGCAGATCCAGCAACTTTTTGAAAGAATTCACAGTCTCCGCCTCCAACACGAACTCAGGAGGCAAATTCCAGACACCCATCACCCTCTGCGTAAAAATGTTTTTCCTCACGAGTCCTCTAATTCTCTGCCGCATAGCTTGAACCTAAGACCCCTGGTTTTTGAACTTTCTGCCTACTCTATCTCTACCTCTCACTATTTTGGATACCTCAATCATGCCATTCTCAGCCTTCTCTATTCCAACAAAAACAGCTCCAACTTCTCCAATTTCTCCTCATAGCTACAATTCTTCAGCCCTGGTAACATTTTAGCAAATCTTCTTTGCATTCTCTTCAGATCAATTATGTCCTTCCTGGAATATGGTGACCAGAACATTTCACACTTTTCTCAGAATGTACTCTCTTCGGTTTTCGAAGAATGGTGGATCCCTTGCTTGATGATTGTGGACCCTGGTTATGATCTATTGATCATTACTTATAGGTCTTTTGAAACATTTCTTGATGTCATCATATGTAATCTGAACAATTATATCTTCTTTTTAAGTTCTGACATGAGTGAATGAGATCTTATAAAGTTTGGCCCTTGACTAGATGGTTGACTACAGTTTTAATGCTGGTCTAGTCCTTTAACTACCGTTTGCTTCTGGAGCAGTGGTTTGACAACAGTTTGTTCATGGATCATGTGTTGTGTTGGAACTGTTGAGACTCTTTTTGACTTCTTAAAGAAATTGAAGTCCAAAATGAATGCTGACTCAAAAGTGAGGAGCATTGATTGTGAATTTTGCCAGCAATGTCTGTTTTTATTTCAACGCCCTTAAAGTGATAACCTCATTTCTTTATCAGTATTCTCTTTGCTTTCGGATTTCCTTTTTTTCATGGTGGGGTCCAAATCCTAACCACTCCACCCATGTGATATTTTCCCAGTGTGTATTTCAGGCATTTGCCATCTCTCCTATTTCTGGTATTGGGTCAGTGTTGTTTGAGGTAGTTTGCTACCACCAATCCTCCTCTATCTTTGCTTTGTTTTGGACCTCTCCAGTGATTAATGGCGGAGAATACACCACTGTATGGTATCTTTAGAAGAGACATTGTTTTACATAACATGAAGGTCTATAGCATGATAGCAATAAATACATTTGGTAAGGCATAATTATTAGGACTTTATGAAGCATGTTATGTGTATATCTGCACCTTCCCTCCAAAAGCTAGAGTAGAACTCCTTGTCTATAGTCACAGACCACGTATGATGTCAGTAGAATGGGTGAAGCCAATACCCCTTTAGATCATGGACAATACCCCTTCAGAACTGTTACCTTCTACAGTGGGATGATATTGTATAAAAGAGGGAAATTGTTTTCCAACCAGGCGAAAAACTGAAAAAGAGCCAGGAAGTAGGAAGTGTGTGCTAACCAGCTGGCATTGCATTGTTACTAAAAAAAAAAGACAGCACTATCTATGATTTTTTAGCAAATTCTCACAACTCGTCGGCTATTTCATCATTTGGGCCTTTTTAGTATTATGCTCCCAACTGATGGTAATACTGGAAAAGTCAGATGCCAAATTACGAGATAACAAGCGTGGGGCTGGATGAACACAGCAGGTCAAGCAGCATCATAGGAGCAGGAAAACTTGACGTTTTGGGCCTAGACCCTTCATCAGAAATGGGGGAGGGGAAGAGGGTTCTGAAATAAATAGGGAGAGAGGGGGAGGCGGATAGAGGATGGATAGAGGAGAGGATAGGTGGAGAGGAGGCAGACAAGTCAGTGGGGGAGAGATTCCCTGAGGTTTGTCCGGAGGGAGCAGGGTAACTTCTTCAGGGTAGGCATCCTTAGAAGAGGCTTCGCAGTGGGGTTAAAATTGTATCAC
>JAHRHZ010000061.1:5083964-5117476 GCA_024137785.1 Ginglymostoma cirratum | reverse complement strand
AACACAGCAGGCCAAACAGCATCAGAGGAGCAGGAAAGCTGATGTTTTTCTGAAGAAGGGTCTAGGCCCGAAACATCAGCTTTCCTGCTCCTCTGATGCTGTTTGGCCTGCTGTGTTCATCCAGCTCCATAAAACCATAAGACATAGGAGTGGAAGTAAGGCCATTCGGCCCATCGAGTCCACTCCACCATTCAATCATGGCTGGTGGGCATCTCAACTCCACTTACCCGCACTCTCCCCGTAGCCCTTGATTCCTTGCGAGATCAAGAATTTATCAATCTCTGCCTTGAAGACATTCAACGTCCCGGCCTCCACTGCGCTCCGTGGCAATGAATTCCACAGGCCCACCACTCTCTGGCTGAAGAAATGTCTCCTCATTTCCGTTCTAAATTGACCCCCTCTAATTCTAAGGCTGTGCCCACGGGTCCTAGTATCCCCACCTAACGGAAACAACTTCCCAGCGTCCATCCTTTCTAAGCCATGCATTATCTTGTAAGTTTCCATTAGGTCTCCCCTCAACCTTCTAAACTCTAATGAATACAATCCCAGGATCCTCAGCCGTTCATCGTATGTTAGGACTACCATTCCAGGGATCATCCGTGTGAATCTCCGCTGGACACGCTCCAGTGCCAGTATGTCCTTCCTGAGGTGTGGGGCCCAAAATTGGACACAGTAATGGGGTCTAACTAGAGCTTTATAAAGTCTCAGAAGCACATCACTGCTTTTATATTCCAACCCTCTTGAGATAAATGACAACATTCCCTTCGCTTTTTTAATCACGGACTCAACCTGCAAGTTAACCTTTAGAGAATCTTGTACTAGCACTCCCAGATCCCTTTGTACTTCGGCTTTATGAATTTTCTCACCGTTCAGAAAATAGTCCATGCCTGTATTCTTTTTTCCAAGGTGCAAGACCTCACATTTGCTCACGTTGAATTTCATCAGCCATTTCCTGGACCACTCTCCTAAACTGTCTAAATCATCCTGCAGCCTCCCCACCTCCTCCGTACTACCTGCCTGTCCACCCAACTTCGTATCATCAGC
This sequence comes from Ginglymostoma cirratum, assembly GCA_024137785.1. Taxonomy (NCBI): domain Eukaryota; kingdom Metazoa; phylum Chordata; class Chondrichthyes; order Orectolobiformes; family Ginglymostomatidae; genus Ginglymostoma; species Ginglymostoma cirratum. Next base: position 5,116,432 of record JAHRHZ010000061.1, on the reverse strand, counting down.
AAACTTCGCCAGAATACCCCCAGTCCCTTCATCCAGATCATTAAAATATAAAGTGAACAGCTGCGGCCCCAACACTGAACCCTGCAAGACACCGCTTGTTACCAGTCGCCATTCCAAAAAAGAGCCTTTTATCCCAACTCTCTGCCTTCTGTCAGACAGCCAATCCTCAATCCATGTCAGTAACTCACCTCGAACACCATGGGCCCTCACCTTACTCAGCAGCCTCCCGTGAGGCAACTTATCAAAGGCCTTTTGGAAGTCTAGATAGATAACATCCACTGGGTTTCCCTGGACTAACCTACTTGTTACCTCCTCAAAGAATTCTAACAGGTTTGTCAGACATGACCTCCCCTTACTAAATCCATGCTGACTTGTTCTAATCCGACCCTGCACTTCCAAGAATTTAGAAATCTCATCCTTAACGATAGATTCTAGAATTTTACCAACAACTGAGGTTAGGCTAATCGGCCTATAATTTTCCATCTTTTGTCTTGATCCTTTCTTAAACAAGGGGGTTACAACAGCGACTTTCTAATCTTTTGGGACTTCCCCTGACTCCAGTGACTTTTGAAAGATCACAACCAACGCCTCTGCTATTTCCTCAGCCACCTCCCTCAGAACTCTAGGATGCAGCCCATTGGGGCCAGGAGATTTATCAATTTTTAGACCTTTTAGCTTTTCTAGCACTTTCTCTTTTGTAATGCCTACCATACTCAACTCTGCCCCCTGACTCTCCTTAATTGTTGGGATATTACTCATGTCTTCCACTGTGAAGACTGACGCAAAATACTTATTAACTTCTTCAGCTATTTCCTTATCTCCCTTCACTAGCCTTCCAGCATCAGTTTGGAGCGGCCCAATGTCTACTTTTGCCTCTCGTTTGTTTCTTATGTATTGAAAGAAACTTTTACTATCATTTCTAATATTATTGGCTAGCCTACCTTCGTATTTGATCCTCTCCTTCCTTATTTCTCTCTTTGTTATCCTCTGTTTGTTCTTGTACCCTTCCCAATCTTCTGATTTCCCAGTGCTCTTGGCCACTATATAGGCTGTCTCTTTTTCTTTGATACATTTCCTGACTTCCTTTGTCAGCCATGGCTGTCCGATCCTCCCCCGGATAATCTTTCTTTTCTTTGGGATGAACCTCTGTATTGTGTCCTCAATTACACCAGAAACTCCTGCCATTGTTGCTCTACTGTCTTCCCCACTAGGCTCTGCTTCCAGTCGATTTTCATCAGTTCCTCTCTCATGCCCCTATAATTACCTTTATTTAACTGTAACACCATTACTTCCGATTTTGCCTACTCTCTTTCAAACCGCAGACTGAACTCTACCATATTATGATCGTTGCCTCCTAAGTGTTCCCTTACTTTAAGGTCTTTTATAAAGTCTGGCTCATTACATAGCACTAAGTCCAGAATAGCCTGCTCCCTTGTGGGCTCCATCACAAGCTGTTCCAAAAAGCCATCCTGTAGGCATTCCATGAATTCCGTTTCTTTGGATCCGCCGGCAATATTATTCACCCAGTCCACCTGCATATTGAAGTCCCCCATGATCACCGTGACCTTGCCTTTCTGACATGCCCTATCTATTTCCTGGTGCATCTTGTACCCCTGGTCCTGACCACTGTTAGGAGGTCTGTACATAACTCCCATTATGGTTTTTTTGCCTTTGTGGCTCCTCAACTCCACCCACACAGACTCCACATAGTCTGACCCTATGTCATTCAGTGCTATTGATTTGATTTCATTCTTAACTAACAAGGCAACCCCACCCCCCTGCCCACCTCCCTGTCTTTTCAATAAGTTGTAAATCCTTGGATGTTTAACTGCCAGTCCTGAACCCCCTGCAACCATGTCTCTGTGATGTGTCTCCACACCTTGTTATATCAGAATCTCCAGCATCTGCAGTTCCTACTATCTCCAAGCTACCTGTTGCCTGCCACTTTAACACACCACACTGTTCCCTAACCAACATCTCTGTCTCTGGCTTGCTGCAGTGTTCCAGCGAAGCCCAACACAAGCTGGAAGAACAACAACTCATTATCTGCTTGGGGACCCTGCAGCCCTCTGGACTCAATATTGAGTTCAATAATTTTAAGGCCTAAACTTTCCATTGTCCTAGGCCCCTACCCCACACACCAGGCCTTTTTTACCACATAACCTGTCATTACACACGAGCTATTAAATAAAAACCGAAAGAACTGTGGCTGCTGTAAATCACTTTCCTTACCACCCCTACTGTCTTTAGCATATCACTTTTCTCTAGCTACTAGTCACTTCTGATGAAGTGTCACCAGACTCATTTTGTTAATTCAATATTCTCCCCACAGATTCTGCCAGACCCATTGAGTTTCTCTCACAATTTCTGTTTTTGTTTCAAATAGTTTTGTATGAGAAGCAGAGATAAATCGGAATATTCTGCATAAAGTAATACATGGAAACAGATATTTTGGCCCATCTAGCCAAAACTTAGACAGGGTTTACTCTCTATTACAGCAATAGTCCTGACAACATTTAAAATCCATTCTTTTCTCAGATATCTATTCAAACTAATCTGGAATACCCTAACTAAAATTAAACCCACAGCCGCACAGCTCTCTGTGTCAATTGTTCTTCCATGATTAAAGTCATATCTTTCTTTGTCCTTATACTTCTTCATACTAGGCAGCATTTTAATGATGGTGTATTGTACTCTGCCTAAAACTTCAATTTCCTTACTATGGTACAAAACTGAACAACACATACTGTATTCTAACTGAAATTCTGCCCCAAGTGAAGCAATACCACCCCAGGCAAAATTCCAAGATGAAATCTAAACAAGTTAAAGTTGTGTTGCAAGTCATCCTTGGTAAGGATGTTTACTTTGTACAGATAGTACTCAAGATGGAAAATTGGGAATTATCCTGTATCAAAATGACAAGTTCTTTCAGTCCAAGGTCCATCAGAGCACTAGCAACCAGAGTCGACAAGTTATTTCTGGAAATATTGCAGAAGGAGTTCTGAATGGTGTTGAACTACTTTTTAACCCAAAGGTAAGAATACTACTTTATCTTACGTACGCCAACATTCCAACGGGACTTGCTGCAAAACAGAAAGACAGAACTGTCATGGAATTAATTTTAGGAGGAAAGTTTCAGTAAACTAATGTCTATTCATCATTTGAAGTACAACTGGTTGCATTAATAATTTCTAATGCCTAGTCTAAGAGTAGCTTTAAATCAAGGTCAGGCACGTTGACATCAACATTTAAGATACAGAGTGCTCTCATAATTTTTAATGAGAGGAGATAACTTATAATGGAAAAGAGCAAAGTTCATTGGCTCATCTACTGATTAATCACTAAGATTGTTTACAATTCATAAATTACTGCTATTTTAAACACATATATTGGAGAAACAAGCAATTGCAAAGGAACATGATTAAGGATGTCAGTGAGACCAAAAGTAGACTAGATGACTGTTTCGTTGAGCATCTCTGCCTGGCCCAAAATGGCCAGCCTAACCTCCTGGTCACCATCCATTTCAACTCCCTGTCCCACTCCCCCCCTGACATGTCCATCCTTGGCCTCCTCCAGTGTTACAGTGAATCAGATTGCAAATTTGAGAAACAACACCTTATCTTCTGCCCTACAGCCCAGAGGACATAACATTGAGTTCTTTAATTTCAAATAACCTTCCCACCCTTCTCCTGGCTCCATTTCCAGCCCTGTCTTCTCCCTTTCATTCCACCTACCACGTCCTCCCTTCCCTTCCAGCTACCAATCGGATTCATCCGTCCCATCAACAAACCAGGTTGTACCTGCAACCACTGATCACCTATCACCACCAGTCCACTACCATCACCCCACTTTATCTGCAGCTCCCCCATCCCCACATCCAGTCCTGAAGAAGGGTAATACCTGAAATGTTGACTTCTCTTCCTCCAGATGCTGCCTGGCTTGCTGTGTTTTTCCAGGTTCCTGTTTGTCTACCTTAGGACAGAAGTTTGTTTTTTTTGAGGCAAAATGTAACATCAGGCTAAATACAGGAGGCATTTCTGCTCAACTAATTACATATGCAAATATAGGTAAAGCTTAAAATGTTATGGGCAAGAAGTATTGAATCCCAATGGGATGTTCTGGACTCCAATTTCCAGACACTCAACTGTATTTAAAAAGTACTGTTCTGCACTTCACTTGTGCAATCCAGGACTGTTTGTGTTTTGAATTCCATATTCCTATCAACCTCTGATAATTTCTTGCCTAACAAGAATCTATCTCCCTCTATCTTAAAAGTATTCAATGACCCTACCTTCACCACTTTCTGAGGCAGAGAATTTCAATGTCACAGAGACCTTCTCATTGACTGTTAATTTCCCATTCTCACTCTCTAAAGGACCAACATATAATTTTTATTTATCTTTCCGTTTTTAATTACTTGTAGAAACTCTTGTTATCCATGTTTACATTTCTAACTAGCTTCCTATCATGCTTTAATTTCTTTCTCCTGTTCAATTTTGTAGTTGGTCTCTGTCATTCTTTATTTTCTTAAATATACTACACTAACACATAATCATATAAATATGTCGTTCAAAATACTAATCTTAGACCACTCTTCCTCCTTATAAATTAAATGTAAAATTCATTCTTATTGTGACCATGACTACCAATGATCTGAGATTGTTACATAATACAAGATATCTAGTATAACCTGCTCTCTGCTTGGTGCTCTAATTTCTATGTCAAAAGCGTTCAATGACACTTCATTCGGGCTACCATTACCAATCTGACTTTTCTAGTTTATATGCAAAGTAAAATCGCCATAATTAATGATGTGCCTTTATCATGTGCTCCCAATATTTATTTATATATATTTCATCCTACATTGTGGTTATCATTAGACAGCCTTCATACCATCCCTACTAATGACTTTTCTTTTCCCCCTACTGCCTGTTGGCTCCACCCATCCAATTCTATTTCCCAGTTCCCTGAACCAAGATCATTTCTAAAATTTCCACTGGTTGCACCCTTGATTAACAGAGCTAACCTACCACCAATTTCTAGCTTCTTATTCTTCCTAAATTTCATTTATACCTCAATATTCAGGACCAAATCCATGTCTTCGTGTAACCCATACCTCAATAGGGTTCAGCTGGTTTCATTATTCTTCAGATGATGAAGCAATTCATGTTTGCATGCATAATGACCTCGATAACAACATATGGGTTGATGAGTGGACAGTAAACATTTTGTTGTGCACAAAAGTTCATTTACAAAAGGTATCTTAAATGCACATTTGCCAAATAAAAACAGCCCATCTAAAGATGGTGCAGACTGGACTCCCATTTAACAGTCACTTAGTCAGCTAGTTTCCTTAATTATGCATTCCTCCAACAAACTTACACCAGATCAGGCCAAAGGTTCATCTTAGCAAATATGATTGTGCACTTTTTCCACTATGACAGAAGGCCAGGTAGGGGCCAAGAAAAGATCTTGCCTTCTCCTCTCTGCTTCCCTGTGCTCCCCCATTCTCATAAGACTTAGATTTTCAGCTCTGTCAGGTCTTGCTGTTGTGGTGTATTTTTGTTGAAGTTTCAATGGGAATATTTTTGAATGACTGCAGATATCTCCTCTTCTTTCATTCTTGCATTCTTGTTCTTTTAATATCCCTTCACTGCTTAATTGCAATAATTAACATGTACCCTCCACCAGTTTTTATCTAATTCCAGCTTTTCAATTAAATCTGTTCAGACATTTCAGCTGTTAAGTCTATTTTTGTCACATAATTTTGTTTCTTTCCAGTTCTATTAAATTATTCAATTATTTTCTACATTCACTTTTAAAGAATGGTCTATGCCAAAATATTAACCTGTCTTTTACAAATGTTGATGGACTGGCAATGCAAGCCCAGCATTTTCTGTTTTTCTTAAAATTTTTTGAGAAACAATACTGTCCTCTATTAATATTTTTGTGGCTTTAGTTTATTGCTTAAATATAGTAATGTACGGAGAATAATCCTGGTAATAACGCAAATATCAGTATTAACCATTGAATAAAACACATGAGTTTTATTATGAGTGTAATATACTGGAAGTGCCAACATTTGCAGCAGCTCGCGAAGAAGGCCATCACAACATTCTCAGAACAACTAGAGGTTGTAATAAGTATGACTTTCCAATGTCATCTGAACAAACAGAAACTAAAGTTCAGATGTAATAATGTCAAACTGATATTTTCATATATTTGGATTATCATATACAGAAGTAACAAAAGCATGATGATTAATTTCACACAATTTTTCTTAATATATCATTTCATTTATGTCTTTATCCAGTACAATTCAGCAGAGTATTTCATTCATGATCATGCCTGTGTGTTTTGGGACTATGATATTGATGATTGGAATACAGCAGGCTGTTCAAAGAGCACAGATGAGTTTGGTTACTTGAGATGTCAGTGCAACCATGCCACTAATTTTGCTGTGTTGATGGTAAGTCAAGAATTATATCGTAATTAGGTATTATATCTTGCAGCTGCACCCAGTCTTCTGTCTTTGGAGACACTTGTTACAAGTTTGTCTGAAAGGCATCACTGACACTCATCCATCATACTCCCCTCTTGTACTCATGCCTCAATCACCCTGTACAGATGTTATCCTCCTGTTACCAAACTGGTACAATACTCATAATACTCAATATTATTTATTTGCAGTAAAGAAAACACAACTGCAAAGAAAAACAGAGCAGAGCAGAAATGCATCAGAAAACACACAAGGGTGAAGAGAAGCAGGAGCCTGGAGATGGAGGGTTAGCATGCTATGCACTGGTACCTTGGTAGTCAAAAGTAATATGTGTCCCCTTCCCCATTAGGCGGGAAAATCACAGGAGGTTGCAGACCGTCAGAAATGATGTGCCATGCGATCCTGAGCTCCATAAGACAGTAGTACTTGGTTGAGGGAGCTCATTCTCTGCTTGTAGGTGCTGGATTGCAGTTCTCGCTCCTTGCAGCTCATTGTCTGTGTCTAACTCTTCTTCCCTGTGGAACAGTATGTTGCTGAGGAGAAGGTAGATGGTGTTGGTTTGTGGGTTGTTCATCCATTTGCTTTATGTCAGAAATGCAAGGTAGGTCTTCAAATGTTGCTCCAGCAGCACAGTGAAGAATGGAAAGTGCAACTGGAAGTAAGTAAAATGCAGCACATATGAAACGACATACAAATTGGCATTGAAATGTTGAAAATACACTCTCAGAAGAAATGTTGTAATGTTAGATGTCTTCTATTCCGATAAGTTATAAGTGTTTGTGTGTATGCCTTCATGTGGTAGGTGGACTGTTAGACTGATACATTGTTTGTTGGCATATTTCTGCAGTTCGTCAGTAAAATATGGCAGCTTGGAAGCTATATGCTGTTGTTCAGGTTTCCTAACCTGTCAGTATCACTGAAGAAGCACTTTCCACTATGTATTCACCTGGTCGGCCCTGTTGCTGGCTGCTGAGAAAATATATCATTTGCTTTTGCAGACAAAATCTTTGGTTAAAACACAGCTAAATGACCTTTAATATTTGAACATTTAAATTACTTACCAATAGCTCCAGTTGGCCTACAAACCTGCCTGATTAAAACCTGGAAGGAGACAGACTGATGTCAGGATCTAGAACAAAGCTTACATCGAGGGGATTCAACTTCCCACATGTGCTGAAACATCTCCTCCAGCCACCCCTACCCTCTCTCTGTAAATATTCTGCTCATTGTTTTAAAAGCAAGAGTTGCACTAATATCTTCTTCACTAGTGAACTGCTTTACCCTAGTGCTGCAAATTATCTCCAGTTACAGAAATTCTTGGTCTTAGGCTCATTTGTTGCTCCGGACTGACATTGAAAGTTTGTTCAGATGGAGCAATTCATTGATTGTGATTGAAATTATTAAGAATTTGGAAATTCTCAAGAAAGAGTCACCCTGTTTCTCTCCTTGCACATCTCTTACAAATTTCTTTCTTAATCCTTTCAGTTGCAATGCGCACTCTCCACCACTCCCAAATACCAGCAAGACTTTGCTGAAACTGACTGCGAGCAATATCATGGATTAGCTAGTCATAACCTTAAGTGATATGAAACATACTTTTTAAAGTTTCAGATGAACAACCACTTGTTTGAAAACAATATAATTTGCAAAACCCAACTATTATCAATCCTTTGTTTTTATTGTGGTAGAGCTTCAGATGGAATTACACCTACGCTGATCCATTAAATATTGTGTCATATGTTGGATGTGGGTTTTCAATTCTTGGGTTAACCATCACTATTGCATTTCAAATTGTCACCAGGTAAGAACTTGAAATAATGCTGAAATGTCAAATTATTAGTATAGTAATTATTTCAACTGCTTTGTTACACATTGTGTGCAGATTAAACAATGTGTTATTTTCTGTCTGGTAGTTAAAAACAGATTCACATCATAGTTGTGATCTCTGGGATTGTCTGAGTGGATCTAAGTAGTTTTTGTCAGTTCTGGATAGGGGAGCATTGCAGTGGCTCAGATGACATGCATTTCCAGCCATGTACCTGGATTCTACTTCAATTCAGATGAGCACATTTCACACACTGACCTAACTTTAGCACTGGGAAGGAGGCGAGAGGTAAGTTGAAAATGCCCCCACTTTGGCAGAAAATGAGCAAGGGTTAATTTAATTTCAAGGCCTGATTTACATAGCATTGGTCCACTTCTCACAGTGGTACCTTCCTACTCAGGCCAGACTTAAAGTTATTTTAATCAAGCTGCTCTGACGTGTTCTTGCACACCTTCAGGGCAGGTGATCTCCAGGTAGGGACACTATGCTGCACCATTAAACCTTCAGATCAGAGTTAAAATTGCAGTCTGCACCTAATGGTATAAATAGATTTAGATCAACCTATTTAAAGACTGACTCCATGGGATTTAGATAAGTGGCTGAGCAAGCCTCTGTGAATATTGTAGAATCCAACTTCCCCATAGGCAATGGACCCAGAGCATTGGAACGACTGGAAAGGTCTGCTTGTTGCCAGGGTTAGGATTATCCTCTTTTAACAGGTTTTTTGGCTTAGTGCTCGAATATAAGGTCTTCTAAGCAGTTTCTATAATGTGGACTAGAAGCTGTGGACTCATTTCACTCATGACTTGAAACTATCAGAAAGGAGAGGTAGACATTCTCTGTATCCCTGCTGAATCAGATACTAAGTCATGTGGTGGAAGTATAGTTTTTTTTAATACACTATTCAGCTCTTACACAAGTAAACCATGTCCACATTTTATTTAGCTTTATGAGATCTTTTTTGCATAATAATTTTACAATTGTGCGATTGTGTTCAATAGCGACCAATATTAGTGAGTGGTGAAAATAGCCTCGTTGTTGAGCATCTCTAGTGGCACAGTTCAAGGCAGCAATGGAATCCAAAGTATAGTTTTACGGTAGCCTCTTTACACACAGTTTTTACATACATTAAAATCTTAGCATCATATAGTTGTATCGATTGTACACAACTTTGCATTGCATCTGTCCTGGGGAAGCAGGAGATGGTTTAAGCACTTCCTAAATGCTGGCTGTTACTCCTCATGGGATTAGAATGTCTGTCTGGTCTGAGCTTGCATAATTAAGAGGTTTTAGTCCTTTTGTCTTTAAAGTTAGTAATGTTCGTAGAAATACTTGACATATATGATCTAAATAAGTGAGAAATTATATGTGTACTAAATAAAAGTATAGAGGATATTAAACTGCACATCCCGCAGCAGGGTTGTGAAATTTCATCTACTATTGCCAGTTTTTGACAGTTCCTACACATTCGTTCATGCGGTTTCACAGATGCGCTGTTTTGAAAGTAAGTTTCTTAAAGGGAGTAGCAGCCCTATTTAATATTTATTTAAAAAGTATAAATCTATACGTTAGTACAAGATAGTAGCCCTAAATAAAAGTTAGAAATAAGTAGTACAGTGTTATAGAAATAGGTAGTGTATAAGGAAATTTCAGAGAGATAAAAAACAGCAGACTGTAGGGACGTACTGGAGAAAGAAACTGTTTGACGTCCTTTAGCCTATTCAGGTCCTGAGAGACAGTTACTAAGGGCTAATTGATATTATAATTGTTCCATAGTTATGAGTCAGTTATGGAGACACAATGGCGGGCATGGCATTGTTCTGAGTTGGTTACAGTATTAGCATTATTCAGGGGTAGACTTTGATACAGAAACAAGTCTAAACACTGCTTGCAGCATAGAGCCAAAAAGAATTGGAAGGTGTAAAGAAACAGTAATAGGTTGGGAGCCTAGAAAGGGATGTTTAATTTGGTTTATCTTTAGGAGTAAAATGTACTACAAAAACACAGTTTTATGAATTAATGAATGGAAACGCAGTATAATAAACATAGAGCGCTTGCCGTGGTTCCATTTATGAGTGAATGAAAACATGATAAATTAAACATAAAGGGCTTGTGAGTAAGTTAGTAAAGAGAGTAAAATGTACTAGAAAATCACAGTTTTATGAATGAATAAATGGAAACGTGGCATAGTAAACATAGCGCACTTGTGAGTGAGTTTGTGAAGAGAATCATCATACAATATCTCACAGTTCCCCCTTTGATCCTACTGAGACCCTCCAAAGACAATCACGCAATTTTTATCTTAATTCAAATGTGCCACTTGGGTCTTTTAGATGTTGGAGAAGCTTGCAGAGACATGGCTTGTAGTTGGGGATGGTTCATTCTTTTAATAGCTTGTTGGCAACTGCACTTTCTAAAGGAGAAAACAACATACACAGCTAGAATAACAATAATAAACATCACGAGTACCTGTACACTAGAGGTCCCTAAGGATCCCAGCCATCCTGTAGCCCAACTCCACAGGGCAGAGGGCCATAACAGCAGGTGAAATGGGCGATAATATCAGGATACAATTGTGTGGGGAAAGCATCTCCAGTTGTACCCTTAAGAAAATCAGTCAATAGGATCAGTCAATCAGTCAATCAGATGCTGTGACATTGAAATACCGAGAGCTCTGTCCCATCTCTCACCCCGCTTTGGAGGAGTTGAAAAAATACATGGACCCCTGCGTTCTCCCCTGATTTGAGGTATTAGTGATGGACAAGAATGGAGGATTATGGGTACAATCATAGCTGGACTGATACCACCCAGAGAAAAGGGTCAGGGGATGGCTCGCAGACCTCCAGGCTTCAATACTCCCTGTCATGTTTATGAGAGAACTGAGTTTCCCTCCCTTCGGGTGATGTACATTGGTGAATCTCCCAAGGCCCGGAGAAGGGTGGGATGTGAAATTTTAATCAACATACCACTCTGCCATTTCAGATTCAGTAAAGGGAATAGGGTAGAGTGGGATTCCCCCTTTAGAGGGAGTGGGAATGTGGGAACATATCCAGTACTTCCACAGATTAGAGGTTTTGGCATAAGAATAAGCCATATAGAGATAAGTATTTACATGTAACTCTGAATATCCTGATAGTACAAAAACTGCAATAGCCATAATTGAGAAAATGACCATACACACTTTTTTTCTGATGAAGGGTCTAGGCCCGAAACGTCAAGTTCTCCTGCTCCTATGATGCTGCTTGGCCTGCTGTGTTCATCCAGCTCTACACCTTGTTATCTCAGATTCTCCAGCATCTGCAGTTCCTATTATCTCTCATAGACACCATAGTGTCAGTCAGTCTCTGGTTCCGCTGTACGGTAGGATGTCCGTTTGATGTGGGAGGCATGAATCCAGGCCTTGTTTCCTCGGACCTTGACAGCCGACTGGGTGATCAGCAGCACCTGGTATGGTCCTTGCCAATTCGCGCCTAAGGGTTCCTCATAGATCTTTTTCACAAGAAAATATCCACAAGGAAGGTCACGACATCGCCTGGTACAATGTTGTGATCTCTCTCTGGCAGGTCCTTCCAGGGAGCCGGTACCTGTGAGGAGGCAGAACTTACAGCATCTGTTAGCAGTTGGCAGTGAGACAATAGGACGTCACTCATAAGATGACAGTCGGCTCTCCGTAGGCCTATTGCCCCGAGTAGGGACACTGGACTGCCTGTCACTATTTCAAATGGATTCAGACCTGTCATTTTGTTGGAGGTAGTCCTGACACTGCACAGAATTATTGATAAAGCTTGGAGCCATGACATTCCCTCCTGGTGGCATTTAGCCAGTCACTGTTTCAGGGACTGGTTCATTCTTTCCACCTGCCCCGATGATCGTGGATGATGGTGATAGTGAAGGTTCCAGTCAATGCTCAATAACTGGCAAACTTCTTGACACACTGTTCCTGTGAAATGGGTTCCCTGATCCGAGTCATTGCTGGTGGGTAGCCCCCACCAGGGTCTGTAATCCTTACACAGTACCTTGGCTGTGTGATTGGCTGTGGCCTTTCTCGCGGGAGCAGCTTCTACCCATCTGGAGAACTAGTCTCTCTTTAGGTTGTTTCTTCCTGTTCCTTTGTCAGTGCAATTTGTTCTTTCGAGTACCATTTCCCCTTCAGGATGTCTGTCATGGACTGGGCTAGTAGGGTTTATGAACCAACCCAGCACAATTTAAAGTTACAGAGACCAGGAAAGCCCTCAGTTCTCGAATTGTCATCGGCTGTTGGCAGGCTGTATGGCTGCAGTCCAGCTTTAGGTGGTCTCCTTTTTCCTGTGGGAAGTTTCCCGTCCTAGGTATACTACCTCTTTCCGGGCGATCTGAGCCTATTCAATACTGGCCTAATGAGTTTCCATTGCAGGTGGTTTAGGAGGGTCTTAAGGTCTATCACGTGTTGCTTCTCCATTTCTGAAGGTATCAGAATATCATCCACGTACTGAATGATAACTGACTTGGTTGGAGGTGGCTTTGTAAGGCCATATGGTATACAGTTGGGCTGTTGCAGAATCCCTGTGGGAGTCCGATCCATGTGTTCTGTTGTTGCCGCACAGTAAAGGCAAACCATGACAGTACTTCAGGTGCTAGGGGCACTGACCAGAAGCCATTAGCCATATCTATAACTGAGAATCATCTGTGGTCTTGTGTTAAGGCATTGATTAAAGTAAAGGTGTCGGCTACTGATGGGACCTTCTGATCGATGCTTTGGTTGGCTTTCCTGTAATCTGTTGTTAACCTCCATTCCCCACTTGCCTATCACACGGGCCACACTGGGCTGTTTGAGGTGCTATGGGTTTTTACCAAAATCCGTCTTTCCACTAATGTCTGAATTATCAGGAGGATTCCTGCAATAGACATCAGGCTGATGGGGCACTGTTTCGTGCAAGGAGGAGGTGTCCCTGTAAAAGTTGCAGGTTCCATTTACAGTAACCCAGTCATCCTTGTCTTTACCCCAGATGAAGTAGTCTTTTGGTTCTTCCCTTTGTCAGGTTCTGATGGACCACGTTATCTGTCCATCATCGAAATGTAAAGATGAATTTAGTCAGGTGAGGATATCCATTCCAAAGAGCAGCTGGACTACAGGTCCTACCTGTGCAAAAGTTACTAACTCATGAGGGCCGAATGCAATGTGCGTGGTCTTAGTCCTTTTAATTTCAATCCTAGTCCTTTTAAATTCAATTCCAATTTCGCCCCTGCTCTGTAAGCTGTTCTCATGTCCCATCTATTGGGAGTTTGCTCTCCTACTTCTAGAATAGACACATCAACTCTGCTCCTGTGTCCAAAAGGCACTCAATGTCCAGGTCGCCCACCCTCATGGTCATATACAGAGTTTCTCCCCTCTGCTGGCACAAAGCCAATAGGAACATAAAGGGGCGCTGGGCAGGCTTTGTCAGATTTTTGTCATCTTCAGCAGCTCCTGCTGCTGCTGGATGGTTAGCTGTTTAAACTGCTGTAGGAGATTGGTCTTACTCCCAGTTTTTGGGGTCTCTACTTACTTATTGCTTATTGGGCGCCTTTGCCCTTTTCCCCTTTGCCAGCATCCTCTGGCCCAGTGGCCATCCTTACCACAGATGTAACACTTGCCTGGGTTTTTGTCCTGGATCTTTCTGAGATTGCTGGGTGTCTGTCCCATATGTCCTGTCTGTAGGGCTTGCAATTTAGCACCCATATCTCGTTTGAGCCAGTGGGCTCAGTCTACCCGTTTATAATGATTAGTCCCCCTTTGGTCCCAGTCTGGTTTGGTGAGCTTTAGCATCTTAGCGAGCTCAGGTTTAAGTCTGGCCACAAAAGCAGACTCCAGCAGGCCATGATCACAGCCTTCAAAATCCCTATCATCATGCACGTTTGGAACTCCTGCATACTCTTTCCAGGTCACCTTACACCTTTCCACGTATTCTGGGACTTCCTCTGTAGCTTTTTGACACCAAACCGTAACTTTCTTCCAATCAGTCCTGGGCTGATTATACCCCTGTCCAGCCAGCTTGCAGCTCCTGCTCATACGCTTCAAGGGCAGCTTTGACTGCCACATACAGAAGGCCTCCTTCTCTTCTAGTGACAATGACATTCAGAATCTGTATCCTGTCCCACAGATGGAGCCTATATATTCCCCATAAGTGGTATAAGTTTTCCCATGTCTTCATTGGCCCCTTCTTTGGGTGCGGCATTTCTTTAGACCATCTGTCTATGTTTTCAGGGGTCACAGGTCCATGCACAGTGTGTTTTACTGGAACATCCACCTCAATGCCATCATCTAACTTTTGCCTTACCACTTTCTCTATTTTTACCTTCTTGGCTTTAAGTGGTCATAAAAACAATACTGGGGATATATGATCCTCATCGCTTTCACTGCTAGAGGACCCATCACTTTCATCCCTCTGTTTCCCAAGGGCGATAGCTTGGTTTTGCTGAACCACTTCCTGGATGTCACAGTTGGATACAAATTCTATATGGGCTTGGGAACCTGGGAAGAAACTGACAGGACTGTTATCTCGTCTTTCAGTTTCTTGTTTTCTTTCTCAAGCTCCTGACTTTTAAGTTCAGCTTTCTCCTGCTTTGATCTTTCCTTTTGCAGCTGTTCATGTATTACTTTTAATTGCTCTTTATGATGGTTTAATTCATGGTCATGGGCTGATTGAGACATGATATCATTCCTTTTGTAAATTTGTCCCATTAACGCAAGGGACTATTTAATTCTGTGCTTATCTTTCTGTTGGGTGATTTTCCTCAGGCCCGTTTCATTCACCTAGGATCCACTGTCCATTGGGAATGTTGTGTTTCTGCCCAATTTTTATTCGGGCTTTCCCTAATGAGAACTGTACTTCAACATAGTTTTGTAATTGCAATAGCATTTCTTTCTCGGTAATGTCAGGAAGGGCCAGCCCACCTTTGGAGGTATGGACAGCCGACTGGGATCACGCATATTCACCCAAGTACTCATGCTGTGGGCAATTTCAGCCAACTTGGCGCGCTCGAGGTCTGGGTGCTTTCGGATTCAAAAATGGCCAACTCAGAAGAGGTTCGGGATCACATTCAGGGACTAGGGTCATGACTTTAAGAAGGCAGTCTCTTACCTTCAGAGTAGTGACAATGACCAGTAAGTTTCGACAGTGATCCAACGATCCTGCTGCCTATATAACAAGGTGTGGAGCTGGATGAACACAGCAGGCCGAGCAGCATCATAGGAGCAGGAAAGCTTGACGTTTCAGGCCTAGACCCTTCATCAGAAATGGGGGAGGGGAAGAGGGTTCTGAAATAAATAGGGAGAGAGGGAGAGGCGGATAGAGGATGGATAGAGGAGAGGATAGGTGGAGAGGAGACAGACAAGTCAAAGAGGCGGGGATGGAGCCAGTAAAGGTGAGTGTAGGTGGGGAGATAGGGAGGAGATAGGTCAGTCCAGGGAGGACAGACAGGTCAAAGGGGCGGGATGAGGTTAGTAGACAGGAGATGGGGGTGGGGCTTGAGGTGGGAGGAGGGGATAGGTGAGAGGAAGAACAGGTTAGGGAGGCGGGGATGAGCTGGGCTCGTTTTGGGATGCGGATGGGGGAGGGGAAATTTTGAAGCCTCCCCCTTTCTCCCTATTTATTTCAGAACGCTCTTCCCCTCCCCCATTTCTGATGAAGGGTCTAGGCCCGAAATGTCAAGCTTTCCTGCTCCTATGATGCTGCTTGGCCTGCTGTGTTCATCCAGCTCACATCTTATTATCTCGGATTCTCCAGCATCTGCAGTTCCTATTATCTCTGATCCTGCTGCCTATGCCAAGTTGTGAAATCATTCAATAATGATCAAGATCAGTGAGTGGTGAAAATAGCGTGGTGTAGAGCTGGATGAACACAGCAGGCCAAGCAGCATCATAGGAGCAGGAAAGCTTGGTGTTTCGGGCCTATTATCTCTGGTGAAAATAGCCTTTTTAATTGAGCGTCTGCAGTGGCACAGTTCAAAGCAGCAATGGAATCCAAAGCACAATTTTACACTAATTACAATAAAAAGCCTCTTTGCACATAGTTTTTACGTACATTAAAATCTTAGCACTACGGTGTCACAGGGTTCTACCTATTGTACACAAGTTTGTGTGACATCTGTCCTGGGGAAGCAGGAAGTGATTTAAGAACTTCCTAAATGCTGGCTGTTAATCCTGATGGGATTCGAATGTCTGTCTGGTCTGAGCTTGTATAATTAAGAGGTGTTTGTCCTTTTTTTTGTCTTTAAAGTTAGCAATGTTGGTAGAAATACCAGATCTATAGGATCTATATAAGTGAGAAATTGAGATTATTTTCTTGCTTGCCGAGCTGGCTTGTTTTTGTTCAGATGTTTCATCACCAGGTTAGGTGTTACCTAGCATGGTGACGAACCTTCTGACCAAAAACAAGCCAGCTCGACGAACAAGTCATCAACCTCACCCACAACCTGAGCTTCAGTTCTTTGTTAAAGCCTTAAGTGAGAAATTATACGTGATTAAATAAAAGTATAGAGGATATTCAATTGATCTCCTGCAGCTGGGTTGTGAGATTTCATCTACTATTGACAGTTCCTACACATTCATTCATGCAGTTTCGCAGATGCACTGTTTTGATAGTACATTTCTTAAAGGGAGTAGCAGCCCTATTTAATATGTATTTAGAAAGTATAAATCTATATGTTAGTATAAGATGGTAGTCCTAAATACAAGTTAGAAATAGCTAGTACAGTGCTATAGAAATAGGTAGCATATAAGGAAATTTCAAAGAGTTAAAAAGCAGCAGACTGTAAGGACATGCTGGTGGAGGAAACTGTTTGATGTCCTTTAGTCTATTCAGGTCCCGAGAGACGGTTACTCAGGTCTACTTAATATTATAATCTTTCTGTAGTTTCAAGTGAATTACGGAGACATATTGGAGGGGATTGTATTTTTCTGAGTAGGTTACAGTATTAACACTTATTTAGGGATAATCTTTGATACAGAAACAGGTCTAAACTTTGCTTGCAGCATGGGGCCGATGAGAATTTAAAGGTGTAAAGAAATAATCATGAATTGGCAGCCTGGAAGGGATGTTTAATTTAGTTGATCTTGTAAGAGTAAAATGTACTACAAAAACGCAGCTTTTTGAATGAATGGAAGCACAGTTTTGTAAACATAGAGTTCTTGCGTGTGAGTTTTAAAGAGAATCATAATACAGTATCTCACACAATTAAATTTAACTTGATTAAAATTAAAATTGAATGTGTATTAATTATCCAGCGAAGAACCTCAATATTAGAAAGGCAGAAAGGCCATTCATGTAGCTTCCTGCCTTGGACTTGCTCAGGACACAGGCAGAAAACAGGGAGTTCCTCATCCGGCATCCTCTCCTTCCTTACTAATTACCCACAACCAAACTCAACTTGGGAGAGGGTATTAAATTCCACCCTGTCATTGATGCTAACATGCATCCTATAATTCAATCTGTAGCAAGAAGCCAGTCCACTGGAACGCCATCTCCAGTACCTATTTACTGTTCTTTTTTGGGATGAAACTTTTACTCAATAAATTATCAGTTGGGAAATGGAACAACTTTCCAATTTTGGCACCCAGTATCAGCAACGTGCACTCATAGCTCAGACATGTACTTTTTAAACATTTAGATTTGTCAGCAGGATATCATATTTTATAATAACATATTAATATATTAATTGCTTTAAGAATGAAAGCAATTCAAAGTTCGTCACACACGAGTATGATGATTTCAATGCTTTAGTAGCAGGCCCCTGATTTTCCACTCATCATAAAATTGTGCTCATCTGAAGCTCTGCTGTCATATCCTAAAGCACAGTAAGCCTGCGCACACCTCACCTGATCTACATTGACTTCGTACCTCAGTTTTAAATTATAACCTTTCTGTTGAAGTCCCCAGATAGAGTCATAGAGTTGTACAGATTGAAAACAGACCCTTCGACCAACTCGACTGTGCCGACCAGGTTTCCTAAACTCAACTAGTCCCATTTGCTTGTATTTGGTCCATATCCCTCCAAACCTTTCCTATCCATGTACGTGTCCAAATTCTTTTACATGTTGTATTTGCATCTGCACATATCACTTCCTCTGGCAGCGTGTTCCATGTACGCACTACCCTCTGTGTGGAAAAAGTTACCACTCAGGTCCCAATTAAATCTTTTCCTTCTCACCATAAACCTATGTTATTTTTGGACTCTTTTACCCTGGAGAAAGGACTTTGGCTATTCACCTTATCTACTCTCCTCATGACTATATTAACTTCTACAAGGTCACTTCTCAGCCTCCTGCATTCCTGCATTCCAGGGAGAAAAGTCCCAAACTATCCAACCTCTCCTTGTAACTCAAACCTTCCAGGCCCAGTAACGTTCTTGTAAATCCTTTCTGCACCCTTTCTAGTTTAATAGGTCTCTCTCTTCAACACCGTTCTCCAATGCCCCACTGTTAACTGTGCAAGTCCTGCTTCGGTTTGTCTTACCAAAATGCAACACCACACATTTATCTGAATTAAATTTTATCTGCCATTCCTCAGCTCACTGACCCAGTTGATCAAGGTCCCACTGTACTCTTAGATAACCTTCTCCACTGTCCATTATACAACTAATTTCGGTGTCATCCACAAACTTACCAACTATGCGCCCTATATTGTCATCGAATTTGTTTATATAAATGACAAACAACAGTGGACACAGGATCTTCATCAATTCCTATCTCTGTCAAACTCTGAAACCCTACAGCTTATCAAGTTGTCTGAGCTCTTCGAATTCTGATCTCTTATCCATCTCTGATTTTCGCCATTCTATCACTGTCGGTTGTGCCTTCAGTTGTCTAGGTCCCAAAGTTTGGAATTTCGTCCCTTGATGTCCCTGCCTCTACTCCTTTCCCTCCTCCTTTCAGAAGCTTCAGCTTTTAGTCAACTGTGATAATAAATCATAATGTGTTGTAGTGTGATATTTTTTGTGACAAGGCTCCTGTAAAGTAGGTTGGAACATTTTTGAAACCTTAAAGGCATTATACAAATTCAAGTTGTGGTGTATGCATATGCCTGATTAGCAGGACAGAAGAGAGCACCATAAGAGGACTAGGCTGCCTTAGATGAGTTTGGAAACTTTGCTGATAGAAGAATTTTAATAATGAAAGTAAATAAAGGAAATCTGTCAATATACCCCTAGATATTTTCATATTAGCCTGTTCACGGATGCTATTACACACCTTTGGAGCATGTGAGACTTGAACCCAGGCCTTGTTGCTCAGAGGGAGGGGTACAACCAGTGCTCTAAACAGCCCACATTCAATACACTCTTACTGAAATCAATTTGTTCCTGAATGGGATACATTAGATTGCCTGTTTTCTATGAATGGGATACATTGGATTGCCTGTTTTCTATGCATGTCCTAATCTGTCATTTTAAAATGAATCAAAACTCTAACTAATGAAAAATTTCTCTTCAGGCAAGCACGCAAGACATCGCTTACCTGGGTAACTGTGAGTCTTTGCACATCGATGCTTATAGTTAATTTGATCTTTGTCTTTGGGATAAACAACCCCAATGCTCTAACTGAGAAAAGTGCTGCGAACAATACAGAAAACATTATTCTACCTTCTGACCGTTCCAATCCACCAGAGGTTTACTTATGTACTGCTGTTGCTGCCATCCTTCATTACTTTTTAATGGCTACATTCACTTGGTCAGCACTGTACGGTGCACAGATGTATGTTCTTCTGGTTCACGTGTTCAAACCTTTGCCAAGGCATTTCTTAATATGGATTTCAGTGGTTGGATGGGGTAAGGGATCAGTTAACTTTAAACAATTATTCTTTTATAATAGCTTCAATACTTAATGAATGTCTTACATAATATTCATGTTATGGTTGAGTTTTGGATCATTATTGTTCAATAAGTACAAGAGTGGGAGAACAGCATCTTTGGTTTTGGCCAATCAATGTTATTACTTTTCCATGTTTAATAATAACTCATATACTCTGTTGCACCTATTGGAGTAAAGCATGATATACCAAAGTAAGAATAGTACGAAAATTAAAGGAGCATAATTTAACTAATTTCCATAAAGTGAGTTTTGAAACACACGTCTAATCTACACGAGCATGTTAGAATTTGTTACATAACTAATGTATTAATGTAGCATAAAAAAATTACATATAAAATTCAAAGATCTTGATAAACAACTCAAAAAGCATAAAACTTAATACAAAAGCAAACTTTCATATGAGCATTAGAAGTAGTAGAAAAAGGGGGCCATTTGGTCCCTCAGGCCTGCTCCTTCATTCAATAAAATCATGACTGGCTGATTATGACCTCACTCCATGCCCCCAACAACCTTTGGCTCCCTTGTTAGTTGAGTATCTGTCTACCTCTCCATTATAA
Organism: Ginglymostoma cirratum; assembly: GCA_024137785.1. NCBI lineage: Eukaryota > Metazoa > Chordata > Chondrichthyes > Orectolobiformes > Ginglymostomatidae > Ginglymostoma > Ginglymostoma cirratum. The sequence goes on along the minus strand of JAHRHZ010000061.1, from coordinate 5,095,727 downwards.
ATATTGATTTACTTTGCCACTACACCTTTCTGAGAAAGAGAGTTTCAGAGACTGACAACTCTCTGAAAGAAAAAAATATCTAATTTCTGTCTTGAATAAATGCCTCCACATTTTTAAATTGATTCACCTTGTTCTGGTCCCCCATAAAAGAGGAAATATCCTTTCAGCATCTGTCCTGTCAAGTCCTATCAGAATCTTACAAGGTTCATTAAAATGACCGCTTATTCCTCTAAACAACAATGGGCAGAGGCCCAGCCTGTCCAGCCTTACTTCTCAACATAAACTAACTCCATCCCAGGTATCAATTGACTGAACCTTTTCTGAACTGCTTCCAATGCATTCATATCATTTCTTAAATGAGGAGGCCAAAACTTGGCATAGTACTGGTCATATCAATGTCCTGTGCAACTGGAGCATAACATCTCTATTATTGCTTGTAATAAGCAATAACATTCCATCTGGCTTCTTAATTACTTGCTGTATTTGTATACAAACTTTTTGAGGTTCATATGCTGGGATACCTTTGTACGTCAGAGTTCTGCAGCCTCTCTCTATTTAAATAATGTCTTTCTTTTGTAATTTATTATAATTTTTAAAGCTGTTTTCAGGAAGGTGGAGGATAGGATTTTATGTACTTTTGAACAGTCACAGAGGGTTCCAAATGTGATTGGTAACTGGGAGATAAAATAAAGAAAGATGTGCATGTACGTAGTGATTTTCACAACTTCAGAATGCCCCAAGATGCTTTAACCTAAGACAAGTATTTGTCAAGTGTAGTCACTGCTCTGTAGGAAACATGAAAGCAACTTCTATGCATGTGGCCAAAATATTCAAAGCACAGTGATCTGATATTAAGACCGCTGAAATTTGGTAAAGATTTTCCTTGTGATTTTCTCTAAATTTTCTTACTGAGACTTGCACTAAATCATAGACATGTCTATTTCAACACATTCCTTTTATTTTCCAGATTCCCATCTGCTTCTACCCCCACAATCCCACAGCCCTCCCCAAACCCATGCACACATCTGTCACACCTCATCTAATACACTCAAAATATCTGAACTTACAATCACAGAATTGTAACAGAGCAGAGCAAGGCCATTCAACCTATCATGTCTGCCCTTGCTCATTAAATCAGCGTTGTAAGTGAATCTTTTTCCCTATGAACCTGCATGTTATTTCTTTCCAAATAATCATCCAATGACCTCTTGATATCTCATTTAAACGGGTCTCTACTGCACTTCGAGGCAGTGCATTCCAGACCCAAATCACTCATATGAAAAAGGTTTTACTCACATTACATTTGCTTCTTTTGCAATTATGTTTTAGCCGTCTCCTCTGTTTTTGATCCTTATTTGAGTGGGAACAGTTTCTCCCAGCTATTTGGTTCAGACCCCTCGTGGTTTTGATCATTTTTATCAAATCTTCTCAGCCTTCTTTCCCCCAACAAAACCAGTCTCAACTTATCCAATATATCTTCATAACTGAAGTTTCTTATCCCTGGAATCATCCTTAGAAACATCATCAGCATTGCCTCCAGTGCATTCATATCTTTGCTGAATTGCGGCATCAGAATTGTGCAGAGTACTCCACCTGAGGTCTAACCAGTGTCTTACACACATGTAGCATAACCTGTTTGCTGTTGTACTTTTATGCACCTGTTTAACGTAAGTTCTTTGCTTTTGAGCTCTATGCAAATATTAGTGAAGCCTAGGATACATTAGTTGCTCTCTCCACCAGCCCCACCACCTTTAATTGCTTATCTAAATATACACCCAGGCCTCTCTTCTGCACACCTTTAAATATTTGTAGTAGCCTCATCAAAAATATCTTAAAAGCACACATGAAGAGGGGAAGAATGTGGCATGATATTTGATAACTCTTCTGCATCAAGGGAATGGGTAACACATGCTAGATGACAGACATCAAGTGTCACAAATAGAAGACTGTTACATTTGTATATAAATCAAGCCAACCATAAAAGGGCACTACACTGTATTAAAGGGATTTGGATCACAAAAGTTGCGTATTTTTGTTTGCTGTTAATTTAGTTCTAATGATAAAAGCTTATAAAAATCTATTAATTTGTAAATAATTGATATTGCAGCATTAAATAGAAACTCAAAACTTTCCTTTTTTGTGGGCTTTGGTAGATTTTTTCCCCCCATAAAAAAACAAGCCCTGAATTTTGGATAACAAGCATGGGGCTGGATGAACACAGCAGGTCAAGCAGCACTATTTGGTCAAATTATATTTCTAAGAAAAAATATTAAATCTTATAAGTAGAAACATAATTTTGTTTTAATAATGTATTCTTCAGGTCTTCCAGCTGTTATTGTTGTTATAACATTAGCAGCTACTTACAAAACAGAAAATGCACTGAATTATCGGCAAGAAGAATTGTAAGTATATAATCAATGCATATTTCCAATGCGTTTTAACTCTTGCAACTTATAACATATTAGTAAATCTTCCTTGGATTAATGATGATTAGTCTGGGGCACAGATTGTGATTCTGTGCATGAGTACGTTGTACCATTATATAGTCTTGAAAACATTGCGTTCAAAAAACATAATATGATGGATCTGCTTTGAAAACTATTTTGCCAAATGCCAAAATTATAAATTAATGTAAATCAAAAATATTAATTGTAGCTGATAAACAAATTCTGTGTGAAGATGATTTCCTAAACACAGCTGTTAACCTTTACACTTCTGTTTAACTGTAATTTTACTGAAGCAATTCATGTGATTTTACTTTATGTCAGGTAGCATTCTGTTTCAGTGCAATCAACTCCTCATCATCCACATCACTATGCTGCACAAATATCCAATTAATTGTCAAATGGTTAAATGTCACATTGTTTAAACTAACACGCTAGTTATACAATTAAAGAGCATTGCCAAAGCATACACATATGCCATTTATTATTGAATTCTACAGGCTACCCGACAAAACAACTGTATTACTCATCATGTATCACACATTTATTCTACATAGAAACAAAAGAAATTAAAATACAGTTTCAAGTTTCTCACATGCAAATAGGTCTTCTTGGGACATTATACACATTATTTTACAATGTACAAAATAAAATTAAGTTTGAACACGAAGTTGCAAGACGTGTAATTGTCAATGTGTTTATGTTGTTAGGAAACTTTATTTTTAATGCTATCGTGATGAAGGCTAATAAAATATTATAACTTGTGAACACGGGTTCTAAAATGGAGAAATTATGTATAGCTTTTAAGTTTGATGTGCATTTTTATATTGAGCGTGTGAAGAAAGGACATAGTTTTAGTTTCATTTTTGAGTTCTTAGAGTGCCACAGTGTTGGCTGAAGGTTTGTTTACGCATACTTAAATGAGCTTTTTAAAAATCTTGAGGTGAATAGTTAGTCCATTTGAAACAAAGTGATGAAACAAAGGTATGTTGCCTCACAACGAGTGTTGTATGTTACAGAGAAAGAAACAAGTTTAATTAGAAAGTTGGCAACACATTTCATTCAGACAGAAGCAGGTCATTTAGAGAGAAAAAACCTGCAAGAGCGGCAGTGCAATTTAGCAGTTTCCAAAACAGTCAGGGCAAAATAGATGTCCTGAATGGCTTAGACACTAATAAGAGAAAAGATCCAGAAACAGAAGGCTTCAAGGTGTCAAAGAGAAAGACCTAGTACCAGGCTGATGAATATATAGACATAAGGAATCTGTGTAAAGAAGGGGGCTGTGCTAGCAGTCTGTGTAAGGGTCTCAGAAAGGGCCATTAACTGAGGAAAATTGCTTCAGGTGAATGCAGAACTTTGCTGGAAAGAAACTGATTACAGTCATGCCAACTGAACAAGAAGGTGTAAAGTGGAGACAGAGTGATCTTGCATTAAGGTTGAGTATCTGTAAGGTTATTGTTGAGGGTATAAGGATTGAATTTCTATTTCTGATATTTGTAGTAAGACTGTTTCAAATTGTTCTTGTGTATTTCAATAAAGCTATCAATTTGTTTTTCCTTTTGTATGTAATAAACTTCCATAGCCTTTTGTAAAAAGTGCTTTGGTAACTTTTGTGAAAATGTCCAGTGATTGATCACTATGGTAACAAATAATCCACCGAAAGTCTAGAAGTACAAGGCAACGGATACACGGGAACACCATCACCTGCAAGTTCCCTTCCAAACCACTCACCATCCTGACATGGAAATACATTACCGTTCCTTCACTATTACAGAGTCAACATCCTGGAATTCCCTCCAAAAGGGCATAGTGAGTCAACCTACAGCAAATGGACCGCAACAGTTCAAGAAGGCAGCTCACCACCACCTTCTCAAGGGCAACTAGGTTGGGTATTGAGTGCTGAGCAGCCATCAATTCCTACATTCCATTAATGAATAATAAAAAAAAGGGCTATCGAGCCAGATTTCATTCTGAGACCTCCATTGTCTAGTTTGCCATCAGCTGGGAACATAACATTATGGGCAGAATTCTCCCAGCCTCTGAACATGGGCATTGGATGAGTCAGTTGGGAAAACATGGCAAGATTGGAAAACTGAGATTCTCAATGTCATGAAAAACGTCAGATTTTAAATCCAAGGTTTGAATGACAAGACAAAAATTTCGCCAGTGAGCATCGAGAATACCATCAATCAGGGATTTCACCACCATCAGTCAGGGCAGCATCCAAACTCAATCTAGGGGTTTGGAAGCAGTTAGTTGGCTACTTGGAGTGGTTAGGATCAGGGTTTCCAAAGCATTAGAGTCCAGGGAGTGATGCTGAGTCCTGCTGATGCATGCAATCAATTAGGGATTACTAGTAAGAGATTTAGAGAGCTATGTAGAAATTGATTAGGGGCCTGGACACTCACCAATTGGGGTTCATGTTGCAAATTGGTAAGAGGTTGAGCCATGGTCACCGCTAGGCATATGTTCACTGGAAGTCAAAATGGATGTCAAGAGCCATTGCTGTGGTAAGGATATTAGGGGAGTCAATTCTGTCGACTGGAGGCAACCTGCTGGGCCTCAGAGGGGACAATAATTGTGCAAACATAGAAGATTGAGAGACAATAGTGTTTTGGAGGATATGGGTTACTTGTTTTGGAGCATGGTCATCAACAGTGAGAACCAATTGGCTTTAATATGGAGGACAGTGCATTACAATTGTTGTCATGGCTAAGCCGTAGGCTAGAGGCTCAGGGGCTAATGAGGGAAGGTGAAGTTTGACACGAAAGTGTTGAATGGGAATGTGGGTGAGCTCGGAACTGCTGCAGTTGGCAGGGAGTGCAAGGAAGAAAGGAACATGATGGTTTAGCTGGAGGTTAGGCAATGTGTTAGGTTACCAGGATAAGCCTACTTCTGACTCTGCAAAGTATTGCCTTCCATTCTTATCCAAATCATAAATACACAATGGAAATGAAGAATGGATACCACCACACTGAGAGTAGGTGGAGTAAATAGTTTTTAACTGTCTAAGCATGCAAGATCCATTTGAGAGCAATTTGTGGCTCTTTAGGGGTACATGCACTTACACAACGCAGGACATCTGTGGTGATAGAATCCTGCACGTGAAGCATAAATGGTGTCCAACTATGTGGGATACAAATCAAACTTGATCAGGTCTGTGGTTGTTACAGATTTCTGTAATTAGAAGTAATCACAGATGATCTTAAAAGTGTCATCTGCCGGCCACATTTTGCAAAGACAGTCCAAGATCTCATATGTTGTACAAAAGTGTGGAGCACATTTCCTCTTGCCTTGAAGAGTAACTATTTGACAACATACTCTTCTATGCAATGTTGCTTTTCTTGTGTGATGTAGGGGACGGTGGCAGTAGGGGTGGGAGCAAAGTCTCAGTAATCCTATGACAAATATGTTATTTACCCAACATGCTTTTGCTGAATACATCTATGTCAAGGGTCTGTGTAGAGGCAACCCATCATCCTTGTCATCCTCTACGGCTCCCTGTATAGAGGATTATGCTAAACTATCATTAGTTGTGATATGAATGCTGACTCCTCACATTACAAAGGACCTGTAGTTTCTGATATTCCCCAACAAACAAAAGCAGAAATTGCCAGAGAAATGCAGCATGTGGCAGCATCTGTGAAGAGAAAATAGAATTAAAGTTTCACTTCAGAACTTCACATCTGCAGTTCTTTGTTTTATTTCTGATATTCTCCGCACAGGTTCATTGGAATCATGACCAATGGATTCAGCCACAGCAGAGGTTATTGTCACTGTGGCCTCTATGCAACAAAGATGCAAAGAAAGTGATGTGGACCAAAAGTGTCAGCAAGCTCAGGACTAGAAGCAACCTCCAGCTTCTGAATTGACTCCATATGAAGAAGTTGCAGCTGAAGTTTGTCTCAGGATGCACAGGAGGTACAGGAGGTCAAGACTCTATTATTCTTGATGCCACCTCCTGTAGTTAAGTGAGGCAGATAGCCAACACGGAAAGGGAATGTCTAGGATGACCACCACAGAACTATGTCATTTGTCAGAGCAGGACTTGTGACCTGTACGGATGGGTAACCATTCTCTCCCGAGTGGCTGTCAAGGGGACAGCTGTGCTAAATTATTTGCAACTTGCTGCTTTCAAGGATTTTTAAAAACTTATTCATTTGTTGGATGTGGGTATTGCTGGTTGACCAACATTCATTGCCTGTTCCTAGATGCCAATGAGAAGGTGGTAGTGAGCTGCCTTCTTGAACTGCTGCAGTGCCTTTGTTGTAATTTGATCCGCAATGCCCATAGGGAGGAAATTTCAGGATTTTGACTCAGTGACAGTGAAGGAACAGCAATATATCTAGCAGCACAGTGGCTGGGGCAGCATGGTGGCCCAGTGGTTAGCACTGCTGCCTCATAGTGCCTGGGACCCAGGTTTGATTCCAGCCTCAGGCAACTGTCTGTGTGGAGTCTGCCTGTGTCTGCGTGGGTTTCCTCGGGGTACTCCAGTTTCCTCCCGTAGTCAAAAGATGTGCAGGTTAGATGGATTGGCTATGCTAAATTGCCTGTAGTGTTCAGGGTGGAAAATGCAGGGGGTGGGTATGTGCAGGATGTTCTTTAGAGGGTCAGTGTGGACTCGGTGGGTCAAATGGCCTGCTTCCACACCTGTAGGGATTCTATGATGATGGTAACTATCAAGTCAGGATAGTGAGTGGCTTGGAGGGGAACTTGCTATTTGTAGTTTTCTAACGTATCTGCTACTTTTGTCCTTCTGGATGGAAGTGGTCGTGGGTTTGGAAGGTGCTATCTAAGGATCATTGGTGAATTTCTGGAGTGTATCCTGTAGACAGTATACACTGCTGCTACTGAGTGTGAACGTGGTGCCAATCAAATGGACTACATTGCCCTGGATGGTTTCAAGCTTCCAAAGTGTTGTTGGGAGCACCCATCCAGGCAAGTGAGGATTAGAGATAACAAGGTGTAGAGCTGGATGAACACAGCAGGCCAAGCAGCATCAGAGGAGCAGGAAGGTTGATGTTTCAGGCCTAGACCCTTCTTCAGAAAATGAGGAGCATTCCATTCCACTTCTGATGAGCCTTGTTGATAATATACAGGCTTTGGGGAGTCATGAGGTGAGTTAGTCACTGCAGTATTCCTAGCCACTGACCTGCTCTTGTAGCCACTAATTTATGTGGTGAGTCCAGTTGAATTTCTCGTCAATGGTAACTCCCAGGATGTTGTGAGTGGGGAATTCATTGTTGGTAACACTATTGAATGTCTGAGATCTGTGGTTAGATTGTCTCTTATTAGACATGGTCATTGACATGCTACACCACAGTGTGTGTTGCACAATGCCATCATGTTGTGCTCTGCACAACTGAAGCAGGTAAAGAGGGAATGTGATGGAGGCTGAAGAACTGGGAGAGTGGCAGCAGTCTTCTGAGGAGGAGGATGAAGACATTGAGCAGGAGGAGCATCGTCTTTACCATGATAGAGTGGTGTCACATTGGATGCTACAAGCTAGGACTTAACTGACCCCCAGTGTAGTTGGGTGAATTGGTCTTTCATTGACTGTAAAACTGTTGTTGCTTGAAAGGCAAAAGGCTCTTGTCTATTCCGAATGCAGCTACTTTTGCTTGTGTTTTATTTTGCTTTTCCTTTTGTTCAATAAAAGTGAATGTTTTCAACCATTTGAAGGCTCTCCAGCCTGTGATACTCGCGCATTGAGCAATGGGAAGCCATGATTTTTCACTGGATGTTACAGAAATAGTAGCAGTCCCTTGGACAGGTTTTTAAACATGGTATGGTACTAAACATGAGTAATCTGTGTAGCTTGATTATTGTAGCTAGTTGCAATGACAGTGAATCAGAGATGATGGTGTGATGTAATAATACACTGATGAATGTGAGCTTCTATTAACAATGGAGAGTCACTGGTGTCAACTATATGCACTCAGAAGCTGTTCTTTTTCACTTCACTCCAACCACATGAACTGTAAAGGGCTAGTCATGGAAACAATTGACCTGGTACATAGCTGAGCTTTGAATATGGCACTAGTGCCAAGTTCCTGGGAGTTCCTAACAGTGACAAGTACTTCTGATATGCATATGACAGAATGAGTGCAGCACTGTAGAGCTGGTGGTGCATACATAATGAGGTGAGCAATGGAGGATTACATGAGAAAACTCATTAAAGCTCTCTCCATGAAACTCCCCAAAACTGACAATTTTCTGATTTTGGTAAAATCCAGGCAATTGTTTTTGTTGTTATATTTTCTTCATTTAGCTACAAATGGATAGAAATGATGATTCTGGTATCATAGAGACATCAAAATGACATATTTCACATCTTGTAATTAATTGCATCTGTAAAATTATTTTCCGTCTTTTTAATTACCTTCAATAATGTTTTACTTGGAATCCTCTACCTTTCTCAAAGTTGAGTTTATATTCATCCTGGATATGTTACTCTGTCAGATGAAGGCAAATAACAACCACACCTATACTTTCAACTCCCAACATGCAAATGACTCTACATGTCAAGTCCTGAAATTATCCTTCTATGCATTGGTATAATTTTGTCAACTGACTGAAGAACAAATTGAAGCATGAACATTTCTAGGTTACAACAGTAACCATGTTTTTTTAAAAAAAAATTTGAAACCAGCTGAAGCACAAACAGGAAACTTATTTTCAAGAGCTAATTTTACTTCGGAACTAGAAGTTAGTAATTTGCAACATGAGAGATAAATGCAGAGAGTTAAATCTTTATCCATTTTAATAGATTTTAAATGTTTAGAGCATCTGTGTTTTCTTTTTATAAAGATGATTCAGTATTCATGTAAACATAATTTTTATTTTGTAGCTGTGATATATGTTTAGTTATTCAGCAAAAAAGGCCATGAAAATGATGAACAATTTATTTCCTCAAAGTTAAATTTTAAAATAAAAGTTCTTGTTTTACAGTCTCTGGAAAGGGCATTTGGAAATTTTCACTAAGGCTGTGTAACCCTGTGGTGGTTCTATAGCCCAACACCTCATCTTTCATTTTCATCAATCAAACTTCATGAATCCCACTGTACAGAACTAATTTAATAAGAAAAAGAAAGCTAATTATTTGTAATTTTCAGAAAGTCATCATTATGCTTGTATTCTCTAAACTGTCTTCAGAATCACTTACTTAAAAACTGAATTTTTTTTAAAAAGCTAGCCTGATTGATTTGAGAGTTTGCACATCAACAGGGTCATTTTAGCAGGATCATTTTAACTAGGGATGGGCAAGAAATGCTGGCCAGTCAGCGATGCCCACATCCCACAAATGAATAAAAAACAGTAGACTAATTGAGTGGCTAGAATGTACGGTTGAGGCAAGTGACATCATACATTTAGGAAAAGCTAGATAAATACCTGAACAGAATGGGAAACTACTTTGATGTAGTTAGAAGGATGGGAGAGGTGTTGGGAGGAACATAAGCACATAGGCTGATGAGTCCAAATGACATTTTTCTGTGCTGTTTTCATACCGCGTAAGTAAAATATTTTAGACAAGGGGTGTTTCACACTCAAAGCATCATTTACCATGTATTTGGATTTTAGAAACAAGTGAATGAATCTCCTTTTGTTGCATATTCAGTGTGCTTTATTCATCAAATTTTGCTGTTATTTCTGTTTTTCAGCTGCTGGCTGTCTGGCTTTGATCTACATGGGAAGTTGGAACTGTCAAAGCCAATGCTGTGGGGATTTCTTCTTCCAGTTGCAATATTACTGCTATTTAATTTTGTCATGTTTGCCTTAGTGACAATGTTGGTGCTGTTCAACAAAGACCATAGTACTTGCAGGTAATGCAAAATATTATATATTAACTTTCTTTGAACTGATGAGAAATTCAATTTTTCTGAACCTAACAATGCAATCCACATTCAGGCAATCCTCCCTAATCAAAAAGTTTGAACGTATTGGCTCACTTCTGTCAGTATTAAAAGCATCATTTGTTGACTTGGAGATGTTGTGTTAATATTGCTATATTTCTGCAACTGAATTTTCTTTTTATCATTCTTCCTTTTGCTCAAGCACTTTAAAATTCAGCTGATCACCAATTCATCATAGATTTTTCAGTCAATGTCACAGAACATAAAAGTATTCCACCACAATCTTTCTATTACTTTTGGTAACCAGCAATGTTTGTTTAGTTATGATAAACAGTTAATTGCTTCCAGGTCAAATGCACCCTTCAAATGCAACTCATTTGATTCCAAATTTATTTTAAATTTTTATACATTAGTAATTTTTGTTGAGAATTCTTGCACTTTAAAATTGATATTTGTTTCCTAACTGCCATTAAGAAACTCCCATTTATAAATAATGTTTCAAAGCTCAGGTCAGCTTCTTTCTCTGGAAAGGAAATGAAAGTCATGATAAGTCGCTCCATGCCATTGCCAGAAACAATATGAAACTAGTTATACCAGAGCCATAAGGTCGGAAGCAATTTGATAAGTGTGAAACAATTACTCATTTGATATGTGAACCAGGCTATAAAGATCACTTTAACATTTTATTGAAAGACAGTAAAACATCTCCTGAATATAATTGATCAAAATTAGTAAAATGCTTTAGTGTTGGCAAACACATGATTAATTAATGTGTTCTTTTATAGTGCAAAACAGGCTACATCAGCAAAGAAGATGATGGGATCCTTATCGGTCGCCGTTGTGCTTTGTTTAACGTGGAGTCTAGGTTATTTGATGCTCATAGAGCGTGATGAAACACAAGCTGTGTTTAGCTATATCTTCTGTGCTCTTAATGCCACTCAGGTTTGTAAATTTTCTTCCAGATGTATGAAATACAGCTTGTTGTTACTGATAATGATATTGGACAAACGTAAACTCTTTCTGCTTTTGACAAAATAATGAATAAAGTGTAGCTGATGGCAAATCTTAAGGTTGTAAGCTTGGGCAGATGCTTAAAAAAAATTTAGTTTCAATGAGGAAGAAGAAATTGAGTTACTGTATTGGAAAAGCATATAAATGTAATCTTTTGATTCCCTGTGAAAATCAACATTTTAAGAAAATACTAAACAACCCAAATGGAGGAAATTGATGCGCAACATTTTACTTTTTTCATTTACTTAATAATCAAACCAAAATCAACATAAATAAAGCACGAATTTACAGCAAGACTGTATTTAATAGAAATCAACCAAATGACATTATAACTAGTTGTTACAACAAAGGTAGATCACATGGATTTATTGGCAGTTCTATGTATTGCCAAGGCACTACTGGGATTGAGTGTGTGTGTGTGTGTGTGTGTGTGTGTGTGTGTGTGTGTGTGTGTG
>JAHRHZ010000061.1:5057829-5083954 GCA_024137785.1 Ginglymostoma cirratum | reverse complement strand
GTGTGTGTGTGTGTGTGTGTGTGTGTGTGTGTGTGTGTGTGTGTGTGGTGTGGGGATAGGTCTTAACGTTAGCAACAGACACTGGCAGTTCCCCTAAAAGATGTTGCACCACGTTCATAGAACATAGAACATCGAACATTACAGCATAGTACAGGCCCTTCGGCCCTCGATGTTGCGCTGACCTGTGAAACCAATCTGAAGCCCATCTAACCTACACTATTCCATTATCATCCATATGTTTATCCAATGACCATTTAAATGCCCTTAAAGTTGGCGAGTCTACTACTGTTGCAGGCAGGGCATTCCACACCTTTACTACTCTCTGAGTAAAGAACCTCACTCTGACATCTGTTCTATATCTATCAACCCCTCAATTTAAAGCTATGTCCCCTCGTGCTAGCCGTCACTATCCGAGGAAAAGGCTCTCACTGTCCACCCTATCTAATCCTCTGATCATCTTGTATGTCTCCATTAAGTCACCTCTTAACCTTCTTCTCTCTAATGAAAACAGCCTCAAGTCCCTCAGCCTTTCCTCATAAGATCTTCCCTCCATACCGAGCGATATCCTGGTAAATCTCCTCTGCACCTTTTCCAATGCTTCCACATCCTTGCAATTACAAAACTCCTTCAAAACACTATTTTCCTCCATATAAGGTGTACAGTTCCTTTATTTTGAGACTGTAGTCATCTTCCAAAAACAGCCTTACTCCACTTGAGATCCATAGGTCTGCATTCCTCCTAAAAGTGCATTTTCCAGATATTTGCCCAGTTATGCCCATATTTATAACCATTTTGCTATGACTGACTTCTCCTCATAGCCTGCCCTGCCCTGCACTCCATTGGGAAGATCATTTCAAGGCTCTGTCTTCCGTCTACATTCTCCCCAGCAACATGAAATCACACGCAGTCCCAGTAGGTCTTGTGATGGAAGCTGGTGGCAGGAAAGGCAGATAATCAGGGAGGCTGGCACTGATATTACCAGCCACCTCAAAAATTAAGATCTAGGTGGCAAGGCCCATAGTCAACCTTCTTGACTTGCTTCTAATGTAATGGGTCAAAAATGGTCAATGAACAAATACTTCCACGTCTCTTCACACCACATCCCTGGTTAACTCTGTTCCCAGCATGCTAGAACAGTGGTAGCCAGTTCAATGAATATGACAGACTGGCCTGCCTGCCAGATTGGGAGGGGGTAGGTCCTGAAAGACAATCCCATGCCTTTGCCTCTGAACTCCCTCAATGCCGTCTCCTCATACCCCCATCCCACAGTACCCACGAAAAGCCACTTAACTTGTACATTCCTCCAGCACATGAGTGTATCTGTGCAGTTTGTTACCTCAGCCTCTACAGCAGCATATCTACCCACAGTGGCTGGTAAAAGTAGCGAGAGGCATAGATCTTAACAGGCATCATCATCCCAGGAAATGTTGACCCAAAAACCTTGCTGGGTAACTACCTAATTGGAGGGCTTTTTTGTTGGTGGTGCTAGAGTATATCCCACATGTTTTGGTACCTATTCCCACACTGTAAAGACAATTTGGAAAATCTTGGTTTAATTTCTCTTTCAGTTGGGCTCTTTCTTAAACAGCAATCAGGCTTTGAGATGAGGGGGATGTGGTGGGTAGCCATCAAACATTAAGCAAGCCAGCATCATTCCAGAAAACAGCTCTCATAATAATCCTACTGCACCATCAAACCATGGATTTCAACACAATAAGCAGAGTATTTACTGTCAGTGCAGAACCAGAGGGCAATTTAAAACATTAAAATGCTTAACTCAAACTTAAAGTCAAAGAATCAAACTTTCATAAATGACGATTAATGTTTATAAAGTAGGGATTGCTTGGCGATCGAGTTATGACGAGAATTGCAAATTATTAGGGTAAACATTGCCCAAAATGATCAAATGTAGTAATCCACGTGTTGTTGGACAATGGTACACTGACTGTACTAACTTTGCAGTATCAGTATCCTAAGGTAAACTGTGCAAAGCTCTCAGGGCAAGTGTTTCTTGGTGTCCATTAGGGGAAATAATGCGTGAGTGGTAAGTCATCAAATTTTGAATTAAACAAAATATTGAACATCTCATGGACTGCACAGGAACTGTTGGTGGAAACAGACAAGTTGAAAATGACAGTTTATGAATTTGAACTGGAAGCTTGCCTGAATTGTAGCTCTAACTAGTTGGGTGATGTTCATGATTTCCAAATATCTTGAAAGATAGGACACTACAGGGAAGCCAGGAGTTCCACTTAAGAGGAGAATGTGATTTATGTAGACCTGTAAGTGGCAGTGAGGGAAAACCATCATTCAAACCACCCTGTCTTCTAAGGAGAGATTGAATAAGTTGGGCCTGTACTCATTGGAATTTAGAAGAATGAGGGGCAAAGTTATTGAAGCATACAAGACTCTTAGGGGATTTGACAAGGTAGCTGCAGAAAGGTTGTTTCCTCTTGTGGGAGTCTAGGATCACAGGGCACAATTTCAGATTAAGGGGTTGCCATTTTAAGACAGAGATAAGGAGGAATTTCTTCTGTCAGAGGGTTGTGAATCCATGGAATTCTTTCCATAGAGGAATGTTCAGGCCGAGATAAGTACATTCAAAGCTGAGGCAGACATATTTTAATAAGTAAGGGATTCTAGGGTTATAGTGAAAAGGCAGGATTATCAGATCAGCTGTGATTTCATTGAATGGTGTAGCAGACTTGATGGGTTGGAAGGTTCTGGTTCTGCTTCTGCTTCTGCTTCTGCTCCTACATCTTATGGACTTACGGTCTTTCCTCACAATAATAATATCTGATGGGAAATATACTCATCAAAGGTCAAATGGGGCAGAAGAATCACTTTGGAGTTATATAACAATGAAATGCATTAACTAAGTCTCTTGGCAACAAGTGCAAGAGTTATTATTTATTCCCCAAATAGGTGCAGCTCTAATAAGGCTACATTTATTGCTTATCTCAAGTTACCTTTCACTTGAACCATTGCAGTCTTTATCATAATCATAACAGTGAATGCTGGAAATATTTAATAGGCCAGGCAGCGGTTTAAGTATATCACCCAAATTACACAGAGGTTCATGCAAGCACAACAAATATTAGAGTGAACATTGATCCTGACTCAGAGAAGATGAAGGATCAAAAAGAAATAACCAAGTAGGGAGACTTGAGAGGGAAATGTGCGTAGGAGATGTCATGCCCACAAGAATGCTACTTTTTCAGTGTAACAGAAATTGCATGGCTTGGAGGTGCTTCTGAATAAAGTCTGGTGCATTGTTACAGTGAATTGTACTGGCTGAATTTTTGATATATGGATCAGGATTGTCTAATTGATGCCCAGCTTATTGAGTGTAAATACAATTATGTCCATCTAAGTGAGTGCTGATGATTCTATCTTAACGTTGAATTGAATTGCGCAGACGATGACTAGGTATTTGGGGATCTGGAAGCGAGCCACTTAATACAAAGGGCAGAATCTTATAGTTGTCTGAGCACTGTGGGCTATGCTGAGATGTGTGGCACAGTCGGGTGAGATGTTTGGTAAAGACCATCTTGACATATCCAGATCATCTTGCTGCAACTTTAATATTTTTCTCAAGTGGCTTTGATGTGTTTTTTTGCTAGACAGACACAAATTCCCAATTGATGCTTATGTTTGTTAAACACCTTGCTAACAGCCCAACTCACCACATTAATATTCTGGTTGTGATCTTATCAAATTTGCCAAACAAATTAGTCATCAGGAAGACTTGATACGGAAACCAAAGCAGGTTCTTGGTGTGTTCAATTTGTCACTTACTCCAAATGTCCTCCCTGTTGGATACTGAGCACCAACATCTCAGGGCACACTCCATGGGCACTGGCCACATGCAGCCCATGTCCATGGACATTGGCATCTAATATCTTCCAGCTTCCAAGAACTCTCATGATACATGACAGGACACCTCTACACTTCAGTGCTGTACCTCAGGCTATCGTTGTAACGCTGCAGCAAAGATATTGTGCGCTCAGGGTGACATACCTGAGAGAAAATATTGACTCTTGCACTGGTGGAGTGAAGAAGTTCACTGATATTCTTCCTCTAGTTGGATAATCCTCAAGATGGCTGAGACTGCTTCTCCTGGATGGTCCAGGATGGCATGGTCTGTTAGCATAGCCTCCATTGCTTTTGGGGAAGAGGAAGTCCCATGTCTGCACCACCCAGACCAGCTGGAGCTCCTTGATCAAATCCATAAAGCAGAGCATTGATTTCCCCCTGTTTGCCATGTCTTGAGCAAATATCAGGAACAGTACAGGGCAGCTGCAGACTGACAGTGCTAGTCTGAGTGCACAGTGGAGCTTTTCAAGATGGGGATGCTAATCAATTCCAGAATATCTGGTGAGTGGCAGGTTGTTCTGAAAACAATGAGTGGTAGGACTGGACGGAAGTCGAATGCAATACTTGACATATGAGTAGGAGCAGCAATTAAAGTGTCAAGTTTGGTAAGATTTAAGGAGAAAACTTGCTTGGTGTCGTGGTAAGAATTCTTCCACCAGAGTCAATGCAATTTTCATGTAGCCAAAAAATGTAAGACTTAGCCCACTGAATTCAACCTCTGTACATATGCTCATCACCAAGATGTATGTATGTCAG
Organism: Ginglymostoma cirratum; assembly: GCA_024137785.1. Taxonomy (NCBI): domain Eukaryota; kingdom Metazoa; phylum Chordata; class Chondrichthyes; order Orectolobiformes; family Ginglymostomatidae; genus Ginglymostoma; species Ginglymostoma cirratum. The sequence goes on along the minus strand of JAHRHZ010000061.1, from coordinate 5,079,322 downwards.
AGATGTTTTAAGCTGTCTTCTGTTGGATTACCCTGCTTCCCCCTGCCTCCGGCAGTGTCTTGTTTGCATGAAAGATGAGGTGTACCCTAGAATTCTGTGGGAAGCTAAGGAAGAGATTTCTGGGCCCTTCGCTGATACATTTATATCATCGCTAGCCACAGGTAAGATGCCAAAAGACTGGAGGTAGGCTAACGTAGTGCCACTATTTAAGAAATGTGACTGGATTAATTTAGGATATCTGGTTGGCATGGATGAGTTGGACTGAGGGTCTGTTTCCATGCTGTACAGCTCTACAACTATATTTGACCCACATGTAGCTGACCTATTTCTCCTTTAAAACACCTTTCATTAACATCTAGTTTTTGTCCACATTCGTCTCTACTTCCATTAGCACTCCCTTTGCCTTTTGCTCAGATGCACCTTCACCATCCGTTCCAGTTCCTTCACCCAGCCCCTTTTTCTACAGCATTAAACCCATCAATTTTCCAAATAAAAACTGAAAGATCTGCGGACACTGAAAATCAGAAACAAAAACAGAAATTGCTGGAAAATGCTCAGCAAGTCTGGCAGCATCTGTGAAGAGAAATCAGAGTTAACGTTTCAGGTCCGGTGACCCTTCCTTGTTCTGGGGAAGGATCACCGGACCCGAAACGTTAAACCTGATTTCTCTTCACAAATGCTGCCAGACCTGCTGAGTTTTTCCAAGACTTTTCCTGCTCTGTTCAGTCCTAAAGAAGCACCATAATGGAGTCAAAATATTAACTTTGTTTTTTTCTCTCTACAGATGTTTCCAGATTTGTTGAGTTTCTCTGGCACTATCAGTTTTTGTTGTTCATATGTCTGGGCCATTTGAAATGCTAGTTGATGTTGTTTAGAAGGGGTTCAGCAATGATGGTGCTGTTGACAATCATAGAGAGCCAGTCAGGACTTCTGACACAAAAATAGAAATTGCTGGAAAAGCTCAGCAGGCCTGGCAGCATCTGTGGAGAAAAATCAGAGTTAATGTTTCAGGTCGAATGACCCTTCTTCAGAGCTGTTCTGAGGAAGGGTTACTCGACCTGAAATGTTAACTCTGATTTCTCTCCACAGATGCTGCCAGACCTGCTGAGCTTTTCCGGCAATTTGTAGTTTTGTCTCTGACTTGCAGCATCCTCAGTTCTTATTTAGGATTTTTCTTTTCATTACATGTTACTTAAGTGAATGTTATGTACCGTTTATGAACCTAGGCCTGGATGTTATCTAGGTTCTGTCATTGGCTGACATGGGTGATGCATTATTAGAGAAATAGCTGATGAAACACAGCAGGGCTGACAGCCTCTGTGTGGAGGAAGCAGTGTTAATGTTTCGAGTCCGGTGACCCCAATCAGAACTGCTGATGAAGACTGGCCAGACTGGAAAAATTAACTCAGCTTTCTCCCCACAGTTGCCGTCAGACCTGTTGAGTTTTGCCAGCAATTTCTGTTTCTGTTTCAGATCTCTAGCATCCACAGTTTTTTGTTTTATTTTGTTATCAGAGAGGTTGTGAATGGAACTAAACATCAGTGAACGGCCCACCCTTAAACACACATAAGAGCAAAATTGTGATGAAGCCAATGAAGATAGTTGGGCTGAGGCCAGTGCCCTGAGACAGTCCAGCAGCAAAATCCCTGAGAATACCATGATTTTGCTAAGTAGAAGAATGATGTTTCATTTGGAATTCCTCATTTTTTTTAACTAGTCAAATTTAACACAACAGCAAATACAGATCATGATTTTGACTACCAGCAACCACTATCAGTTCTGAGGAAGGGTCACCGGACCCGAAACATTAACTCTGATTTTTTCCTTACAGATGCTGCCAGACCTGCTGAGCTTTTCCAGCAACTTTGTTTTTATTCCTGATTTACAGCATCCACCGTTCTTTCGGTTTTTATTTTGGCCACCAAATTGTTTTCATGTTGTTAAAATATTTTACAGCATTGTGTTCTGACAATATTAATTTGCTAAAATATTGCTTTCTCTGATTAATAGGGTCTACAGATTTTCCTTCTGTTCACTGCTCGCCGTAAAGCATTTCAAAAGATCTATGCAGCCTGGGATTCCAGATTTGATATGAACATCAGTATTGTCCATTCAAAAAGATTCTTGTTTCAAAGTTCGAGCACTCCAGAAAATAGAGAACAGTACACACAATATGACACAGTAAACTTCTCCGAAACCTCAAGTTCTATACCTTCCATTTTGTATTAGAATGCATTTTTGAGACAGCATACATTCTTTTTGTTGTTCTTCCTTAAAGTGCTCTTAGTTTCTTGATGGCTACAATAATGGGAAAATATGTTGTGTTCCTGGCAAAATTCAACAGTAATATATCATCAACACTAGGTGGACTTGTCATGAAAGGAAATGATTTACATTAGCTTCTGATTCATTTCCAGCCTGAACACTGCATTACTGTAAGACAGCATTCTTCTTGGTATTCTTCACGCAATAACTGCCTGTATGATTGTTAAATTTGAAGCGCATATAAAGCTGAAACTAGAATAAATTACTGTTCCACATGGCGTGTAGTTGTATTGTTCACTTTTTTTGCATTGTCAACTATTGATTGATTTCCTGGATCATGTGCATTGAGGGTGTTGGTGATAATTAGGTGGGTAAGTGGAGTTTGATATCTCACCAGCCAGATGTAAATCGAATGGGTGAGTAGGCTCAAGGAGTCAAATGATCCAAACCGATTAGTATGGATGAAATTTGACACCCACCTGGGAGCAGATTCACAGTGTAAAGTGTGTAAAATCAGTTGTGATGGCAGAAATTGCCTTCTTAACCCTGATGGTATTTTACCAGTGGTAGTGTACATTTTAGGCAGACTAATGAGACCCTAGGTCACTTCCTGCTGCCACTGATATTTTACCAATGGTGGAGAGTACCCACACCATATGGAGAACTGGGCAAACCCACCTTTTCAGGTACTTGTGCCCAACAGAACGTCACCACAATGGAAATGGTTATAGACTGACGGCAGTCCCAATATTAACCATTGTTCCTGGATTCAGATGTTGGCCGGTAGCTCTTGGAGGTAGTTTGTCCTCCCATGTGATGGTGGACCTTTGGCAGTGAACTTGCAGCCAACCATCCAGGGCAGGCAGGCACAGTGGTGAGGCAACTATCATCATGTTCCTGTTAATGAAACCTGACCATCAACCAATTGGAAGTCTGGCTACAATTCTATAGATAATATTAAATAACACGTCATTTCCTGCCTTTCTTTCAGTTAGACCGTTTTAAAAGGATTATGTTTTCTGCTGACTCTATAAACAATAAATGAGAATTAATTGGGGGGTGGCAAAACATACCATTAGGTTACAGCAGATGGCTCTGATGTATTATTAATTTGGAAAAAGGCGAACATTCTATGAATTCAACTCAATACAAGAATAACTTTACATTTTGTTTTTAGCACTAATCAAAATTAAACAATTCTGAAATATCGATCAGTTATCAAGTACTATCAAGTCAGACATATTGGAGTAGAATCTGTCTCTGCTATTAGATTCATTCTGTTGATGTTCCTTGGCCTGAACTGGAGGAGATAGCAATTGAGGGAAATCTGTTTCTTCAGTGAGTTTTCTTCTTCCTCTCCCTCCAACTATGTCTAGGTGCAGACATGACTTCCACTGGTAGGGTGGAAGGGGCCTGCTCTGTGGTTGGCTCTGTCACACCAATAACCAGCTGGCGTGGCTGCTGTATGGACACTGCAAGCACTGGTAGGTTATGGAATGGACTGAGCTGCATCTCAGGCTACTCGCTTGGTCTTTTAGTGTTTGCTCGCATATTGCTTACCTGTGCACACAGCATCCATGGGGCCTTACCATTCAGCAGCCTGCCTTACCGGTCAGCCAGCCTCATTCAAGGGGATATACATCTTGCTGTACGCCAGTATACTAAGTCAATCTCACATCTGCACCTTGTGCCAGCAAGCAGGTAGTCATGTCTCAAAGCTTTAGGGTATTAGCTCTCATCAAAGTCCATGGAGGACCCATCAGCAGGGTGTCCCGGCACAGTAAGTCAAGGCTGATACCTCTCAAGGGGACTGGGTGCAGTCAGGCCTCTGCTTAGGATGTTCTTGATCAGGGGCTCTATGCTCTTGTAGTCCAGGAGTGGGTCATGGTCAGTTCTGTAGCTCCATAGTGCTGTGGCAGAAGAGTCGGGGAGGGGAGGAGGATCTGGTAAATTGATGGGTGGGGTTAAACTAGGGCTTTCACAGTTGGGTGGATGTACAGCTGCCTGTCAGTGATTTGGGGATGTCTTTGGACGTCATCCAATTAGGATGCTCCAGCGGATGGGCCATGGTCAGTCTGTCTTGTCCACCCATAGAAACTAAGGGAAAAGAGGAAGGGGGAAACAAGGGGGCCACTAGTATAGAAAAGAGACTTGGCAAGTTATTCTTCGGGGCTAGGGGTCTGCTGTTCTGAAGAAGGTTCAGTGGACCTGAAATATTAACTCTGCTTTGTTTCCACTCAGACTTGCTGAGTTTTTCCAGCAGTTTCTGTTTTTGTTTTGCTCTTCTGTTGGTATTGCATCTCCCTGCCCCAGACATCACTGAATAATTCGTTTGCACCAACATTTTTGGACACAGAGGTCGGAAAAGAATAGGAACGTTGTAGGACTAGGGACAATGGTATCAGCAGGTCCCACTGTCCTAGAAACCTCTTGTTCCTCTTGCTCCCAGATGCTGCAGCAAGCTCTCACCACAAACATCAATCCATGGTATATCATGTATGGCCCACAAGTTATTCCTCACGCTGGAACAGTTATATTTGGGGCTACACAAAGAGACAAACAGCGAGATGTAAATTGAATGCAGAATCATTTACAAAATAAGTGCAAAATAGCATTCAGTGCATTATCACCCATGTCACAAAAGTTCTGTTAGTAAGTGTGTTTCGTCTTCTCCTTCCAACAATGTCTTAGTGTAGTCTCTGGTTCTGCAGGTGGGCCTATGAAGCCCATTGGCCCTGGAAGTTAGGTCAGGTGGCCCTGATTGCCCCACCACAGGATCCTCTCATGCCTGGGGCTCAGCAGATGCCTAGTCTCTGGCAGTTGCCTGAATGCCAGTGCCCTGGAGCGCTTCTTCCTCAGCCAACTGCAGAGCTGCCACTACAAGGTGCTCACCAGATTGTGATCTCACTTCCTAAGCCTAACATTCTTACCGAGGTGTCAGTATTCAGCTGGGGGTGCAGGAGGCAGTGTTGATTCCTCTGAGGCCTCGGGCCTACTCTCCTGGGACTTCTGGGGGTGGCGGCCATTTTATTGTGGAGGTGCTGGACAGCTGATGGTACTTTCAAGACAAAAGAGAGAGAAGTTATTGCAGCTAATGGTTAGAAGTAGTATGTAATAAATGGCACCGACACTGAGTGTGAGGAGTGACACTTGCTTGGTTGGCAGGTCACTCATGGATGTTTTGACATCTTTGAGGAGCAAAGAGCAAGATGGCGGCGGCAGAGTAGGCAGTGTCTGGGCTCCTGTGCACCGGCTTATCCTCTTTGCGCGCTTTTTTTTTTTCTTTTTCCTTTTCCTCCTCCCCCTTCATTTTTCTCAAACATACCTGATAAAGACAGCTCTTCAGTTGTCAGGCGGCTTCGATGGGCTCTGGACTGGTGGCCTCTTCAGAGACAGCGTGGCTACAGAGTCGGTCAGCCTGTGAAGCCCAGAGCAGGACTCTCGCTTCTGTGTGGAGTGGGCCCCTGGTGGTAATGTGGCTTGGGACTGGGACTCTGGCTGTGGCATAGCGTGGGCTGGTGAAGCCCAGAGCAGACCCTGGCAGGGGCATGGCAGATTCTGGCAGTGGCATGGCATGGGTGGTGTAGCCCAGATCAGTACTATAGCAGCGGAGAAGGAAAAGTTGGACTGTCTTTAAGTTATCTTTTTTTAAAATTTATTCTAAGTTAATGTGCATGGCACCAATGTACAGCGATGGCACACGTTTTTTGCTGTATTTTATATTGAATACACGTGGCAATAAACGATTGAATTCAATTCATTTGCAATCTTGTCCTGTAAGGGCAAGGATTGTCTCCTTGTATGGGGTGAGGAAGCTAATGTCAAACATCTTCCACTTGTATGGGCTCTCTCTGCCCTGTTATTGGCTGTGTTCTCTGTAATGAGAAAAAAAGAGATGAATTGCATGAGATGAAAGTGGGTGTGACAGATGTTAGTGCTGGTGCAGGTGCAGGAAAGTTGGTGAGATGTTCAGAGGGCGTGAGTAGTCAGCCCATAAAGCAAGTGGTGTTAGTAATATGGGAGGTTGGGGAGGCAGGGGAGCAGAGAAGATGTTGAAAGCAATGGTGGGAGTGGCAGATCATGACACTTAGAATGAGTCAGTGCAGTCGCAGAGATAGAGTGAGTGTGAGATCTCAGAAAGAAGACTGGCACTTATCAAGGTGGAACAGGACAGTTCATTGACCTTATGTCACTACCGGCCATTCCTCCACATCTTGGAGACAGCATTGAACTGGCTGGCAGCATTGGAGCAGGCTGCCATGGTCAGGTGGCACCGCTTCTTCTGCCGATCCTGTAGGAAGAGGGCTCTTCTTTGCCCCATACCTTGGCCAGGACCTCCAGGTTGGAGAATCTTAGTGGCAGCTTCCCTTTCTCTGACTTCCACAAACATCCTTGATCAAGAAGGGCAGCTTCAGAATGCCAGCATTTCTCTGGGTGCATTGCGGCCTTTTAAAGATACTGTGGGTGCAAGAGATGGCAGTTGATGGAGAAGATCTGCTGAGTGGTGAGTTGTTCTGGCGATAGCTTCTGCTTAGATTGGACTGGAATTGGATGAAAGGATGTTATAGGGATGGAGTAGCTAATGAGGAGAGTTTGGTAAAATACAGCAAGAAAACTCACTAGGCCTTGTGGTGAAAAGTCTTTGCAACTCTATTTCACTCAGACTAAGGTAAATATCGTAAGATTCAGCATACGTTCTTGAAACTGGGAAGCTCCTGATAGTGGCAAGCACATTCCTCTATATAAATTTGCTAAGTAATGTGCCCAACATATTGCTTGCTTAAACAATTATCATCATAGATATCCTACAGTGTGGAAGCAGGCCATTCAGTCCACCTAGTCTACACTAACCCTCCAAAGAGCATCTGATCCAGACCCTCTCCCCTACCCTATCCTTGTAACCCTGCATTTTCCATGGCCATTCCACCTAACTTGCACACCTTTGGACTGTGGGACGAAACCAGAGCACCCAGAGGAAACCCACGCAAACAAGTGGAGAATGTGCAAACTCCCCACAAACAGTCACCCGAGGGTGGAATTGAACCCAGGTCCCTGGTGCTTTGAGACAGCAGAGCTAACAACTGAGCCACCGTGCCAACCAAATACAGTGAGAAGTGAGTGATTGCATGTGATAACTCACCCTGTGCCAAGGCAAATGATGACATGAAATTTGCTCACTGCCATTTTTTTATCTTCAACTGGGAAAATCCTGGCCTATATTCTTTTCTTAGATTTGTGGCAAGAAATTCTGAATATCTACTTCAACACAGAGGTGGGTAAAGAAGAACTTGGGTCAACAATTCATCTTAAAGGTTATTCATGATTTCTGTGGAAATGAAGCCAGTTGACCACATAGAGTCATAGAACTGTGCAGCATGGAAACAGCCCCTTTGATCCAACTCAGCTATACCAACTAGATATCCTAAATGAATCTAGTCCCATTTCCCAGCATTTTGCCCATATCCCTCTAAACATTTCACATTCATGTACGCATGCAGATGCTTTTTAAATGTTGTTATTGTACCAGCCTTCACCATTTCTTATGGCAACTCATTCCAGATATGCACCACCCTCTGCTTGAATAAACTGCCCCTTAGGTCCCTTTTATATCTTTCCCCTCTCATCTTAAACCTATGCCCTGTAGTTTTGGACTCCCCTACCCTGGGAAAAAGACCTTGGCTATTCACCTTATCAATGCCCCTCATTGTTCAATAAAATCACCTCCTCAGCCTCCAATGCTCCAAAAAAAATAGCCCCAGCATATTCAGCCTCTCCCCGCAGTTCAAAACCTCCAACTCTGGCAAAATTCCTGTAAATCTCTTCTGCACTATTTCAAATTTCACAACATTTTTCCTATAGCAGGGAGACCAGAATTGAACACAATATTCCAAAAGTGGCCTAACTAACATCCAGTACAGCTGAAACATGACATCCCACTCCTATATTCAATGCACTGACCAATAAAGGCCAGTGTACAAAATGCCTTCTTCACTACACTGTCTATCTGTGAGTCCAGCTCCAAGGAACTATATACCTGCACCCCAAGGTCTCTTTGTTTGGCAACACTCCACAGGACCCTACAATTAAGTGTATATGTCCTGCCCTTGTTTGCCTTACCAAAATGCAACACTTCATATTTAACCAAATTAATCTCCATCTGCCATTCCTTGGCCCATCGGCCCATCTGTTAAGGTCCTATTACACCCTGAGATAACCTTCTTCACTGTCATGTGTGAAACCCTTTGTTTCTGACAAAAAACATAAATGTTTTCATCTTGAAATAATTAAAAAGAACAGCTGTCATCTCATTAAGTTCCAAATATAGAATTGTTTTAAAGAACATATTTCTGTTTAATTATTGATAATTTGATCTGAATGATGGAATCATGATTTAAAATGTGGTTGGTTCCAGATGTGTTTTCATTTGTAAAGACTACAGAAACTCCCAAAATGTTTTCTCTCAATTTTTTTTATGACAATATGTGTCCGAAAGAGGGATTTGTTCTGTACTGTTTCTCTTGAACAGGAGTGTTGTAAACCAGGTGTCTGCTCCATGAAAAACAGATTAAATAGCTTTTCTTTGAATTAGACAAAAGAAGCATGAGTAGGTAGAGTAAGGCTCACACAGACTCGGGATTTTAGTGTTTGCTTTGAGTTGTTGAAGTTGGAGGTTTTTGGGGTTGAAGCTGCCAGACACAGCTCCCTCACTCTGCTGCCACAAAAATCTTGAGTTCTGTCTCTGCTGTTAGATTCATTCTGTTGATGTTCCTTGGCCTGAACTGGAAGCAATAGCAAGTGAGGGGTATCTGTTTTGTTGAATTTGCCTTTGCCAAGTGGGTATTTATGGGACGCTGCTATATTGGAACAGCTAATAAGCAGTAGTTAAATAATATATTATTTTATTAAGTATTTCTATAGATTTAAAGTTATGCCTTTTTTGTTTGTATTTTAAATGTAGTGTAAGTATAAAGAGTGTTTTATTAAACTAGTAGTTTGACCAATGGAAACACATCTGGAATGCAGCGCCTTACATTTTCTATTAAATAAACGTTATGGTCTAGGCTGTCTCCTTGATATCTTTGAGGGGGTTTGGTCTGGTCGATAACGCTTTTCTCACTGTTCCTATGAATAGCGACTTATGTAGATTTCTATATCCACTACGACCAACAATGTAACTGTAAATATTTGTTATATTGGATGTTGCATACTGCCAGGTATAATCCTTTTATTATTTGTAAATACACTTTAGATTCCACTATATCCAAAAAAACTAGTCATATCTGAGATATGTTTTGTAATAGGCTAAACAACTAAATAGACTTTCTCATGAACTGTTTGTCAAGATCATTCAATGTCCCTCCAAAACTCATGATCTCTGCCACCTAGGAAGTAAGGGCAACATGCACAATGAAGCACCACCATTTTCAAGCTTCCCTCCAAGTCACACAATATCCTGAATCAGAAAAAAATAATTTTTTGCTATATCACTGCTTTGTACAAAGTCCTGGAACTTCCTATCCAGCAGTGCTCTAGGTGTACTTCACCACACAGACCACAGTTATTCAAGAAGACAACTCATTGTTACATTTGATGGAAAATTAGAGATGGGCAATAATGTGAAGTTGGGTGGAGTATTTTTGGATTGGATGGCAGGACGTCAAAATTTGGTGTTTTTAAAATATTGATGTTTGTAAAATGATATGGGGGTGAAGGCAGTGCATGACCCTTTAAAAGGTTATGTGCTTTTTCTAGGCTTGGAGGAAAAAAGAATGTCTGTGGGCAGCTTGTGGATTTGCAGGTATGCAAAGCATCTGAATTGTAACATTTGCATCAAAGGCTGTATCGTTAGCAGTCCAAGCCATAATTTTGTTTTGTTATCAAGACAACAAGTGTGAATTTAGCCAATTAATTTAAGTCAGGCACTTAGATACCAAAAAAAGACAATTAAATTTAAATCTGATGGTTTTGACAACGTAAGACCTATCCTATTGTAAGAAATAGATATGTCATCAAGGATATAGAAGATAGTGACAGTAGCAAAATCAGCAGAGAACAAACTGCCATCTGCTAAGAGATCAGCTCCCTCAGCTCTTAGGGAAAGCATCATATAAATAAAGGTACTGCGGAACTCTTATTTAATATTCCTGACAAAAGAATTCAACAGAGAAAGTGTTCCTGACAGAAGATCAACGGAGAAGACACAGAACATTCCAGAAGACATAAGCTGGCTCTAATTTCAAGAGTCCAAGTTCAATTTTTTTAATATTTTATGTTATATGAGTGGTACTTGTATTTGTTGGAACAGCATACCATTAAAATTTTGTTTTATGTGGGAGTAGTTAGTAGTTAGAGGGGAATTGATCAGTTTGTTAATAGTTCAGTTAATTTGTTCACTGTTAGAGTTAGATAAATAAATTGTTACTTGATGATTATTGAGTGAGTGCCAGGAGTTTATTTCATTTAACCATTCCTTTATAACAGACTGTTGGTGAGAGGCAGGTTATATCACTTCTCACACTTCTTTTAACAGATTATAGGTCAAGGCAAGGTGAGCCTCTCTGGGTGTTTTGATTTTAGTTATCAGAGGGGGATCGACCTCCACTTTATAACAGGCAATGCTGGCCTTTCCAGCAACATCCATGTACCATGAATAAATTAAAAAATAGTGTGACAAAAGTCGTTAGGTCAATAGGATGAACAATTCAAAACAGAGTTTTTAGTACAGAAATAGTCCACAAGGGGTTCAATAAACTAGCCAGGCAAGTTTGTTTAATTTGCAAATCAAATACAAGCTTTGTATAACCTTATGGGCCTTTCAAATGCGATGTAGTATGGAATAATAAATTAAATTGCCAAAACACAAGATGTCCTCTTCTAATATTCATTATTTCTTTCAGAGGTAGGCATTTGCTTTGAAGGTAGTCAGATGAAGAAGACCATTTGAATAATATCAGGATCTTTAATTAAACCTATAATTGCAAAGGCATGAGACCAGTCACTTAGGAGGGTTAAGGAGAACTAAAAATATAAATTACAACATAGAACATAGAACAGTACAGCACAGTTCAGGTCTTTCAGCCCCACGATGTGTGCCAACCTATTATCCTACTCTAAGATCAAACTACGCTGCAAACCCTACATTTTACTATCATCCAAGTGTGTTGACACTTTGTATCTTTAATCTATATTCAACTGTCATCTGATCTGAATACCTTTAATTGGCTTCTAATCAACAGCAGACAGGGTTACCACATCACATTGTTTTGTATGCAGCGTACCTGTATTCCCCACCCTAAAACATCTCTAAGCAAGAGGGTAATGATAGTTGCATAAAATAATGATGGCTCCATTCCTGATGATCTCTTTGAAATGTTTTAGGGAATTGGGTTGCTAACTCTGGCTGGACAGATTCTAGAGATGTCAATCATGACCTCTCCACTTCTACAGCCATTGGCAGACCAATGCATCAATCATCATAGTGCCAAAATGTATCATAGCTTTTCAATTTATCCTAGTTTCTGCTTTTGAAAAATTGAGTCACCTAGGAGCTCGTGCAGGCCATATGATCCCTCAAGCCAACTCTACCGACCAGTAAGATCATGGCTGATCTTCAACTTCATCCAATTCCTATGTCCCCTGACTCCCTTAAAATTCAAAAATCTGCCTAGCTGACCTTTAAATATGCTCAAAATGCTGGTGGAAATCCTGGCCAAACTCTTAAGTTTCATCAATTTCACATCATCTCAGCCCCAGATGGTTGACTCCCTATCCCAAGACCATCCACCTAGTTTCTAGTTCTAGATTTCCCTGCCAGAGGAAACAGCTTTTCAACATTTACCTTGTCAAACTCTCTTACATGCTTCAATGATATCAGCTCTCATTCTTCTAAATTCTAGATGTATAGGTCCATTCTACTCAATCTTTCTGATTAGGACAAAGTTTCCATTCCAGGAACCAATTTTCTTAAATAAAGGATTAAAAATGTTCACAACACTCTGACTTATCACAAATAACTGATATATCTGCAGCAAAAATTTCCTTATATTTGTACTCCAAACCCTTTGGAAGAAATGCCTTCGGTAACGATTGACTTCCTAGTTTATTGTTATACTGCACATTAATTTTCTCTGTTTCATGTATAGGAACACTTAAAACCCTCTGCACACTGACTTTTAATAAATTCTTATCATTTAAAAATATTCTGTCTTACTATTCTTTGTAATAAAATGAATAAACTCATGTTTTCTGACATTATTCTCCATCTGCCATCTTCTGTCAATCATCTAACTTCCCAATGTTCATTTGCAGATTAGAGGCTTCCTCCTAGCATTGTTTTCCACTAATTTTTGTATCATCAGCAAACTTCAGTTACACTCAGTCCCTTCAACTAAATCATTAATATAGATTGTAAGTAGCAATTGTGGCAACCCACGAGTAGACGCCAGCCAACCTGAAAATGAACCATTATTCTAAGTTCAATATTATTCCTGCATCTCAACCGATTATACAGCCATGTAAGTACATTACCCAAACCTCATGAGCTTTTATCTTATAAAACTATCATTCAAATGATTTTTGAAATACACCTACTTGCTGCATCCCCAAATAATTCTCATAAATTTGTCTAACGCAATTTCCTTCTCATAAACCATGATTACTTTGTCAAACCAATATTCTCCTGTGTCCACATAGTCATGTCCAGTAAACTGTAAGGCTGTATACCTATGGACATCTTCTTTTTAATCATCCAGTTATCATCCTTAGCACTCAATATAATCTTAAGTCCTATTTCAGGCTCTTATCTCAGACAGTCTTATTCCACCTATGGAGCATTTCTGACTTCTCTCCCATTTCACTTGTACTGTTGTTGAAACCTTCATCCATGACCTCTCATTTCAAATAGTACCAGCCTCCCACCTCAATAAACTAGGTTTTCAGCCCAAATTCTCTCCTAAGTATGATTCCACATAGCTATAAGCCATTACTTGATTAGCTCTTTGTAAAAAAGTTTTCATTTCAGTCAAATCTATCTGAGAAGTCATCTCCAACCCTACATCTCTATCCATCATAAGAGATAACAAGGTGTGGAGCTGGATGAACACAGCAGGCCGAGCAGCATCATAGGAGCAGGAAAGCTTGACGTTTCGGGCCTAGATCCTTCATCAGAAATGGGGGAGGGGAAGAGGGTTCTGAAATAATTAGGGAGAGAGGGGGAGGCAGATAGAAGATGGATAGAGGAGAGGATAGGTGGAGAGGAGACGGACAAGTCAAAGAGGCGGGGATGGAGCCAGTAAAGGTGAGTGTAGGTGGGGAGGTAGGGAGGAGATAGGTCAGTCCAGGGAGGACGGACAGGTCAAGGGCGCGGGATGAGGTTAGAAGGTAAGAGATGGGGGTGTGGCTTGAGGTGGGAGGAGGGGATAAATGAGAGGAAGAGCAGGTTAGGGAGGCGGGGACGAGCTGGCCTGGTTTTGGGATGCGGTTGGGGGAGGGGAGATTTTGAAGCTTGTGAAATCCACATTGATACCATTGAGCTGTAGGGTTCCCAGGCTGAATATGAGTTACTGTTCCTGCAGCCTTCAGGTGGCATCATTGTGGCACTGCAGGAGGCCCAGGATGGACATGTCGTCTGAGGAATGGGAGGGGGAGTTGAAATGGTTCGCGACTGGGAGGTGCAATTGTTTGTTGCGAACTGAGCGCAGGTGTTCTGCAAAGCGGTCTCCAAGCCTCTGCTTGGTTTCCCCGATGTAGAGGAGGCCACAACGGGTACAGCGGATGCAGTATATCACATTGGCAGATGTGCAGGTGAACATCTGCTTGATGTGGAAAGTCTTCTTGGGGCCTGGGATGGGGGTGAGGGAGGAGGTGTGGGGGCAGGTGTAGCACTTCCTGCGGTTGCAGGGAAAAGTGCCAGGTGTGGTGGGGCTGGAGGGGAGTGTGGAGCGGACGAGGGAGTCATGGAGAGAGTGGTCCCTCCGAAAAGCAGACAAGGGTAGGGAGGGAAAAATGTCTTTGGTGGTGGGGTCGGATTGCAGATGGCGGAAGTGTCAGAGGATGATGCGTTGGATCCGGAGGTTGGTGGGGTGGTACGTGAGGACGAGGGGGATTCTTTTTTGGTTGTTATTGCGGGGACGGGGTGTGAGGGATGCGTTGCGGGAAATGCGGGAGACACGGTCGAGGGCGTTCTCGACCACTGTGGGGGGGAAGTTGCGGTCCTTGAAGAATGAGGACATCTGAGATGTACGGGAGTGGAAAGTCTCATCCTGGGAGCAGATGCGGTGGAGGCAAAGAAATTGGGAATAAGGGATGGCATTTTTGCAGGAAGGTGGGTGGGAGGAGGTGTATTCCAGGTAGCTGTGGGAGTCAGTGGGCTTGAAATGGATATCGGTGTCTCGGTGGTTACCCGAGATGGAGACAGAGAGGTCCAGGAAGGTGAAAGAGGTGTTAGAGATGGTCCAGGTGAACTTAAGGTTGGGGTGGAAGGTGTTGGTGAAGTGGAAGAACTATTCGAGCTCCTCATGGGAGTACGAGGGGGCGCCGATACAGTCATCAATGTAACGGAGGAAGAGGTAGGGTTTAGGGCCAGTGTAGATACAGGAGAGGGATTGTTCCACGTAACCTACAAAGAGACAGGCATAGCTTGGGCCCATGTGGGTACCCATGGCCACCCCCTTTGTCTGTAGGAAGTGGGAAGAATTGAAAGAGAAGTTGTTGAGGGTGAGGACGAGTTCGGCTAAGCAGATGAGGGTGTCAGTGTAGGGGGACTGGTCAGGTCTGCGGGACAGAAAGAAGCGGAGGGCCTTTAGGCCACCTGCATGGGGATGCAGGTGTATCGGGACTGGATGTCCATAGTAAAAATGAGGCGTTGGGGACCGGGGAATTGGAAGTTCTGGAGGAGGTGGAGGGCGTGGTGGTGTCACGGACGTAGGTGGGGAGTTCCTGGACCAAGGGGGAGAAAATGGAGTCGAGGTAGGTGGAGATAAGTTCGGTTGGGCAGGAGCAGGCAGAGACAATGCGTCGACCAGGGTGGTCAGGTTTGTGGATTTTGAGAAGGAGATAAAAGCGGGCGGCGCGGGGTTGGGAAACGATGAGGTTGGAGGCTCATCGATGTGGGTGGGAGGTCACCTGAGGTGATGAGGTTGTGGATGGTTTGGGAGATGATGGTTTGGTCCTCGGGGGTGGGGTCATGATCCAGGAGGCGGTAGGAGGAGATGTCGGAGAGTTGGCGCCTGGCCTCAGCGATGTAGAGGTCAGTGTGCCATACTACAACTGCGCCTCCCCTGTCCGCGGGTTTTATGGTGTGGTTGGGCTTGGAACGGAGGGAGCGGAGGGCTGCACGTTCCGCGGGGAGAGATTGGAGTGGGTGAGAAGGGTGAAGAGGTTGAGGCGATTGATGTCGCGACGGCGACGAAGAGGTCGAGGGAGGGTAGGAGGCCTTGGGGTGGTGTCCAGGAGGAGGGCTTGTGTTGGAGGTGGGAGAAGGGGTCAGTAGACGGTGGGTTAGGTTCACGGTTGAAGAAGTAAGCGTGGAGGCGGAGGCAGCGGAAAAACTGCTCAATGTCCGAGCATGACCGGTATTCGTTGATATGTGGGTGGAGGGGGACAAAGGTGAGCCCTTTACTGAGGACTGACCGTTCGTCCTCAGTAAGGGGGAGATCTGGGGGGATGGTGAAGACTCAACAGGGCTCAGTGATGCTGTCTCCTCTGGAGCTGCTGGCTGTGGAGGCAGTGGGCAGAGCGATGTCAGCGTCGGCTGTGGGCGGAGTTGTGTCAGTGTTGGTGGGCAGGGTTGCCAAAACCAGCCCAGTTCGTCCCTGCCTCCCTAACCTGTTCTTCCTCTCACCTATCCCCTCCTCCCACCTCAAGCTGCACCCCCATCTCCTATCTACTAACCTCATCCCGCCCCCTTGACCTGTCCGTCCTCCCTGGACTGACCTATCTCCTCCCTACCTCCCCACCTACACTCACCTTTACTGGCTCCATCCCCGCATCTTTGACTTGTCTGTCTCCTCTCCACCTATCCTCTCTTCTATTCATCTTCTATCCGCCTCCCCCTCTCTCCCTATTTATTTCAGAACCCTCTTCCCCTCCCCCATTTCTGATGAAGGATCTAGGCCCGAAACGTCAAGCTTTCCTGCTCCTATGATGCTGCTCGGCCTGCTGTGTTCATCCAGCTCCACACCTTGTTGTCTCGGATTCTCCAGCATCTGCAGTTCCTATCGTCTCTATCCATCAGCTCTGTTTTTCTGATTTCAGATTACAGTACTGTTTATTCTTTCCTGCCTCTGTTTTAGCGACTTAAACCAAGTCTTGAATTCTCTTCCAAAAACACTTTCCCTTGCCAACTCTCAGAATCCATCTCCCAGTATGTATCTCCCTCTCCCTGTAAAGTGCTCAAACTTATGCTTATATATGATGTGGATATGCCGGTGTTGGACTGGGGTGGACAAAATCAGAAGTCACACTACACCAGGTTATAGTCCAACAGGCTTATTTGAAAACACAAGCTTTCAGAGCTTCAGTCCTTCTTCAGGTGTTAGTGGGAGAGATAGCATCATACCATTGATGAATCCACCACCCCCACCGCTACCCCTCCATACACACACGTGAATCTATGGGGCGAATTTATATTTGCAGATACATTTTATTTTGTTCAAAAAGCACACAATTTATTGCCAGTCAGTCAATATGGTGTTTTATTCCTAATTATTCCTACTTTAGATATAAAACCAGTCTGGCTCCAAACTAAAACACGAACAGATTCTGAACAAGGCCTCACACCTAACATGCATTGTCTGACCTAAAATGTTGCCTCTTCTTTACACTGATAAAATCTTCACTTCTCTCAGGACCATGACTTGAAAGGAATTTGGGGATTTACATATACAGATTAATCAATTAAAATCTTTTAACTAATTAAAGATTTAACAGCCTCTTAGGTTGGTTTAGTACATCATCATCAATGGTGAAAACCTTTGATCTTTTACTTATAAATTCTGTGTCTGATACTAACTCTCTCACTAACACCTGAAGAAGGACTGTGGCTCTGAAAGAGATAACAAGGTGTAGAGCTGGATGAACACAGCAGGCCAGGCAGCATCAGAGGAGCAGGAAAGCTGATGTTTCAGGTCTGGACCCTTCTTCAGAAGACCCTTCCTGTGTCTCTGAAAGCTTGTGTTTTCAAATAAACCTGTTGGACTATAGCCTGGTGTTGTGCGATTTCTGACTATGTTTATATAGAACATGCTGAAGGAGGTTACATGATTGATCTGATTACCGTTTTAACTCCACATTCCTGCCTGCCATTCAGGACCTGTGGCTCTTTTGTTGAAGAAAAGTCTAACTGAGTCTTGAATATATTCAATGATTCAACCTCAACCGCTCTCTGTGGAACAGAATTTGGAAGAATAATGGCACTCAAAGGAAAAATTCCTCGTCATTTTAGTCTTTTATGGAGTCTTAATAATATTATGCCCTTAAGTTCCATAATCCCCAATGAGGGTAACATTCTCTCAGTATTTTTAAAGCTGCATTAAACATTATATGTTTCAATAAGATCACCTCTCACTCCTCTAAATTCTAAACAGCACTGGCCCAACCTGCTTAACCTTTCCAAATAAGAAAACCCCAATATCCTAAGAATTAGCCTAGTGAATACTCTCTGAATTATTACCAATGCAAGGATATCCCTTCTTAAGTCAGGAGTTTGAAATTGTACATAATATGGTCTCACTAATGTATGGTAAAGTTGTAATAAGAATTCCTTATTTAATACTGCAATTCCCACAATAAAAAGCCAACATTAAATTTGTCTTCCTAATTACTTGCTTTGCCTACATTATAATTTTTTGATTCTCGAGAGCATATGCATGATCAATGAGTAGGATTGTGAGATAGGTCATGAGCAGCAATGTTTTGGTCAAAACAGCATTTATAGAAGCTGAAGGATAGCTCCATTCAGAAATGATGTAGAGATGTCTGTGTTGGACTGGGGTGGACATAGGCAGAAGTCACATGACACTTTTGGCACTTGTGATTTTAAATAAACCTGTTGGACTATAACCTGGTGACATATGACTTCTGACTTTGTCTATTTAGGAAAACACTGAGTCTAGAGATGACCTGCACATTTGCAGTGTTTGGCAGCAGATTTTGATAGTTTGTTGCTCTGAAAGCAGAATTGGATGATATTTGATGGATGGCATTTGACAGAATCTTACAATTCCCTCAATAGGAAAGATTTGATGAAATGAACCAATCTCCCTTTGCACAATACTCACAACTCTCACTCACTAAACTTGTAAGAGGACAGACACTTTCCTGTCCCTTCAGAACAGGACTGTGGATGTACCTACAACATGTGGACTGCAGTGGCTTGGAAAGGCAGCTCATCTCCACCTTCTCATGGCTAAGTAAGGATGGTAATAAATGCTGGCATGGCCAATGACACTCACTCCCTGTGAAACGATTTTTAAAATATGACAAATAATAAATTTGCTTGTACAGGCCTTGGTGAGACCACACCTGGAATATTGTGCGCAATTTTGGACTCCTTATCTCAGGAAGGACATTGTGGCTATGGATGGAGTGCACCAAAGGTTTACCAGACCATTCCCTGGGATAGCAAAACCAATGTATGAAGACAGACAGGATTGGTCAGGACTATATCCACTGAAGGTTAAAAGAGGAGGATTTCATAGAAATGCATAAAATTCTAAAAGGATTAGATATGGTAAATGCAGGATGTAAAATAACCAAAAGGACTGTGGATGCTGGAAATCAGAAACAAAACAGAAATTGCTGGAAAAACTCAGCAGATTTGGCAGCATCTGTGGAGTGAAGAAAAACCGAAAGAACTGTGGATACTGCAAATCAGGAACAAAACCAGAAGTTGCTGCAAGCTCAGCATGTCTGGCGGCATCTGTGAAGAATAAATCAGAGTTAACGTTTCTCCTGGCGAACCTCCTCTGCACCCTCTCCAAAGCATCCACATTCTTTTGGTAATGTGGCGACCAGAACTGTACGCAGTACTCTAAATGGGGCCGAACCAAAGTCTTATACAACTGTATAAGTCACATGGGGTCCAGGGTGTGCGAGCTAGATGGATAAAAAACTGGCTAGGCAACAGGAGACAGACAGTAGTAGTGGAAGGGGGTTTCTCAAATTGGAGACCTGTGACCAGTGGTGTTCCACAGGGATCTGTGCTGGGACCACTGTTGTTTGTGATATACGTAAATGATTTGGAGGAAGGTGTAGATGGTCTGATTAGCAAGTTTGCAGATGACACTAGGATTGGTGGAGTAGCAGATAGTGAAGGGGACTGTCAGAGATTACAGCAGAATATAGATAGATTGGAGAGTTGGGCAGAAAAATGGCAGATGGAGTTCAATCCGGGCAAATGCTAGGTGATGCATTTTGGAAGATCTAATTCAACAGCAAACTATACAGTAAATGGAAAAGTCCTGGGGAAAATTGATGTACAGAGAGATCTGGGTGTTCAGGTCCATTGGTCCCTGAAGGTGGCAACGTAGGTCAATAGAGTGGTCAAGAAGGCATACGGCAAGCTTTCCTTCATCGGACAGGGTATTGAGTACAAGAGTTGGCAGGTCATGTTACAGTTGAAAAAGACTTTGGTTCGGCCACATTTAGAGTACTGTGTACAGTTCTGGTTGCCACATTACCAAAAGGATGTGGATGCTTTGGAGAGGGTGCAGAGGAGGTTCACCAGCATGTTGCCTGGTATAGAGGGTGCTAGCTATGAAGAAAGATTGGGTAGACTAGGATTATTTTCATTAGAAAGATGGAAATTGAGGGGGGACCTGATTGAGGTCTACAAAATCATGAGGAGTATAGACAAGGTGGATAGCAAGAAGCTTTTTCCCAGAGTGGGGGACTCAATTACTAGGGGTCATGAGTTCAAAGTGAGAGGAGGAAAGTTTACGGGAGATATGTGTGGAAAGTTCTTTACGCAGAGGGTGGTGGGTGCCTGGAACACGTTGCCAGTGGAGGTGGTAGACGCAGACACGTTAGTGTCTTTTAAGATGTATCTGGACAGGTACATGGATAGATAGGGAGCAAAGGGATACAGACCCTTAGATAATAGATGACAGGTTTAGACAAAGGATCTTGTTCGGCGCAGGTTTGGAGGGCCGAAGGGCCTGTTCCTGTGCTGTAATTTTCTTTGTTCTTTGTTTCAGGTCCAGTGACCCTTCGTCAGAACTCAGGAAGTTCCAAGGAAGGGTCACCAGAACCGAAATATTAACTCTGTGGACAGAAATCAGAAATAACATTTTGGGTCCAGTGACCCTTCTTTATAAAAGCAGGATGTTCTTGGTAATCAGGGAGTCCAGGACCAGAGGTCACAGTCAAAGGGTATAGGGTAGACCCTTTAGGACTGAGGTGAGATAAAATCGTGAGGCTGTGGAATTCTCACTACAGAAAGCATTTCAGACCAAAATATTGGATATTTTCCAAGATGGAGTGAGCTATAGTTCTTATGGCTAAAGAGATCAAAGGGTATGTCAAAAAAGTGGGGACAAGGTCCTGAGTTGGAATTATCAACTAGATTGGTGGAACAAGCTCCAGGAGCTAAATGGCCTACTCCTTTTTTCTGTAAACTATATTAACAGAAAGAAAAATGTATCTTTAATGGAATACAAATTCTTCACATGGACAGACTTCCTGAAAAAAGTTAAAAAGTTAAAATGCTGAACGCAGGGAGGGAAATGCCAATTTTTACGTGTGAGTGCGCATGCTCGCTGCGCTTTGCCACGTCCAGACGGCAGGCCCGGGAGGAGAGGGGAGGGATTTGGCGTTTGTAGGAAACGGTGAGAAGGACAGGCACCGACCTCGCTTCAAAAAATAACCCCTCAAACTCCCAGCCGCAGGTTTGTACTTTTCTCTCTCACACGCACACACACACACCTCCAGCACTGATTGAGCAGTGAACGGGGAGGCCGGTCCAAGTGAGGAGCGAGTCCCAGGCCTACACCCGGCCCGGCTCCCATCAAGCAGCCAGCCGGCCCCTGGTGTCATCAGTTCGCACTCGGAACCGCTCATTCCTTCATTCCGTACAGAGCCCGGGTTCAGACAGAACCAGGGTTGAGGGGGTGGCGGGAAATGGGGGTGACTTCCTGAGGTGGGGGAGATGTGAGCGACCCGGCAGGAAGTGAATGAGTCCCGGTTCAGAACGAGTTGAGGGTTTGGCGGGGTGGGGGGGGTAGCATTTGGG
>JAHRHZ010000061.1:5032116-5052829 GCA_024137785.1 Ginglymostoma cirratum | reverse complement strand
CCGCGGGGGAGGAATTTGGCAGGGTTATTGGATGATGTGGGTTCTGAGACCGATTGGAGGATGTGGCAGAAGGATCTGTGTAAACTTTGGACCAGTGTTTGGTGGAAAGGGTTGTCCTGAGTTTGGCTGGGCTTATGGCAGAAACAGTTTTGAGCAGTTTGGTGTGATTTATGTTGGAAGGATTTCTGGGATGAGTTCGGTATAAAAGTGATAGATAATGGTTGGTTGGAAGTGTGTGGAAAACAGGGAACTGGCTGCTGAGTAGGAGATTTTGAGTACGTAAAAAAGCATTGAATAAATCAGCATGTCTGTAATTGGGGAAAAGGACATTTTTTTCAATGAAGGAAATGATGTTTCTGCAGTAACAGCAGCTGTCTATCTGATGAGATGCTGAAAGTCAGCAAACTTTTTAAACTATTGACTTAAAATGCTTATGCAAGTGTTAGAGAGAATATTTTAAATGTAGATTGTCATAAAATTGCATTTCATTTGTTTGGTTTTCCTGCTTCTGGGAAGGATGGGTCCAATCAAACACAAACTTAAGATACTAACAATTTTGGAAGTTGGTTAAAGGTTTGATAATGGAGGACAAGATGAATTGAAGGAGCATGAGGAGTCAGTTGCCGTTTGAATTTGGATCAGTTATCCTATGTTACTGCCGCATGCACCTCCCTGAAGTGCCTTTGGGTTGATGTGATACCGATTCCTTGAGTCACATTTTATTGTTGTTTGCTATTGAGCAGAATACTAAATATTCCAGAATTATCAATTCTAATTTGCACTTTGACTCTTTGGGAAAGCTGTAAACGACATGTAGTTGCAGTAGTATGGTAGTAATTGTATATGCGAGTGTACTGTACCTGCAGATTTATTTTCTTCGTGAATCGGTGTACGGATATCATGGTGAATAAGAGGTGAGAACATGTTCCCGGAAACTTGGAATTTAATACTGGAGCATTTCTCAGCATTTTGGGGTGTATTTTTCATATTTTATTGTAAAATATCATCTATTGTTAATTTATACATGCTAGTTTATTACTTAGTTCTTGTGTTTAATCATAATCCATTTGTACCTCGAATTATTGATGGTAATGTTGTTAGATAACCCAAATCTATGTTAATACTTATTAATACTTAATCTCTTGCTCAGCTTGTAGACAGAAGAGTGTAACATAAATATACAAAGCTTTTCTTCGCAAGTATTACTAAAAGTGTTATCTAGGCCTAGACACTGAAATGGTTAAAAAGAAGTAATTACCTCAGAGCCTAGCAGCTCCTCATACAGTTACTGATTTTGTTGCCTTGACTTTGAGTTACGTTTGGAATTGTGATGTTGGAGTTCAGATCTGATGTTTGAGTACAGATGAACATTGTGCATAATCATAATAGAGACCAGATACAGATGATAAATGAATATTTAATGTTTAATGAATATTTTTGTAAGTATGACATATATGTTGTCGAGAACTGACCATGTTATGTTTAACCTGTACCTTTCCATACAAAAATGAAATGAATATATGCAGTATGTATCCAAAATGCATCCATCCAAAAATATTTCATTAGTCATACTCAAGCTTTTAGGCACAGTGGGGTCCATTTATATTGTTAAATCCCTGGTTATATTACTTCTGCATATAC
The DNA here is from genome assembly GCA_024137785.1 of Ginglymostoma cirratum. Classification (NCBI taxonomy): domain Eukaryota; kingdom Metazoa; phylum Chordata; class Chondrichthyes; order Orectolobiformes; family Ginglymostomatidae; genus Ginglymostoma; species Ginglymostoma cirratum. The sequence goes on along the minus strand of JAHRHZ010000061.1, from coordinate 5,051,188 downwards.
GTCAAGTAATTGATACAGACGGTGATTTTGGATTTAATCCTCAGTGAGGCAACGCGACTGATAGGAACATTGGAGCGTGGGAGTGGGCAGTTCAGCCCTTTGAGCCCTCTTGGCATTGACATGAGCATGTCAGATCTTATCCTGGTCTCAACTCCACTTCCCTGCCTGCGACCCATAGTCCTTTATCTCGCTTTTCATCAGAAACACTTATTCCTTTCTTGAATCTGTTGATGTGATTCTACCTCTAACTCTGGGGCAATGAGTTCCACAGATTCACAACCCTCTGAGAAAAGTAGTTTCTCTTCATCTCAGTTTTGAACTTACCTACTGTCACTACATCTATGCCTACTTATTTGAGACTGTCCCACAAGTGGGGACATCTATTCGATGACCACCTTATCAATCCCTTTTGCCATTTCATATACCTCAGTCAGATTCCCCCCTCATTCTTCTGAACTTCAGCGAGTACGAGCCCGAGCTATTCAACAGCTACTTGTATGACATCCCTTTCATTCCCTAGAACCAACCTTGTGAACCTCCTCTGAAGTGCCTCCTGTGCCACCACATCCTTCCTTAAGTAAGGAGTCTAGAACGGATTGCGGTATTCCAGGCTATGGTCTCTCAAACGCCTTAGGTAATTGTAACAACACTTCATTACTTTTGTAATCCAGTCCTGTTGCAATAAATGCCAGGATTCCATCAGCCTTTATTATTATTTGCTGCACCTGCAAACCCACTTTCTGTGATTCATGCACGAACATGCCCAGTTCCCTCTGCATTGACACACTTTGAATCTGCTTGCCATTTAAATAATTTGCCCATTTATTTTTCTGGCGAAAATGGACAACCTCACACTTATCCACATTAAACTCCATCTGCTAGATTCTGGCCCATTTTACTTCTATTAATATCATTTGTAAACTCTTTATCTCCTCATCACTGCCTGCTTTCACACCTGTTTTAGTTTCATCCACGTGCTTTGCTATGTTACCCTCTGGCCCTGCTTGCAGATCATTTATGTGGATTGTATAGTTGAGGGTGGAGAACTGAACCCTGTGGCTCCCCACTAGTTAGAGTTCACCATCCAGCGAAAGACCCATTTAACCTAACCCTGTGCTTTCTATCAGTTGGCCAATCCTCTATCCAAGCCAGTACTGTACCCTTAACCCTAGAGATCTAACCTTCCACATCAGTTTTTTATGTGGCACCCTGTTCAAATGCCTTATGAAAGTCTAGATCTACTCTGACCACTGGATCCCCATTATCTATCTTGCTGATATAACGTCCTGAAAGAACTCCAGCAAGTTTGTTAAGCACGACTTGCCATTCCTGAAACCAGGCGAACACTGTGAATTGAGCTTTGTTTTTACAAGTGTTCAGTTATTTCCTTCTTTATGATTGACTCCAGCAACTTCCTCAGTACAGAGGTCAAATTAATTGGTCTGTAGTTTCCCACTTTTTGCCTGTCTCCTTTTTTGAATTAAGGGTGTCATATTAGCATCTTTCTAATCCACTGGTACCTTTCCAGAATCCAGGAAATTTTGCAAAATCACAGCTAATGCTTCCACCATCTCTGCCACCTTCTTTAATACCCTAGGGTGCAGGCCTAGTTTACTTATACCTTCTCTCTAGTTATAGTAATTTCACCAAGTTCCTCTGTGGTAACTGCAGTTTTTGGAAAGAAATTATTTTTCTCTGTGGAAACAGAGACAAAATATTTGTTTAGTGCCTTCGCCATTTCTGAGTCCTTTCAGTACTCGAGCAAATGATCACAAATTGGTGTAAGATAACACAATGTGGAGATGGAGGAACACAGCGGGCCAGGCAGTATCAGAGGAGCAGGAAAGTTGATATTTCAGGTCGGGACCCTTCTTCAGAAATGAGGAGAGGGAAGGGAGCTCAGAACTAAATAGAGGAAGGGTGGGGCTGGGGAATGTAGGTGGGATGGTGATAGGTGAGTACAGGTAGGGAGTGGTGGGAATTGGTCAGTGAGGTGGGAGGGGTGGATAGGCGGGAGAGAAGATGGACAGGTTGTGTCAGGTCAAGGAGGCAGGGATAAGAACTAGGAGCAGGAGTAGGCCATCTGGCCTCTCGAGCCTTCCCCACCATTTAATAAGATCATGGTTGATCTTTTTGAGACTCAGCTCCACTTACCCACCCACTCACCATAACCCTTAATTCCTTTACTGTTCAAAAATTTATCCAGCCTTGCCTTAAAAATGTTCAGTGAGGTAGCTTCAGCCGCTTCACTGGGCAGGGAATTCCACAGATTCACAACCCTTTGGGTGAAGATGTACCTCCTGACCTCAGTCCTACATCTGCTTCCCTTTATTTTGAGGCGATGCCCTCTAGTCCTATTTTCACCTGCTAGCGGAAACAACCTCTCTGCCTCCACTTTATCTATTCCCTTCATAATCTTATATGTTTTTGTAAGATCTTCCCTCATTCTTCTGAATTCCAATGAGTATAATCCCAGTCTACTCAGTCTGTCCTCATAATCCAATGCTGTCAACTCTGGAATCAACCAAGCGAATCTCCGCTGCACCCCCTCCAGTGCTAGTATATCTCTTCTCAAGTAAGGAAACCAAAACTGCACACAGTACTCCAGGTGTGGCCTCACCAGGACCCTATACAGCTGCAGCATAGCCTCCATGTTTTTAAATTCGATCCCTTTCGCAATGGCAGACAAAATTCCATTTGTCGTTTTAATTACCTGCTGCACCTGCAATCCCACCTTCAGCGATTCATGCACAAGGACACCCAAGTCCCTCTGCACAGCAGCGTGCTGCAGTTTTTTACCATTTAAAACATAGTGCATTTTGCTGTTATTCCTACCAAAATGGATGACCTCACACTTATCAACATTGTACTCCATCTGCCACACCTTTGCCCACTCACTTAGACTATCTGTATCCCTCTGCAGACTTTCAGTGTCTTCTGCACACTTTGCTCTACCACTCACCTTAGTGTCATCAGCAAATTTTGACACACCACACTTAGTCCCCAACTTCAAATCATCTCTGTAAATTGTAAACAATTGAGGTCCCAACACTGATCCCTGAGGCACACCACTAGCCACTGACCGCCAACCAGAAAAACACCCATTTACCCCTACTCTTTGCTTTCTACCGGTCAAGCAATCCTCTATCCATGCCAATACATTACCTGTAATACCGTGCAACTTTATCTTAAGTAGCAGCCTTTGGTATGGCACCTTGTCAGATGCCTTCTGGAAATCCAGATACACCACATCCACAGGTTCCCCATTGTCCATGCAAGTAATGTCCTCAAAAGAATTTCACCAAATTAGTTAAACATGACCTACCCTTCATGAACCCATGCTGGGTGTTCCCAATGGGACAGTTTATATCCAGATGTCTTGCTGTTTCTTCCTTAATGATAGATTCAAGCATTTTCCTCACTACCGAAGTTAAGCTAACTGGCCTACAGTTACCTGCTTTTTATCTACTTCCTTTTTTAAACAGTGGCGTCACATTGGCTGTTTTCCAATCTGTGGGAACCACTCCAGAGTCCAGTGAATTTTGGTAAATAATTACTAGTGCATTTGCTATTTTCCCCATCACCTCTTTTAGTACCCTGGGATGCATTTCATCAGGGCCAGGAGACTTGTCTACCTTTAGCTTCATTAGCTTGCCCAGCACTGCCTCCTTAGTAATAATGATAGTTTCTAGGTCCTCACCTGCTATAACCTTCTTGCCATTAGTTTTCGGCATGTTATTTGTGTCTTCCACTGTGAAGACCGACACGAAATAACTGCTTAATGTCTCGGCTATTTCCTCATTCCCAGTTATTAAATTGGCCTTCTCGTCCTCTGAAGGACCAATATTTACCTTCGCCACCCTTTTTACAATATACATATTTATAGAAACTTTTGCTGCCTGTTTTAATATTCTGAGCTAGTTTACTGTCGTAATCTATCTTACTTTTCCTTATAACGTTTTTTGTGGCTTTCTGTTGGCCTTTGAAGATTTCCCAGTCGACTCGTTTCCCACTACTGTTTGCTTTTTTGTTTGTGTTTTTTTTTCAATCTGATACTTCCCTTTATTTCCTTAGACATCCATGGCTGGATCTCTCTTTTCCTACAGTTCTTTCTTATCACTGGAATATACATCTGCTCAGCACTGTGAAAAGTCGTTTTGAAAGTCCTGCACTGTTCCTCAATTGACCCACCACAAGGTTTTCGCTCCCATTCTACCTTAGCTAACTCCTTCCTCATTCCTTCATAGTCTCCTTTGTTTAAGCACAGGACACAGCTACTGGATTTAACCTTCTCATGCTCCATCTGTATTTTAAATTCGACATACCGTGATCGCTCCTTCCGAGAGGATCCCTAACTGTGAGATCATTAATTATTCCTGTCTCATTACACAGGACTAGATCTAGGATAGCTCGCTCCCACGTAGGTTCCATTACATATTGTTCACGGAAATTATCGCAATGCATTCTACGAACCCCTCCTCAAGGCTGCCATGACCGACCTCGTTTGACCAATCGATATGTAGATTAAAATCCCTCATGATAATTGTACCATTTTTACATGCATTAGCTTTTTCTATGTTTATTGCCCGTCCCACCACGATGTTATTATTTGGTGGCCTATAGACCACACCTATCAGTGACTTCTTCTCCCTGCTATTCCTAATTTCCACCCAAATGGATTCAACGTTTTGTTCAGTAGAACCTATATCATTTCTCACTACCGCCCTGATATCATCCTTAAAAATCAGGGCAGCACCACCTCCCTTACCTTTCTGTCTGTCCTTCCGAACAGTTTGATACACCTGGATATTTGACTCCCAGCCATGACCATCCTGTAACCATGTCTCTGTAATGGCCATTACATCATACCCATTTGCCATGATTTGCACCGTCTACTCATCCACCTTGTTTCGAATGCTCCGAGCATTCAGATAAAGTGCCCTTATGCCAGTTTTGCACCTTCTTTTTGGGTCCTATTACCTCCATTACTAACAGCTCTTGAGTTCTCCTTCCCTTTAACTTTTTTCCTCATTTTCAATGGAGTTGAAGCTTCCTCGTCACCTGCTAACCTGCTGCTTTGCCTTACCTTAATTGTTGTTCTCCCTGTACGCTCACTTCTCCCTTCCCTCCTACTTACTAGTTTAAAGTTCTATTAACTACCTTATTTACCCTTTTCGCCAGAGTACTGGACCCGGCCCAGTTCAGGTGGAGTCCATCCCAGCGGTATAGATCCCTCCTGTCCCAGAACTGATGCCAGTGCCCCATGAAAAGGAAACCCTCTTTCCCACACCACTCTTTTAGCCACGTGTTTACTTCCCTGATCCTCGCCTCCCTCTGCCAATTTGCACGTGGCTCGGGCAGCAATCCAGAGATTATGACTCTTGAAGACCTTTTTTTTTATTAATTTTGTTCCTAGCTTTTCATAATCCCGAAACAGGTCTTTTTTCCTAGTCCTGCCTATGTTGTTGGTACCTACGTGGACCACAACAACTGGATCCTCCCCCTCCCTCTCTAGTATCCTGTCAAGCTGGTCAGAGATGTCTTGCATCCTGGCACCGGGCAGGCAACACACCATGCGGGATTCTCTATCCTGCTGGCAAAGGATACTGTCTATCCCCCTGATGATGGAATCCCCTGCAACTACAATCTGTCTTTTTGCTCCCGTCTCTTGAATGGCCTCCTGGACCATGGTGCCATGGTCAGTTGACTCATCCTTCCTGCAGGCCTGTTTCTCATCCACGCAGGGAGCAAGTGCCTCATACCTGTGATACAATGTCAAGAGCTGCAGCTCCTGTGTTCCTGTCTGCAGGGTCCCTCTACCTGCCTCGCTCGCAGTCACACACTGCTGTCCCTGCCCACCAATCGAATTAACATTAGTTAATCTACCAGGCGTGGCTGCCTCCTGGAACACAGCATCCAGGTATTTCTCCCCTTCCCGGATGTGCCGCAGTGTTTGGAGTTCGGATTCCAGCTCATCAGTTTTGAGTCAAAGCTCCTCAAGCAGCCAGCACTTGCTGCAGATGTGGTCACTGCCGTTCTCAATGGGATCAGTTAGCTCCCACATCATACAGCTACAATACATCACCTGGCATGCCATCTCTACTTATTTAAAATTCTTTAAAATTCATCAGTTTTTTTTTTAGTTTCGCAGTGTTCGCTGCATCAGTAAGTTTACTCTGTTATATACTCAAACAGACTCCGGCTTTGCCTTCCGACACGCTCCCAGAGGATTTGGCGTCTCGGTGACCACCCCGAAAGATAACAAAGAGATGAGGAAAAAAAAATGCAAATAGTTTACCTGCTCGCCACACTTAGTCATTATTATTAGGTTAGAGGCGGTGGAAGGGTGGGAGACACTACATGTGTAGTGTCTCGGGTGTTAGTTAACTCCCAAATTTATTGGGTGGAAGCTTACCTTCCCAGGCTGCTCTTGCACTCTCTGCCGGACTCCTGCCGCTGAAACAACTGAAAGGCTGCAGTCACGCGAGATAAGACTTTTATAATCGAGAAGCTAACCTTCCCAGGCTGCCCTCGCGCTTTCTCCTGGACTCCCGCCACTGAAACAACTGAAAGATTAAGAGGAAAGGTTGGTCGTGGGATGAGGCCAGGGGTGGGGAGATTTTGAAACTGGTAAAATCCACATTTAGGCCATTGGGCTGTAGGCTCCTGTGGCTGAATATGAAGTGCTGCTCCTCCAGTTTGCGGGTGGCATCATTGAGACACTGGAGGAGACCCAGGACGGACATGTCACCCAGGGAGTGGGAGAGGGAGTTCAAATGGTTCGTGACCGCAAGGTGGTGTTGTTTGTTGCGAACAGAGCACAGATGGTCTACAAAGCGGTCTCCGAACCTCCGCCTGGTCTCATCAACGTAGAGGAGGCCGCATCGAGAGCAGCAGATGCAGTAGACCACTTTGACGGATGTGCAGGTGAACCCCTGTCTAATGTGGAGTGTTTGTTTTGTGCTTTGAATGGAGGTGAGGGGGGGAGTGACATTTCCACTCCTCCTTTTTCTATTTATTTCTGAGCTCCCTTCCCCTTTCCTATTTCTGAAGAAGGGTCCCAACCCGAAACGTCAACTTTCCTGCACTTCTGATGCAGCCTGGCCCGCTGGATCCCCTAGCTCCGCACTGTGTTATCTCTGACGCCAGCGTCTGCAGTTCTTATTGTCACAAATTGGTGTGAATTGTCTGTGTTTTAAAGTGTTGGCTTTCCCTTATTCAGAGCCAAAGTTTAAACACTCTAGCTTTACTTTAATCTCCTATCTCCATGGAAATCCTTCACCCACTCCAGGCAAACTTCAAAGTGGATTTTCTGATGAAGGGTCTAGGCCCAAAACGTCAACTTTTCCTGCTCCTATGATGCTGCTTGACCTGCTGTGCTCATCCAGCCCCATGCTTGTTATTTCAAAGTGGACCTGTCGCTTTCACACCAGCCACTGCAATGTTACTACAGTGTGTCTCTGCAGACTGAAAATTGAGGTTGAAGTTGATATTAGAAGTAAGTAGGGTGAACACCTTGGGTTGCAATGATGAAAGTCAGAATTTCTGGTCTTCATCTTGTTTCGAGGTGTTGTAAGGTTGTTGTTCCATACATTCAGTAGATGTAATTTTTCATGTTTTTTGAAAGGTAGTTCATTGAGAAGTACCAAATTGTATTTCACACAGTACTTGGAATGTCCTGTAAATATACAAGGCATTTAATTGGAGGATCACTATTTCAGGTGTGGCTCACTTGACAGTAAGTACTTCAACCTCTTGAGTCAGAAGTTTAACTCACACTTCAAGAATTGAACCCAGATATCACTTTAGTGCATTACATATGAAGGTACGAATTAGAAGCATATGTAGACCATTTGTCCTTCAAGCCTGTTCTGCTGTTTGATAATATCATGACTGATCTGTTTGTTTTCTGTATTCCACATTCGCACCTACATTGTTATTTCCTTGCCTAATAAGAATCTTATCTACCTCCATCTTAAAAATATTCATTGACCATGCATACAATGTCTTCTGAGATGGAGAGTTCAAAAGTTGTACTCATTTCTATCTTAAAAGAGTGATCCCCAATTTTAAAACACTCTCCTAAAGAGTACATATCTTTTCCAAATACACCTTGGCAAGATCATTCATGATTTTATATGCTTCAATCAAATCACCCCTCACTCTAAATAAAAGGCCAACCTGTCCAATCTTTCCTGATCAGTCAATCTACTCATTCCAGGTATCAATCCAGCACATGTTCTCTGATCTGCCTTGAACATGTTCACATCTTTTCTTAAATAAAGAGACTAAGATTGCATAAAATATTCAAAATGTGCTCTCACCACTGCTGTTTATAACTGAAGCCAGAGCTGCTTTTATGTTCATTGCCTCTTGTGATTCCATTAGCTTTAATCTCTCCCTGTACCCGTTGTACTAATTTTTTTGTGACGGATCCACTGGAATACCTAGATTCCTCTGCACTTTGGCGTCCTGCAGCTGTTCTGTGTTTATACAATACTCTACCTTTTTATTCTTCCTCACAAAATGAATAACTTTACATTTTCCCACATCATACTCCATCTGCCCGAGTTTTGCCCATTCACTCATCCACTTTATATGTCTCTACATGCTTCTTATTTTGTTCACAACAAAATTTTCCATTAGCCTTGCCTCATTTGCATATTTAGACATTGTGTTTGCATTGCCTTCATCTTGAATTTTTTCCAATTGCCCAGTTGTAACTTCCTTAATGATTGATTCTAAAATATTTCCCACGGCAGATGTCAAAATAACAAGTCAATAATTCCCTGGTTACTGTCTCCTTCCCTTCTCAAGAGAAATTTGGTACTTTCAAGTTTGATGGAACTTATCTGGAAATTCTCCAATTTTGGAAAATTAACACTGATGCATCTAACACCTCATTAGCCATTTCTTTTAAGATGCTAAGATGAGGACTGTCAGGATCCAAAGGCTTTTAAATCTGCAGCTTGTTCTGTTTGCACCACACCACGCCCCTAGTTATTATAATTTCAGCAGGTACCTCTCTTCTTCTCACCTCCTGATTTTTGGTAGAGAGCAGGGATAAAAGGGTCCTTCTCAGGATGGCAGCTGGTGACTAGTGTTCTGCAAAGGTCAGTGTTGGGACCACAACTTTTCTCTTTATACACTAACGATCTAGGTGAAGGAACTGAGGACATTCTGGCTAAGTTTGCTGATGATACAAAGATAGGTGGAGGGACTGGTAGTATTGAGGAGGCAGGGAGGCGGCGGAAGGATTCTGACAGGTTAGGCGAGTGGGAAGAGAAGTGGCAGATGGAATACAATTTGGGGAAAGTGTGAGGTCATGCACTTTAACAGGAACAACAGAGGCATGAATGATTTTCTGTATGGGGAGAAAATTCAGAAATCTGAAGTGCAAAGGGACATGGGAGTCCTAGTCTAGGATTCTGTTAAGGTAAACTTGCAGGTTGAGTTGATAGTTAGGAAGGCAAATACAATGTTGGCATTTATTTCAAGAGGACTAGAATATAAAAGCAGGAATGTACTTCTGAGGCACTTATAAAGCTTTGGTCAGATCACATTTAGAGCTTTGTGAGCAATTTCGGGCCCCACGTCTCAGGAAGGATGTGCTGGCCCTGGAGCAGATCCAGAGGAGATTCATTAATATGATCCCAGGAATGAAAAGCTTAACATACGAGGAATGTTTGAGGACTCTGAGTCTATGCAGTCAATGGAGTTGAGAAGGATTGGGGTGGGGGAAGGGGGATCTAACTGAAACTTACAGAATACCGAATAGCCTGGACAGAGTGGACGTTGGGAAGATGTTTCCATTAGCAGGAGAGACTGAGACCCGAGGGCACAGTCTTAGAGTAAAGGGAAGACCTTTAGAACGGAGATAAGGAGAAACTTGTTCAGCCAGAGAGTGGTGAATCTGTGGAATTCATTGCCACAGAAGGCTGTGGAGGCCAGGTCATTGAGTACATTTAAGACAAAGATAGATAGCTTCTTGATTATCGAGGGGATCAAGGGTTACAGGAAGAAGGTGGGAGAATGGGTTGAGGAACTCATCAGCTGTGGTTGAATGGCAGAGCAGATTCAGTGGGCTGAATGGCCTAATTTCTGCTCCTATGTTTTATGGTCTTATATTTCTGTAGACTGTATACTCCATATTGAAGACAATATTTATTCATTATGTCTGTCATTTGTATGTTATGTGCTGTTAATTCCCATTCTCAACCTCTCATGGACTAACATGCACTTTACTACTACTTTTCCTTCTTAGATACCAATAGAAACTTCTTTCTACATTTCTTGCTAGCTTCTCAGAGTTTATTTGTCCTGATTAACCTTTTAACCATTCTTTGTGTTCTGAACAGTCTTCTGACCCTCATCTTAGTGCAACTGTACTCTTTTTCCTTAAGTTTGATGATTTCCTTTGCTACTTTAGTTAACCTGTATAGTGGACCCTCACCTTGGAATTTTTCTTTAGAGTTCTGAGTATTCTGAATTTCCCTTTAACTGTCTGCTGCTGCTGTGTATCTGCTGATCAATCTCGTGAGTTTATTTTAGCTAGGTCAGCTTTCGTATCCGTATATTTGCCCTTATTGAGTTTAAAATACTTGTATTAGACCTTCTTCTCCTGTTCAAACTGTAAAAATTGCTTGTAATATTATAATGGCTGCTACCTTAACTCTGAGTCATTAATTAATTCTGTTGTTTTTACGCAATACCAAATGTGTTATAACGTGTTCTCTAGTTGTTTGCAGAATCTACTGTTCTATGAACTCCTCATTGAGACTGTATGATTTTCCCAGTAGGTTAAGATAAAAATAATTGCTGCCCCTATCACAAGCACAAGCGCATTTCTTCTTGTAAAGTTTAATTCATGTTATGGTTACTGTTAGGAGGCCTGTAGACCACTCCTACTAGTGACTACAAATCTTTGCTAAAACTTTTAAGTGACTACTTCCTCCTGCTATTCATCGTTACCAAGACTGATTCTACATCTGATCTCCTTAACCAAGGTCATCTCTGACTATTGCAAGAATATTACCTTTGATTAAGATTGCTACGCCTCCACCTTCACCTTGCTACCTATTCTTGAATGTCAGTTGTTTTTGAATATTCAGAACCCAGTCCCATCATCCTGCAACCGACTCTCTCTAATGGCATTTTTTGTTTTGTTTGCTAGTAAGTTTCAGGTGTTTTTTTTTCTTGCAGTCCTTTACTGCCATTATCAGACCTTCACTTTGCATTTTAGCATTTTCCTCTCCTGCTTCAACTCTATCTCTTGATGTGTTACATCTACCAAGTTTGGTTCCTCATCTCCTTGTTTTGTTTAAAACCCTCTGGGCTCCATACCTTAGGAAGGATATATCGGCCTTGGAGGCGTTACAACATAGGTTTACAAGAATGATACCTGGACTTGAGGGTTAAGTTATGAGGAAAGATTCTCCAAATTAGGTCTGTTTCCTCTAGCATTTAGAATGTTGAGGAATGATCTGAATTAAGTCTTCAAGATGTTAACAGGAAAAGTCTGGGTAGATAAACTGTTTCCACTGGATAGGGATTCTAGAACTAGGGGGCAAAGTCTGAGAATTAGGGCCAGTCAGACCATTCAGTAGAAATGTTAGGAAGCACTTCTAACCAAAAGGGTGGTAGATGTTTGGAGCTCCCTTACACGAATGGCAGTGGATCCTAGATCAGTTGTTAAGTTTAAATCTGAGATGCATAATGTTTTGTTAAGCAAAGATATTAAGGGATCTTAGATAAAGGTATGTGGAGTTGGGCCACAGATCAGCCATGATGTCATTGAATGATGGAACAGGCTCAAGAGGCTGAATGGCCTACCCCAGAAATGGAAATCGATGTCAAGGAAGGGAGGAGTCAGAATGCTCCTTGTATCCCAAAATGGGACAGGCATGCTGAGCCCATACAGGAACTCATGACAACACCTTTAATCTGAAGAAAATGAGGAGTAAAGGCATTTGTTTCAAGAAGGAGGGTAGGGTGAATTGGAGGAGGATGGTGGTGGATGGGGTTAGTTCAGGCCTTCTTTTGAGAAAGAAGCAGAGAGCCCTAAATAGCAGGGATCACACGTCCATGGTTATTTTCCAGCAACCTCTTTTAAGGCTCTCTGAAATCTATTTATACTTAGAGACTTGTCAGCCTGCAGCTCCATCTGTTTGCTTAGAACAATTCCCCTTGTAGTAATAAGTTTGCTTAGTTCTTTTCTCCCTTCCACTGTCTGATTTTACCCCAATGACTGGAATTACTTTTTTTTTATCCTGTATATTGGAGACAGAAGCTAACTATTTGTTCACTTCATTCACCATTTCCTTATCTACCATTACCTCCCCCATCTTCACTCATCAGACAGCCAGCACTCAATTTTTCTATACCTGTAGAAGCTCTTGTTATCATTTTTTACAATTGTAGCTAGCTTCCTCAATACTTGAATTTCTTCCTCCTGGTTTAACCCGTTAGTTGTTATTTGCTGTTCTTTATATTCCAACTACTCATCTCACCTTCTGTTTATCTCTGTGCGGTTACATGATTTTCCCCCTAAGTTTGATGTTAATCCCTCACCTCTGTGGGTCCTCCCATTACGATTTTTCATAATATTTATTCTGTATATTTTGAAATATCCCCTTCAATATGTGCAGCTCATTTCCCCCGGAGTTTCGAAGAGTCAGGGTGGTTTGAGTGAAGTATTTATGTTCATACCTCTATTGATCTTGCACCTAGCTGATAAATGCCAGTTCCCTTCAGCTTATTCAGCTTTCAGGCCCACATAGTTACTCTTATTTAGATTTAAAATACCAGTCTTTGTTTCAATCTTTTTCCTTTCAAATTGGATGTAAAATTTAACTATATTATGGTCACTGCTTCCTAGAGGTATCTTAACTTTGAGGCCATTAGTTAATCCTCTAAGTTAACTCACTGTCATGTCTACTAAAACTTTGCAGCCTGGTTAGTTCCCAAAAAACTGCTTGAAGACATTCTGTCAACTCCTCATGCAAGCTACTATTGTCAATCTGATTTTTCCTGTTTATATGGAGATTAAAATCTCCCATGACTTTTAACCTCGCCTATTAAATGCCAGAGCAGCCTTGAGGGACTGAATGGTCATCTTCTGTTCCTACTTCTTGCAGTCTTATGGTCTTAGAGTGTTCCAGTTGTTAGGGTTTGCAGTGGTTTTGGGGTGAGGTAGATGGAGTCCAGATGGTCCTTCCAAGTCTATGAGAGAATTATTGCAGTTGTTATCAAGATTCATCTTGCCTTCTTTTAACGGCTTTAGTGAAAGGCTTCTCCCGGCCCAGCATCGAGGTGGCTTCCAGCAGCGTGGAGGTCTTGTCCTAGTGTGGAGGTCTTCTTTGGTATTAGATGATGTTTGGTATCAGATAGTCCAGCTGCCTTGCAGGTGATATTGTCCAAAAGTGGTGATCTTGGCCCAGGCCACCTTCGGCAGAGGCTTCCAGTCCAGAATTCCAGCAGCCCGGCATGGTGGTCTTAGCTGGACTGTGCGTTCTGGGTATTTCAGCGTTCCTTATGCAGCTTTCCCTGAGCCCAGGAGCCATTAACTGAACTGTGATGAATTTTGTCTTAATTTTACCTCTCTTTATTATTATGCATGACTTCTGTCGCTAATGTAGGTGCTATATTTTTCATGTCACAATAAACTTCTATGCCATTTCTATTCCATTTCTCATCACAAGCGCCCAATATTTCTTCTTATAAGGTTTGTCCCACATTGTGTTTACTGTTAAGAGGCCTGTAAACCACTTCTGTTAGTGACATTCCACCCCCACTATTCTTCCAAACCGCATCCTGATATCATGAAGCAATGTCATCTCTAAATATCATACAAATGCTATCCTTCTACTTTATACTGTCAATTAAAATGTTTTCCAAAATGATAACAGAGGTGAATTCAGTGCTCACTGAGTTCACATGTATCAATTTCACTTGTGCTCCTTTGAATGTAGAAGATTAAAGGGGCATTCTGATTAAGATGCTAAAACTGATAAAGGATTTCATAAGGTGATAAAGGCTGTGGGATTGAATTATGTTTTAAAAGTTGTGTTTTAATAAAATGTAAATTTTCTTGTACTTTAAAAGCTGTGTGGACGTTGATGAATGTATATTGTATCCATGTTGTGGTTGGTTGGATCGCCAAGCTGGTTCGTTGTTTTTCTGCAGACGTTTCAGTACCTGGCTGGGTAACATCATCAGTGCAGTGTCCGATGAAGTGCTGTTGTGTTTTCCCGCCTGTTATTTGAACTCTGGAGTTGGTTGAGCTGGATTACCTCACTTCTGGTTTTCTTTCGCAGTGGAGTATATATAGGGTTGAGCTATGTGTTTGTTGATGGCTTTCTTCGTGGAGTACCAGGCTTCTAGGAATTCCCGTGCTTGTCTCTGCTTTGCTTGTCCCAGGATCTTGGTGTCGTCCCAGTTGATTTGGTGGTTCTCCTTATCCATGTGGATAAGGGTATTCCCTTCCTGCTTGTCCAACGTAGTGCTTGTCACAGGAAGGAAATTAATAACAAGGGTACATGAGCATCAATTGGCTACAAAAGTACATGACCAATACTCACTCATCTCTATCCATATGGATAAGGAGAAACACCAATTTGACTGGGACAACACACGTGGAGGCCAGACAAGCTAAAGATGGAAGGTTTCCTTCCCTAAGGCCATTAGTCAACAGGATGTGGTTTTTATGACATTCAGCATTGGTTACTTGGTCCCCATTAGGCTTGTTATTAGTTTCAGAATTTTAGAGAATTCAGATTTCTTCATCTGCCATGGTGGGTTTCAAACCCATTTCCCCGGACATCAGTCTGTAGTTCTGGATTAATTGTCAAGTGGCATTACCACTATGCAGCCACACTCCCTTGTAAAGCTGGTTAAATAAATTGACAGGTTAAGTAAGAAGCTAAGTCCATATGTAGGAATTTAAATATGCCACACATTTTCATTATTTTAAATATCTGTAGGAGAAGTGGGTACGGTGAAAATTTTATAAGTCATCACTTATACTTAAAGGTACCAAGGCAGAACTTCAGTTGCAAGATCTTAGAAAATAAAGAAATAAGAAGTCCATTGCAGAAAAAAAAACAGCGGTCTTTCGACCCAGTCCGCACTGGACTTGGATCCAGACCATGCCAGGCTTCATTTCGAGGTTCATGAGGCTGGGAGATCACTCTGAAATCACCTCGAGACTGGGAGACGATGCTGGGGCAATGCCAAGCCAAGAGACTGCCATGTACAACTGGAAGACTGCCACGTCGGGTTGCCGCCAACGGGGGCTACCATGGGGGCTGCCATGCCATTCCAGAAGGCCGCAACTGGAAAGAAAAAACAACTACCTTCTTTTAACAAGATGTCGCTCACAGCTGTGATTATAAGCAACTTTAATTTGCATACAGATTAGGCAAATTACAGCGGTAAAATTGCCATGGAGGAAGAATTAGTTTACAGGATCAGTACAGTGAGAAGCCAACTAGAGGGCAGGCCATCCTAGACTGGGTATTGTGTAATGAAAAAGGGATAATTGGTAGTCCAGCTGTGCGAGGCCCCTTGGCAAAAAGTAGCCATTAAGATGGAAGTGGTGTACTTGTTTCTGAGACTAGGGTCCTGAATCTAAGGCAACTATGATGGCATGAGTTGTGAACTGGCTATGACAAATCGGGGAAACTTACTCAAAGGCAAGATAGCAGCTCAGCCTTGGTAAAGATTAAAGAGTGTATGAAGAAACTGTGACAATTGTTTGTTCCTGTCTACCACAAAACTAAAGCTGGAAAGGTGCCCAAACCATGGCTAACGTGGGAAGTTAGGGATAGTATTAGATCCAAGAAAGGAGCATGTAAACTGGCAAAAAAAGCAGCAAACCTGAGGTTTCGGAGCAGTTGAGATTTCAGTGAAGAAGGACAAAGAGAAAAATAGAGTAGGAGAGTAAGCGTGCAGGGACCATACAGACTCCTTGTAAAAGCTTCTACAAGTATGTGAAGAAAAAAATTATAAGAAATGTAGGTCCCTTGCAAACAGGGGAGGTTTTAAGGGGGAGCAAAGAGATGACAGTTTGATTAAATATATATTTTGTTTTTTCCCTTTACAAGGGAGCGCACACAAATGTTGGGCAACCCAGCGTCTAGTGAGAGGGAGGAACCTAGCATCTAATGAAAAGAAGGAAATCGGTATTTGTTGGGAAAATTGAGATTAAAGACCGACAAATTTCCAGGCCCTCATAGTCTGCATCCCAGAGTACTTAAGGAAATGGCCCTAGAAATAGAGGATGCATTGATGGCTATCTTTCAAGATTCTGTGATCTCTGGAACAGCTCCTATGGATTGAAGTGTAGCTAATGTAACCCACTATTTTGAAAAAAGGGGGTAGAGAGAAAAGAGGAAATTACAGACTAAGTAGTCTGGCGCTGGTAATGGGGAATATGCTAGAATCCATTGTGAAAGAACTGGGGGGTAGTGTACTGAGATGGATAGAGAATTGGTTGGTGGACAGGCAACAAATTAGGGGTAAAAATGTCATTTTCTGAGTAGCAGGCAGTGACCATTGGGATACCGTACAGTTTTTGTGCTTGGACCCCGGCTATTCACAACAAGTATTCATGATTTAGATGAGGGAACTAAATGTAATCTCCAGGTTTGTAGACAGTGGGTGGGAGGGTGAACTGAGAGCAGAATGCAGAGATGCTTCACTGTGATTTCGACAAGTTGAGTGAGTGGGCAAATGCATGTTAGATGAGGTGGACAAATGTGAGGTTATCCACATAGGTAGCAAAAGCAGGAAGCCACATTGTTATCTGAACTGTGGTAAATTGAGAGCCGCACCGCAAAGGGAGAGCTGCACCAAGGACTGGTGTCCTTGCGCACCAGTCACTGAAAGGAACTGTGAAGTTGTACCATGCAGTGTAAAGGGCAAATGGTATGTTGGCTGTCATAGTGAGAGGATTTGAGTGCAGGAACAGGGATGTCTAACTGCAATTTTACAGGACCTTGATGAGACCACTCCTAGAATACTGTGGGCAGTTTTAGTGTCTCTACTGAAAGGTTTATCAGGATAATTCCCGAGTCCTGACTGACACATGAACAGAGACTGAATTGGTTAGGACCATATACAGTGGAGCTTAGAAGAATAAATGGGGGGGGGGGGGTCTTGTAGAAACCTGTAAAATTCTAACAGGATGAGAATGTTCAAAAAGAATGTTGCTGATTGACTTGACGTCCAGAAGCAGATGTCACAGTCTAAGGATTAGGGGTTGGCCATTTTAAGACTTAGGTGAGTAGAAATTTCTTCATCTAGAGATTGGTGAGCTTGTGAAGTTCTCTGCTACAGAAAGCAGTTGAGGCCAAAAGACTGACTGCTTTCAAGGAGTAAGATAGTTGTTAGGGTTGAAGGAATCTAAGGGTATGGGGAGAAAGCAAGAACAGGATACTGAGTTGAATGATCAGCCTCAATCAAATGAAACTTCAGGTGCTGTATAGCTTAATCTTTCTTTTTGCTATGTTTCTGTTGAACATTTTCAAGGGTTTTTACAGTGTAACCAAACATGTAAAAGTACTTTTGTCAATTCTTTGATGGCTTAGAGATTACATTCTGAGACGACTTAAATAACATACGATATGGAGGAGCCTCTGGATTTCTTTGTTATTCTGCATATGTGGGGAGTCCCAAATTACTGTTGATTTCAGTAGAGTTTGCTTTTTGTTGAATGTTGAGGGTTTTGCTGTCATTACCGTGCAAAATCTGGTACTCTTCCTACATTGCCTGAGTCCCTGTAGCTTTGAGGTTTTCCAGTAGCCTTTCAAGCATAGATGGGATGTTTGTGTCTCTCTCGTTTCTTTTCAATATTTAAATGCATTACCAATTTGCAAGCAATATTTTTCAACTATTTCCTTTGTTGTGCCGTTTCCTCAGAAGTCAAAGATTGGTCAGACAGGATCTTTGTCTTGTGAGCCGATGTTGGTTACTGTTTAGTCGTTAACTATTATACAAATAAATCTCAGGTTCACTCTTGATAATCATTACACACAGGATTGAAGTATGATTTGTAGGTCAGTCCTTATTTGCAACCATCTCCTCATTCTTTTTTGAATATAAATACCACAGTAACTAGTTTATAATCTGTTGAAGCTTCCACGCAGTGTCCATTGACTTACTTGTAATGACTGAGTGTTTTGCTTACTCTGCTTTGGTCTGTCTTAATACTTCAGGAGTAATGCTGTACGTCTTGATGTCTGAACCTGCAAATTCTTGCTTGCACCCTACTCCCAACAAGGTCACATTACCCATTAATGATTTATGCATTCTAGGTTGAGAGGAGATGACCATGAATGGGCAACTGGATCTGAGCGGGAAGCTCATCATTAAAGCTCAATTAGGTGATGACATTCGCCGGATTCCGATTCACAATGAGGATATAACCTATGATGAACTGGTACTGATGATGCAGCGGGTCTTCCGTGGGAAACTCCAGAGCAATGATGAAGTCACAATCAAGTACAAAGATGAAGGTGAGTGATTTATTTGTCACAATCATCTTGTGTTTGGCCCTCTTTTAAACTAATGTATTTTCCAGTCAGCTGGTTTTGTACTATTTTCATTATCTATTGGTAATAGAGCATTGCGCAGCTGGAATGCAAGCGTAGATCCAGTTGATATTAAGTTTAATGCAAGAGGGAAGGAAAGCTAAAATACATTTAGTCTATGGTTAATAGTTTGACCACAAGTATGACTATAAGTGAGGCAAGTCTGAGAATCTAACAGATGCTCAGGAAGAGTCTCAGTCCCTGAATTTGTCCAACAGGAATGAGGTTCTTGCAGCCTTTTGTGGACAAGAATGGGGACTGCATTCGATTCAAAGAGCATGAACAAACTGATCATAACATTGTTGTAACAAGGGCCGTTAAAGTTGGGGAATGAAAAGGGATGTAATAGTAGGAGATAATATACTTGATTTTGGAGATAAAAGGTACTGCAGATGCTGGAGAATCCGAGATAACAAGCATGGGGCTGGATGAACACAGCAGGTCAAGCAGCATCATAGGAGCAGGAAAACTTGACGTTTCGG
>JAHRHZ010000061.1:5008850-5031716 GCA_024137785.1 Ginglymostoma cirratum | reverse complement strand
CCCCATGCTTGTTATCTCGGATTCTCCAGCATCTGCAGTACCTTTTATCTCTGATACAATTTTAACCCCACTGCGAAGCCTCTTCTAAGGATGCCTACCCTGAAGAAGTTACCCTCCTCCCTCCGGACAAACCTCAGGGAATCTCTCTCCCACTGCAACTCTCTGGATGAAGGGTTTAGGCCCGAAACGTCAAGTTTTCCTGCTCCTATGATGCTGCTTGACCTGCTGTGTTCATCCAGCCCCATGCTTGTTATCCCCAATATACTTGATTTTGCTGTCTTCAATTGAGAGAGGGTGTTCTGAAGGCTCTGTCCAGTGCCAGGGCTAGGGGCATTACATTAGCGTTGAAGAAGACCTCGAGTGTGGTGGGAACGATCCAGTTATCATGGTCTACATGGAAACCGTGGCACAAATGAGTTGTAGAAGAGGTTCTGCTGAGAGGGTATAAGCAGCCAGGTGTTAAACTTTTTAAGAAAGAAGTGGAATTACAATGGTAATAATTCCTGGATTACTACCTAAGCCACAAGCAAATTGGCATTGGATAAATAAGATCAGATGTTGCTTGCGCAGTTCAAAGGTTTATGTTGGAGCAATGCATTGCAATTTGTTGGGTATTGGTGCCAATACTGAAGAAATAGGGAGCTTGCCATTGGGAAGGATTTCACTGTAGAAAGAACTACACTGGAGCTACTGTCCTCAAGAATCAAATAACTAGGACTCTAGAGGGGCCTTTCAATTAAATAGTTTAGGGGAGCAGGAGAAGTAAACGTTCCGGTGATTAGAAATACATAAAATGAAAAAGAAATGACAAGGCTCTCTACCTGAATGTTTGAGGCCTTCATAACAAAATAGATGAACTGACAATAAGAAAAAGAACTGGAACTGAATATTAAAGGGAATTTAACATTTTGGAATGATAGGAATGAAGCAAAAGAAAATGTTATGAAAGCCAAATGTTACTTTAGCTGTGTTACTAAAAGATGAGATCAGTCACATCACAACAAATGATTGTAGCTTGGACGATCAAGATGTGAAAGTACATTCAATGAAGATGAGAAATATCAAGAGAAATGAGTCACTGTTGACAACAGTTTATAAACCCTTTGACATTAGCTTCATGGCATGACAAATATGTCAAGAAATATTGGCATTTAATCTACAGATTGGCCAGTTCAAATTTCAACAGTAGCCTGGAGGCCAGGTTCATAGGTTTGGAACAGTGTTTTAGAACGATACATTGTGGAACCAGCCAGGATTCAGAATGCTCAACCTATCAATTATGTAATAAGACAGGATTAGTGAATATAGGTGTGATCATAACATAGTAGAATTTGACATGCTCTTGAGATGAGAAAACTTGATCTGAAGCATATGTTTTGGACCAGACGAAACCACCTCAAAGTATATTAAGAAGATAGCCTAGACCCTATTTTTTTCTCATTTTAAAGGCAAGTGCCAAGCATTGCATTATTTAACTATTAAACAGTAACTGATCCAGTAGACTAACATCTATAAACATGCTCTTGGAAAAGGGGAAAAGAACATGAAGAGTGTCTGTGTGTCTCTCTGTGTGTGTGTGCGTGTGTGTGTGCGCGTGTGTGCATGTGTATATTTATATAGAGTGGGGAAAGGTGTACTGTGGCTTCCAACCCCACATTCACATCTCCAGCAACTGCTATTGAGAAACTAAAATTAAAAATCCTGGTTCTGTGGAGTTGACCTCACCCAGGCTGCTTCTATTGTTCCAACTTTTAAACAAAAACCTAAGACCACATGAACTGTTTACTTCATTGGCTCTGAGAAGACCGAATGATACCTCTGTCTCGACCTTTCTTCACAGAAAGAGGACGAAATACGCCTCTTAAAGCCATAGTATTGTTACACTTAGAAGCAACCATAAGGGTATGAAGATAGTGTTAGATAAGGTAGGCTAAGAAAAATGATTGACAAGTAAGATGGTGGATAAGCAGTGGCAGGTATTCATTGGGGAAGATGCTAAATGCATTCCGTGAAGAATAATAGAATATCAAAGGCTAAAAAATGGACAGAGAAACTTAAAACCTTATTACCAGAGAAACTTACTTGTTCTTTGGATCAGATGGCCTGATCGTCTTAAAATATACTTGAAATTCTGGAATGCTTCCAGTAGATTGGCAAACTGTAAATGGGACATTTGTATTCAAGAAAAGAGGAGACAGAAAGTGGGATCAGTAGGTCAGTTAGCCTAACATCCATTATTAAAAAAATGTTAGAATCTATTATCTAAAAGGAGTTACAAGACATTTAGAAAATCATAATAAAGGACACTTCATGTGATTTTTTGTTTTTTAAAGAAGGGAACCAGTATTGAACAAATTTATTCATAGCCTTTGAAGGTGTAATAAGTGGGTTGAATGAAGGAAAGTCAGTAGATATAGTCATGGTGTGAAAGAGAAGCAGACCCTTTGGTCTAACTCATCCACGCTGACCAAATATCCTAAAGTATTCTAGTGTCTTTGTCACCATATGGCCCATATCTTTCTAAACCCTTCTTATCTATATACCCATTCGGATGCCTTTTAAATGTTGGAATTGTACCAGCCTCCTCCACCACCTCTGGCAGTTCATTCCATACACACACCACCCTTTGCATGAAAATGTTCCACCTTAGGTCCCTTTTAAGTCTTTTGTCTCTCGCCTTAAACCTATGCCCTCTAGTTTTGGACTCCTGTACCCTGGGAAAACAACCTTGACTGTTCACCCTGTCTGTGCCCCTCATGATTTTATAAACCTCTATAAGGTCACTCCTCAGCCTCCGATGCGCTGAAAATAGCCCCAACCTATTCAGCCTCTCCCTATAGTTCAAACCCCCCCAATTTAGACTTTCAAAAGACATTGCAGCAACCACATTTACAGTGCTAAATACATGTTCATGGTAGTAGGGATAGTATATTAACATGATAGAGAATTGGGATAAGTGGAAAGGTTTCAGGTTGCCAAAGTACTGGAACACCACAGAGATCAGTGATGGAACTTCCACTATTGGAATCCATATTAATGATTTGGATGAAAGGAGCAGATAATGAATTTCCTGTCTTAAAATTGGGGTTGTGGTACTGAAAATTGCAACTTTACGTGAAAAGTCTCAGTTAAAATTGGAGTTGGTTCCATGAGACCGGCCTTAGCAGAAAAATAAATTAAAATATTATGCCTTTATTCCCTAAGTTGAAATACAGTACTTTAAATGCCTTGTTCCTGCATTGTTACAGTATATCTGAAAATAGAAGGAGTGGCGGTGTTTGCTGCAGGGTATGCATCTCCAGGGGCAAGCAGGGCTCCAGAAAGGAGTCTGGGTCCTGTTCGGTGGAGTCATTCTTGTGGAAACCTCTGGAAATGATGTGGCTTGGGGTGAAGCTGTTAGCCAGAAGACTGGGAGCAGCCTCAAGTCTGGGGAGAGGTCTCACCAGAATGGTACCAGTCGAGTCTGGTGACACTGCTTCAAATAAGCCCATGATGTCATGCTCTTGAGCAAGAGGCCTTCTATTGCCTTTACTAAGATTTCACCCTCAACCAAAGCCAGTAAAATTGACCAATTGTTTATTTCTCCTCCTTGTTTTGTTGGAACTTAGTACATAAAAATTGGCTGATCAAAAGTTCTTCATTTGTGGGGAAACTTTGGGCTGTTCTGAGGACATGAGATTTTGTGTTACAATGAAGAAATTGCTTAGATTTTTGTGATTTGTTTCTTCGATATAACATTAAACAGTGGCATGGAGATCATATGACCTGTGGATACTGTCTGACAACAAGCTTAGTTGTCAAAAGGGGGTCTGGATTGATTTACTGGAAAGAAAATCCAAGACAGTCACACCTTTGGTAATGGCAAGAGCAACTGTGTTGACCATGGGTAGTAAACTTTCAGAATCCCAGGTTGCCCAGGGACATGTTAGAAATGTCAGGTTTTATAAATGCTTATAGTTCAAACTTTGTGTAATTTCAAGATAGAATGGTGTTGGTAGTCCTGAAGGATAGCATTTTTACATGGATACAAGGTCCATGTCATTTACGTTGCCATGTGGATAGGCTTCAGAACGGAAAAGTGGTTAAAATCCATCTTGATATGCAGTTGCAGCTTTCTTGAGATGTCCCTGAAGTTCCAGACAAGTCACCCTGCAAGCAACTAAGAGAGCAAGAAGTAGTCAGTCAGTTCTGTATCTGAAAGAGCACTGTCTTTATTATTCACTACAGAGTAGGTCGGTGGGAGCCCTCAGATTGAAGAGACGAAATTTGTGAGAATTTAAGCCAGGTTGAAGACTGCCTCGCCCTGGTTAGTGGGAGAACTTGCAAATAAAATCATTCATGGGATGTGGCCTTTGCTGGCTGAGCCAGGATTTATTGCCCATTCATAGTTGTCCCGCAAAAGGTGGTGGCTAGCTGCCTTCCATTTGGTGTATGCAGGGAGTTCCAGGATTTTCACCAAGCGGTAATGAAAGCATGCAATATATTTCCAAGATTGGATGGTGAGTAGCTTGGAGAAGAACTTGCAGGTATGATGTTCCCATGTATCTGGCTGCCCTTGTTCTTTAAGTGGTAGTGGGTTTAGAAGGTGGTTTGGAAGAAGCCTTGATGAATTTTTGCAGTGGATTTTGTAAATAATGTACAGTACTACTGCATTGGTGGAGGGAGTGAATTCTTGTGGATATGTCGCCAAACAAGTGGGTCGTTTTGTTCTTTTTATTGTTGGGCCTCTTCAGTGTAACCCTCACAATGAAAGTCAGACTAGAAGTTACCCAGCTTGGAAAGGAGAAAGCAAGCCATAAGTAACAGCAAATACCATTAGACTGGCTCAGTTAAGGGTCATTGTAAGGCATAACTGTCGCCTTAAAAGTTACTTGGGGATCACTTCTGTAATTTAAAATAAGTTGCCTATTAAAAACAATTAAGCAATGTTGCTTCTAAAAACATGAAATCTTGAGTGATCCTTTCACTCGATCACTAAAATACAAATATTTCAAGTTCTTGATCTCTACTAGGGTCGTAACAATACATAAATTCTTTCTTTCTCTTCCTTTTACAATATTTATTGGCCATTTAGACTAGTTTCATCTTACTTATATATTGTACCACAAGCATTGCTGTTTTTTTTTTCCCTATTGAGATTTTTGTTTTCTATATCCTTTAATGGTCTTCATGATTCTAGTCCTTGAATTCTTTGGCGATCACTTTTCTAATTTCCCATTGTCTTTTGTTCTAGTCCTCATTTCCCTGTTATCTGTCTCCCTCTATAGGTTCCTATTTCCCTGACATTTTAGTTTAAACCCTACCCAACTAGGACATCTGTTCTGAATTTAACAAAGTGAGAAAGTATTCTAATAATTCACACAAGGTGTAACTTTTCATCACCCTCATGGATGGTCCTTTTATATCATCTGACAGTTTCTGCTAAGAGGTTTGCAGGCCATTCAAATAATGAACTTCCTCTCACTGTGAATCAGGGCATCTATTGCTTCTGCTCCTGTCTTCCTTATTTTCCAATCTTGCTAAAGTTGCTTTGTTTTCTGTTCTGAAGCTGTACATATGTCTGAGCTGCTGGCCTACATTTTAATATAATGCTTGTTGACTCATTTATGTCCAGCATTTTCTTTTTGAGTTGCGTAGAACGTGCTGCTTCATTCATTTGGTCTTCAATAATACTTAAATAACTTGTTTTGTTCTACTTGCAGATGGCGACCTTATAACCATATTTGATAGTTCAGATCTCTCCTTTGCTATCCAGTGTAGTAGAATACTTAAACTTACATTATTTGGTGAGTATGTATTTATAACTTTTGCATGTTAGGTTGGTTAAAGCATCCTTTTTATTTGCTGTAATCCAGAAACTTTAAAATATTTAATTTCTGAATTGCTCAAGTGTCAAAGTTTGCATATGGCTATAAATAAAAAGCTGTGTATAAATATATCTAAATGTTTAAAATAGCTGCATGTATTAATTATAACGGATATATAACTATAATTTGACCAAAAAAAAACCCTTCAATTATACCTATTTTAGGTAGAAGGTCATTGTGGCAATGGTTCTGGATGTCCCACTTGATGAATGACTGCAAAACTTTATGGCTTGCTGGGATTACTGTGCATTGCAAAGATAAAGTCACAAAACACTAAGGTGCTACATTTGCTTCTTTAGTAGCTCATCATATCCTATATCACAGAGTTAAGTATGGAGGGAATGAATGTTGCTCAGTATGAGGTGAGCGTGACAGCCCTTGATATCCATGCTGCATTCGACCGAGTGTGGCATCAAGGAGCCCGAGCAAAACTGGAATCAATGGGTATCAGGTGCAAACTTTCCAATGGTTGGAGTCATGCCTGACACATAGGAAGATGATCGTGGTTGTTGGGAGTCAATCACCTCTGCTGCAGGAAATCTCTGCAGGAGTTCCTCAGTGTCCTGTGCCCAACCATCTTCAGTTGCTTCATCAATGACCTTTCCTCCATCATAAAGTCGGAAGTGGGGATGTCCACCGATGCTTGCACAATGTTCAGCACTGTTGGTGACTCCTCAGATACTGAAGCAGTCCATGTTCACTTACAACAAGGTTTGGACAATATCCAGGCTAGGCCAACATGTGGCAAGTGACATTCACGCCATACAAATGCCAGGCTATGACCATCACCAATGAGAGACAATCTAACCGCCACCCCTCCAAATTCGATGGTGTTACCATCACTGAATCCCCCACTGTTAGCATCCTTGGGGGTTACCATTGACCAGAAACTCAACTGGATTCACCACATTAACAGAGTGGCTACAAGAGCAGGCCAGAAGCTGGGAATACTGTGGTGAGTAACTCACCTCCTGACTCCTCAAAACCTGTCTGCCATCTGCAAGGCACAAGTCAGAAGTGTAGTGGAATACTCCCCACTTGCCTGGATGATTGCAGCCCCAACAACACTCAAGAAGCTTGACACTATCCAGGGCACAGCAGCCTGCTTGATTGGCACGACATCCCCCAGCATTCACTCCTTCCACCACTGGTGCTCAGTAGCAGCAGTGTGTACTTTTCTACAAGATGCACTGCAGAAATTCACCAAAGATCTTCAGACAGCACCTTCCAAACCCACAACCATTTCCATCTAGAAGGACAAGGGCATCAGACATATGGGAACACCACCATCTCCAAGTTCCCCTCCAAGTCACTCACCATCTTGACTTGGAACTATATTGCTGTTCCTTCACTGCCGCTGGGTCAAAAATTCTGGAATTCCCTCCCTCATAGCATTGTGGGTCAACCCACAGCAGGAGGACTGCAGCGGTTCGAGAAGGCAGCTCACTACCACCTTCTCAAGGACCACCAGGGATGGGCAAGAAATGCTGGCCAGCCAGCGATGCCCACATCCCACAAATGAATAGAAAAAAAAAAGTTGATCCTATAGTATGTGAGTAGGAACTGCCGATGCTGGAGAATCTGAGATAACAAGCTGTCGAGCTGGATGAACACAGCAGGTCAAGCAGCCTCAGAGGAGCAGGGAAGCAGGTTGAGACCCTTCTTCAGAAGCATAAAATCATGAGGGGCATGGATAAGTGAATCGCCAAAGTCTTTTTCTCTTGAGGGTGGCGGTCGGGGTGGGTCCAAAACTAGAGGACATAGGTTTAAGGTGACGGGGGAAGACTTAAAAAGGATCTGTGGGCTAACTTTTTCACGCAGAGGGTGGTGCGTGTATGGAACAAGCTGCCAGAGGAACTGGTGGAGGCGGGAACAATTACAACATTTAAAAGGCATCTGCATGGTTATATGAATAGGAAGGGTTTAGAGAGATAAGGGTCAAATGCTGGCAGATCAGATCAGATTGAGATGTCTGGTCTGTGCGGATGTGTTGGACTGAATGGTCTGTTTCCGTGATGTATAATTCTGTGATAACTAATTTAATTGATCCTGTTAGTAGCCAAATCAGTTAGGTTCATCTCAGGTAACTAAAATAGTTGAATAAACGTAAGAAATGTATTAGCATTTTATATCGGGACGATGATATTAAAATGATTTAAGCGCATATCCAACAACAAATACACCTTTGAACAAAATATTTACGCATGTAAACTCCCAAAAGGAAGGGATCAGCCGATCCTATAGTATGTTGTTTTTGTCAGAAAAAATGGCTGATCCCTTCCTTTTGAGAGTTTACATGCGTGAATACTTCGAGTTGTTGAATCAGCTTTCTAGTTACCATCTGTCTTGTCTCTTCTATATACGTTTTTTCATTGCTACCATTACTCATTTCATGAAATTTTCCATCTGTAACATGTTTCTTCCTAAATTCTTGAATTTTACACATTCAATTTCTTTTTCTTCTAAGAATATATGAATTTTTGAGATATGCAGCTGCTTTTTTTGTCAATTTTCATTATCATTTCAAAGTCATAACTTTTTTACAATCTTATCTTTTAGTTCACGTCATCCTTCTGTGCTTGGTACAAGTACATTGTCATTTGCAAATCTACCTGATATTATTTGCCCTCCAATTCTGTGTCTTCAAATATTTCTTTAATTGTATCTCCTGCATAAAGACTGAAGATGACTGGTGATAAACAATAGCATTGTTGAACTCCACTTCTCTTTTGATTACTCTTTTTTTGTTGCTGTTTGCCGCATGAGCAAATGTCTTTTGAGTTGTCTATTTCAAAGCCTTTCAACATGGCCCAGAGCTTAATCCACTCAATCTAATGAATGCTTTACAAAATCCATAAAACAAACATAATTTGTCCAGATTCTAAATTGCATTCACTCATTAATCTTCTATTGTAGATTGCTTCTCTTGTCCCTCTTCCTCCCTGGAATCCTAACTACTTAAGCGTGTAACAAGCATGGGGCTGGATGAACACAGCAGGTCAAGCAGCATCCTATGATGCTGCTTGACCTGCTGTGTTCATCCAGCCCCATGCTTGTTATCTCGGATTCTCCAGCATCTGCAGTACCTTTTTATCTCACATACTTAAGCGTGTAGTTCTTTGCTTTCCCACTCCTGCCTTTGTTATAACTCAACATAGTCCTTGATGAATGAGCAGACAAGCAGCTGGAAGTGAAGAAATGTCTGCAGAATCGATGAAAAATATGGAATAATGTAACATCATTCTTTATTAATGTGCATTATAAAAGATATTGATTGTTGGGAGAATGGCTTAAGGACTTTATGCAGACCGGATGATTACTCTGAAAAATAAATCAAAGGCATGTCATTGTTTTGACTTTTGTACCTGGGGTGTCAATTCGGGTTAACGTTGAAAATGGCTTGTCAGGGTGAAAATGTAGTTATAAGACCTATCGGTTCCGGGGCTTTTTGAATGAAATGTAGAGTGAAAAAGCAAGGAAATGATACAATGATAATTTGACCTCAACTGGTGTCCACTTCTGGGCTGTGCATCTTAGGAAGGACATGAAAGCTTTATAGATTGTGCAGAAAAGCTCTCAGAGATGAGAGACTTCAGTGACTTTAATAAAAAGGGAAGCTGGGGTTGTTTCCTCTGAGAAGAGGAACTTGTGAGGGGATTTGATAGCTGAGGTTTTGTAACTGCTTGACTGGACCAGATTGCCTTTGTTATGTACTGCTGCCATTTGTCAAAAACTGGAAACAACACAAAAATAAACAATTCTGCCTTGTAAAAGTGTTTGTGTAATGGAGCTGTTGTTCCCTTGCAGTTCAACTTGTTAAACATTATGCTTGTTCATGGGCAGGAAATAATAATAAATGTACAATAATAAAAGCATATTTACATCATGTTTATAATCACATGGAATTGCAAATTTTGCATATTTTTGTTAGAACCTCATTCGTGGCAAGTAACAGTTGACGTGTCACTTTGATATGTGACGTGTCACTTGTGCTACAATGAGGATGATTTCTGGAGCTTTCTAATGGTTAGCCAAAACCATTTCCAAGTTTATTAAATAGGGCTCCAGTCAAAATGGAATTTAGCTACGCCTGTCAAGCTAAGTGATCATTTTTAACTACGTATGTGGTTCTTTCACAAATCATAGATACTGATGTCTGTGAATGCCTTAACTTTAAAGAGTCTTATTATTAAGTGCATTTAGGCATTGCTGTTTTTTTGGTTCTTTTTATAATTAAAGAAAAAGAATGAACATATTTCTAATCGGTTGCAGATATGTGCATTAATGTGAAGTAAAATTAACATTATCTATGTGGGACCATCCATCTATTAACAATCTCCAGGCATGTTCGTAACTTGATATATTTCAGCAAGTTCATCTGGTATTGCATCAACTAAAATTTGATTGTCAGGTTTGTTTTATCAGGGTTCAATGTAAAAATTGAACCTTTTGAACATCTTGCTATTGAGTTGCCTCTTAAAGCATGTATGTATTCAGAAAATCCGTGATCTGTTATCTCTTTGAAAATTGTAATCCATGCAGTGCTGATGAAAAATTGTTTTTTAGAAGCTGGACGTGATCAAAGTAAGCATATGAATTCAGCAAAAATAAGTAGACCTTTAAACATTATTTTGTTAGAACTCCAAATAAGTGCTGTAGCTTTTCTGTATCAAGATGGTTAGCTAGATGTACTTTATGTGTCGTATCACTAGAGGGTAGCATTGCATAATAAAAAGCTGAAATTTTGAATTCCACAAAATAAGGGTATCTTAAAATGTGAGAAATGAAAAATTAAATGATTTGGAGTTTTAATAGCTTTTTGCTAAGATTGTTACCAATTTGTTTGCCCTTCACCATTTTGCCAGTCTCAAAATACAATTATATCAGAGATGCTAACTAAACATAGCAATGAATTTCTAACAACTAATCTAAAACAGCTCTACCACTGCTTCTAGGTATTCCAAAGTTACTATATGTCATTTTTCTCAGTAATGATGTTCACAGAATATTCATAGAATCCCTACATAATGGAAAGGGGCCATTCAGCCCAACATGTCCACACCGAACTTCCGAAGAGTGTCCCACCGAGTCCCTGCAATCCTGCAGTTCCCATGGCTAATCCATCTAGCCTACACGTCCCTGGACGTGAGGGGCAATTTAGCATGGCCAATCTACCTAACCTGCACATCTTTGGACTGTGGGAGGAAACTGGAGCACCTTGAGGAAACCCACATAGACATGGGGAGAATGTGCAAACTCCACACAGACAAGCGTCCAAGGCTGGACTAGGCCCTGTGAGGCAGCAGTGTTAACCACTGAGCTCCTATGCTGCCCCAAATATGCTGTCACCTAAAAGCATATTTACATTTGAATGAATCAGTCCTTCCACTGTCATCCTAGACTGCTCTGTAGTTTTACCACTTGCTCATTGAGATTATGCTTCTACACATTAGCTGTGATTTTATTTCTATTGCAGAGAAGGTTACGTCGCCTGGTTCAACTTTGACAGGCAGTAGCAACTTGTTATGGTCAATATCATCTGAACCCTTATACAATTCTGGAAATCACATTTGTATTATCTCTTAACCCCCATTTTTGAAGAGGCAGTATGCTGCATTTACTTAATTTATCATCATTCAGCCTTTTCATTCTCTCAGCCATTCTACTTACTCTTCTGTCTTTTCAATAGTTTCTGTCTTTGTTTTGCATTATGGCATTCAGATCTCTGCATAATATTCTAAGTATAAGTGCTCGATGATTTATGAAGAGAAGTGTTTAGAGTCCGCGTTTAATCTGTTGCTGTCTTCTCAGATGTTGCCAGGCCTGTTAAGTTTCTGTAGCATTTCTGTTTTAATTCCCAAGATTGTAGTTGTAGGGGATTCCATCATCGGGGGATAGACAGTATCCTTTGCGAGCAGGATAGAGAATCCCGCATGGTGTGTTGCCTGCCCGGTGCCAGGGTGCAAGACATCTCTGACCAGCTTGAGAGGATACGAGAGAGGGAGGGGGAGGATCCAGTTGTTGTGGTCCACGTAGGTACCAACAACATAGGCAGGACGAGGAAAAAAGAACTGCTTTGGGATTATGAAAAGCTAGGAACAAAATTTAAAAAAAACAGGTCTTCAAGGGTCATAATCTCTGGATTGCTGCCCGAGCCACGTGCAAATTGGCAGAGGGAGGCGAGGATCAGGGAAGTAAACATGTGGCTAAAAGTGTGGTGTGGGAAAGAGGGTTTCCTTTTCATGGAGCACCGGCATCAGTTCTGGGACAGGAGGGATCTATACCGCTGGGATGGACTCCACCTGAAGTGGGCTGGGTCCAGTGTTCTGGCGAAAAGGGTAAATAGGGTGGTTAATAGAACTTTAAACTAGTGAGTAGGAGGGAATGGAGAAGTGAGCGTATAGGGAGAACAACAATTAAGGTAAGGTAAGGCAAAGCAGCAGGTTAGCAGGTGACGAGGAAGCTTCAACTCCATTGAAAATGAGGAAAAAAGTTAAAGGGAAGGAGAACTCGAGCTGTTAGTAATGGAGGTAATAGGACCCAAAAAGAAGGTGCAAAACTGGCATAAGGGCACTTTATCTGAATGCTCGGAGCATTCGAAACAAGGTGGATGAGTTGACAGTGCAAATCATGGCAAATGGGTATGATGTAGTGGCCGTTACAGGATGGTCATGACTGGGAGTTAAATATCCAGGTGTATCAAACTGTTCGGAAAGACAGACAGAAAGGTAAGGGAGGTGGTGCTGCCCTGATTTTTAAGGATGATATCAGGGCGGTAGTGAGAAATGATATAGGTTCTACTGAACAAAATGTTGAATCCATTTGGGTGGAAATTAGGAATAGCAGGGAGAAGAAGTCACTGATAGGTGTGGTCTATAGGCCACCAAATAATAACATCGTGGTGGGACGGGTAATAAACATAGAAAAAGCTAATGCATGTAAAAATGGTACAGCAATTATCATGGGGGATTTTAATCTATATATCGATTGGTCAAACGAGGTCGGTCATGGCAGCCTTGAGGAGGGGTTCGTAGAATGCATCGTGATAATTTCCTTGAACAATACGTAATGGAACCTATGAGGGAGCAAGCTATCCTAGATCTAGTCCTGTGTAATGAGACAGGAATAATTAATGATCTCACGGTTAGGGATTCTCTCGGAAGGAGCGATCACAGTATGGTCGAATTTAAAATACAGATGGAGCATGAGAAGGTTAAATCCAGTAGCTGTGTTCTGTGCTTAAACAAAGGAGGCTATGAAGGAATGAGGAAGGAGTTAGCTAAGGTAGAATGGGAGCAAAAACCTTGTGGTGGGTCAATTGAGGAACAGTGCAGGACTTTCAAAACGATTTTTCACAGTGCTGAGCAGAAATATATTCCAGTGATAAGAAAGAACTGTAGGAAAAGAGAGATCCAGCCATGGATGTCTAAGGAAATAAGGGGAAGTATCAGATTGGAAAAAAAAAACACATACGAAAAAGCAAACAGTAGTGGGAAACTAGTAGACTGGGAAATCTTCAAAGGCCAACAGAAAGCCACAAAAAAAAGTTATAAAGAAATGTAAGATAGATTATGACAGTAAACTAGCTCAGAATATTAAAACAGGCAGCAAAAGTTTCTATAAATATGTATATCGTAAAAGGGTGGCGAAGGTAAACACTGGTCCTTCAGAGGACGAGAAGGCCGATTTAATAACTGGGAATGAGGAAATAGCCGAGACATTAAGCAGTTATTTCGTGTCGGTCTTCACAGTGGAAGACACAAATAACATGCCGAAAACTAATGGCAAGAAGGTTATAGCAGGTGAGGACCTAGAAACTATCATTATTACTAAGGAGGCAGTGCTGGGCAAGCTAATGAAGCTAAAGGTAGACAAGTCTCCTGGCCCTGATGAAATGCATCCCAGGGTACTAAAAGAGGTGATGGGGAAAATAGCAAATGCACTAGTAATTATTTACCAAAATTCACTGGACTCTGGAGTGGTTCCCGCAGATTGGAAAACAGCCAATGTGACGCCACTGTTTAAAAAAGGAAGTAGATAAAAAGCAGGTAACTGTAGGCCAGTTAGCTTAACTTCGGTAGTGAGGAAAATGCTTGAATCTATCATTAAGGAAGAAACAGCAAGACATCTGGATATAAACTGTCCCATTGGGAACACCCAGCATGGGTTCATGAAGGGTAGGTCATGTTTAACTAATTTGGTGAAATTCTTTGAGGACATTACTTGCATGGACAATGGGGAACCTGTGGATGTGGTGTATCTGGATTTCCAGAAGGCATCTGACAAGGTGCCACACCAAAGGCTGCTACTTAAGATAAAGTTGCCCGGTATTACAGGTAATGTATTGGCATGGATAGAGGATTGCTTGACCGGTAGAAAGCAAAGAGTAGGGGTAAATGGGTGTTTTTCTGGTTGGCGGTCAGTGGCTAGTGGTGTGCCTCAGGGATCAGTGTTGGGACCTCAATTGTTTACAATTTACAGAGATGATTTGAAGTTGGGGACTAAGTGTGGTGTGTCAAAATTTGCTGATGACACTAAGGTGAGTGGTAGAGCAAAGTGTGCAGAAGACACTGAAAGTCTGCAGAGGGATACAGATAGTCTAAGTGAGTGGGCAAAGGTGTGGCAGATGGAGTACAATGTTGATAAGTGTGAGGTCATCCATTTTGGTAGGAATAACAGCAAAATGCACTATGTTTTAAATGGTAAAAAACTGCAGCACGCTGCTGTGCAGAGGGACTTGGGTGTCCTTGTGCATGAATCGCTGAAGGTGGGATTGCAGGTGCAGCAGGTAATTAAAACGGCAAATGGAATTTTGTCTGCCATTGCGAAAGGGATCGAATTTAAAAACATGGAGGCTATGCTGCAGCTGTATAGGGTCCTGGTGAGGCCACACCTGGAGTACTGTGTGCAATTTTGGTTTCCTTACTTGAGAAGAGATATACTAGCACTGGAGGGGGTGTAGGGGAGATTCACTCGGTTGATTCCAGAGTTGACAGCGTTGAATTATGAGGAGAGACTGAGTAGACCGGGATTATAGTCATTGGAATTCAGAAGAATGAGGGAAGATCTTATAGAAACATATAAGATTATGAAGGGAATAGGTCACCGCAGGATGAGGAACAATTAAAGGACTGATGAAAGATCACAGAAAACGCTGCCATGCACAGCGTCTAATATCCAAGCAATAAAAGCTGACAAAAGAGGCAAACTTAGGATCATTTCTGAGAAACGTAACAAAGCCTGCACTTGCACCCAGCATGATTCTTATACTGTCACTTGTGATGAAAACCAGTTCCTGGATTGGAATGTTTTCCTCAAGTGTGTATCTTTGACTTCATTGTAGATATCCTCCCCCTTGTTCTCATTCAAGGGGGCAAAATGGAGAGAGGATCCTTTTTAGTCATTATGTCCTTAAAAACCATGTGCACGAGAACAATCAGTTGGGTTGTGTTAGTGGATGCCAATGAATTAATCGAACTGCAGAGGGAAGCATTCACAGTCCTTCAGGTCCTGCTGTAGTTGCCGAAAGAAGTCTTCGGACAAAGGTTTCACTTTTCTTGCTACTGTGGACGCACCAACTGACGTGCTTTAGATTGCTGTTATTATTTCTTCTTTGATCTTTGTGTCTTTGAACAGTCAGCAGCCAGTCATTCCTCCTTTACGTTCTTTGCCATCTGTTTGCCAAGAATATTATCTTGTGTTTTTCAGAAGATGGCAAACATGAATGAAGCTTCAGTGGAGGCTTTCCCTTTTCTGATTTAGAAAGAAAAATGACTGTTCAGCTTTGAAAATAGCCTTTGGTTCATCAACTTTCTTTGAAACATGCTGTTTGAGGGAAAAAAATCCTTGAATTTACTGTGCATCATTATATGGTGTCTTACCTCCCTTTTTACTTATCAATGTACTTTACTGACATACAAGACACTTGTTTAAAAAAAAGTATTTTCTTGTCAAGAAAGTTGATTCCATTGTAAACTTGATTTCAGCAAGAAACCTTTGGCATTGCTTGTTTAAATCCTTAATGACCTCTACATTGCCTACCGTGAACTTAACCACTTTACACCAGCATGGAGGATAAGTTGAGGGACCGTCCTCCAAAGATTTTTTTAGATCTGATGCCTAAAAGCTTCACTTTCCTTCAATTCAGGACTAAAGTATGCAGTGAATTGTTAGACAATGCATAGTTGCTTAATTTCAGGTTCTTTGCAGACAATATCAAGACTGAATGAGCTGAGCTGTGAACTGCTGGGAAAGGACAGAGACTTGGTGCATATGATCAGTGCTGTGAATGTATTCAGATTAAAACTGGATCTGTGATACTTCTGACTAAAAGATAAAATGCTGCAACACTTCGCTGGAGAAAATAATAGGAAAAAAGACAAAGAGGAAGTTAACAGAGGAATTCCAACAAGTGATTTTAGGAATTAGATGTGATAGTCACGTTTATCTCCAATCCATTTCTTCAAGTAGACATTGGTGGGTTGGCTACTACTTTCATTAGGTATTTGATTTACAAAATAAAGGAGTGGATGGAGATAATTACTGTACAAAATGATACTGAGCTGAAAGATCAAGGGACAATGATTTTTGGGAATTCATAAACGGAGAAAAATTACCCTTTCCTATTGTCATGTGCTTTTAAAGTGAAAAGTCACTTTGACTCCATATATCTCCTGAGGAAGTGTTCTCCTAAACAATGAAAATTAAGTCCAAGTATTGCACCTGCCTCAGATACCCATTTGATGGACTTCATATAACTAACGTCTCAATTTATAAGCCAGACTACAAGGCACGGGCGCCTCCTGAGTAGAGAATAAAATTGATCGTTATATCTACTTGCTACTTGGTTTTTGATCTATGAAATAATAAAACAAAATTAACTCTTCAATCTATTTCTTTCAGGGCAGATCCTGGATTGCACTTAAATGTAAAAAGTGATCTTGCACTTATGAAAGTTGCAGACTACTGATTTGTAGCAAAATGACTTATAGAGATCAGTTAAAACGCATTGTGTATAATGCCCGAATGAACTGCTTTGTCTCATGTATCCCTTTAGTTGGCATACATACAAAAATCTTAATGTACACCTTTTCAAGTGGCAATTGCTCTTATGTCTTGACAATGGACATCAATATTCTAATTGATTGTTTGGGATTGGACTCTATCCACATCCTTTGCACAATTGCAGCCCCAGCAGGTGCATAGAATGATAGCATGCAGTTGCTGAACAACGACTTGTTTTGTATTTCTAAAGCAGGGCTTCTGAAACCAGTTATAAGACCTGGTATTATTCCAGTGAACTCCCATAGAGGATTTTTAATATGGATCTTATTTGACCTGCATTACCCGCTGAAGAGTTATCCTAAACCTTGTGGATCCTGTACGTTAACATGATACTCATAGAATCATACAGCACGGAAACAGACCCTTTGCTGCAGTCGGTCCATGCTGACCATAATCCCAAACTAAACTAGTGCCTGTGCTTTGCTCATATCCCTCCAAATATTTCTTGTGTATGTACTTATCCAAGTGTCTTTTAAACACTGTAATGGTACCTGTATCCACCAACTTCCCCTGGAAGTTCATTCCACCCACGTACTACTGTCTGTGTAAAAGAAAAGCTCCCATGTCTTTTTTAAATTTCTATCCTCTCTTCCTGAAAATGTGTCCCCAGTCTTAAATCCCCTATCATAGGGGAAAAGACAGCTACCATTAACCCTATCTATACTCCCCATAATTTTATAAGCCTCTGTAAGGTCACCTCTCAACCACTTAGCTCCAGTGAAAGTCCCAGCCTTTCTTTATAACTCCAGCCTTCTATATCTGGCAACATCTTCGTAAATTTCTTCTCCTCTGAACCCTGTGCAGCTTAATAATATCCTTCTGACACCATACCAGTTTGATTTTGCTAACGAATGAAATCGACTTCATTTTCACATATAACATATTGAAAATATTAATATGTTCGATAATAATTGAGGTTTTGATGGCACATTGACAAGGGTGGGGGAAGTAAGATTTTTTTGGGGTTATTAATGCTCCTATTAAAATCATCTTCATGGAGTTCAGTGTTCAAAAATCATGTGTTTCAGACAAAAACTGGCTAGAAGTTATGTTTATTTAAATATGCTTTACATCTATGTAAATATTTTTGCTCTAGTCAATCTAAAAAAGACAGTTTGTTTATTGCTGAGTGACCTAATTGAGTCCGTTGTGGGTGTTGCTTTAAATTTGAGAATACATAGAATTTTCTCAGCATGTAAACATTCGGATTTGTCTGATGCTTATTAAAATAATGATTCCAATTTTAAATAGGATAATCTATGAGCTAAGTAATTGACAACAAATTATATAATGGATAATTTTCTCAGCCATCTGGCATGTGGGTGGTCAAGTACAGACAGTAATTGCAGTGAATATTTGTTTAATGTTTAAAAATATGACCCCAAAACTTTTTTTTAAAAAAGTGCATATTTAGTGTCCAGATGACTTTAGCGAGAGAAATCTTGGTTAAAAGAGACTGTACAAGTTGCTTTTGAAACATTCATTAAAATCTGACCAACTCTTTCATATGTTTTAATGCAGAACAAAGTTGCAAGCAATGAGCATTTTTCCATAAAAGTTACATTAGTGACTTGGCTCTCATCTGTATTGCATACGAATAACAAGACCTGCTTTTGCTCAGCGGGGGGATATATTGGAAAATATTGCCGAATAAGCTCACACTGGATTTTCTGTCTAACTAATAGCACTTGCCAAATTTTTGTTTGATAACCAGTTCATTCCTTAAAATGGTGCCCTGTAAGTCCTGCCTGCATTTGTATATATTACAGCTGAGAAATGTATTCTATTCCTGTCTAAGTCTCTTACAAAAAATAATGTCTTATTAGTTAAGCCTACACTGTAAAATTGATTTGTGGAATGATAGAACAATTTTTGACATCTGATGTAACCTCCAGTTGAGAATTGGTCTTGAGATGCAGCTAGATTGCTGTTAATGCATGTGAAATGAGCTTTATAATTCACACAACATGGAGTACAGAAACAAACTAGTAAACCCAGCTTCTCTGTGCTAATGGTTTGTATTCCTCATGAGTCTCCTGTTATTCCATGTATGTCATCTCAGCCTTTCAACGTATCTTTTTGTTCCCTTTCCTTGCATGTACTTAGTTTCCCTTTGAAAATACCAGAACTATTTGCTGCAGCCATTCGTTGTGGTAATCAATTCCACAATCTAATGCTGAGTAAAGAAATTTCTCCTTAATTCCCTTTGGATTTATTAATGACTATCTTTTGGTCATAATCCTGGTTTTGGATTCTCCCACATTCTTTTTGTGCCTACTCTGTCTAGTTCATTCATAATTTAATGCCAAATCTTATTTTACTCTAATTTTTTTTTCTATTCCTTCTTTTTGTCTTTTCTGTAGCCTAAAAGCTCCAACTTATTTCATTCTTCCCAATGTCTGCAATCTGTTTTATAAATAAAATAAAATCTTTCATTCCTATAATTTTGAATTTTCATTTAATCCCACAGCAATGCAGTTGACTCTTAAATGTCCTCTGAAATTGCCTAGCAAGTTAGTCAGTTGTATGAATAGCTGTAAAGTCAAAAAGAAGGGAATGAATATTGGTGGACCAGCTGTCATCGGCATACACCCTCGAAATGACAACAGCAAACCCAGTCCTATTGACCCTTCAAAGTCCTCCTTATTAACAATTGGGAGCTTGTGCTGAAATTGATAGAGCTGTCCCACAGACTAGTTAAGCAATAGCATGATATTGTCTTCAAGGTATAATTCCATAAGAATGACTCTTTTCCCAAACACCACCATCATCTTTCCTGGCTGTGTCTTGTCCTGTCAGCAGGACAGACCCACCTAAGGTAGTGGCACAGTGGTATACAGCTGAGAGTGACTTGCCTTGAGAATTGTTGGAGTTAACTCCAGACCCCTTGAAGTCTCATGACTTCAGGTCAAACTTGCGAAAGGAAACCTGAGGCTGATGAATCATCTAACTTGAACATGGATTGGAGTAAGCACTAAGGGTGGCAAGGGCACAGAACATACTCAGAGTGAGAGCGTTCAATGTTTTGTTACCAAGTGTAGCTTGCTGGCAAGACATCTGACCAAGTTGGCTAAGTCCTAAAGGACAAAGCTGCTAGACTTGGTCTGTGGCAAGTAGACAGGGAACCAACAAAATAGAAAGGCACACTGAAGTTGAACGTCACCAATCTACTTGCACCATTGTATGTGACTATGGTTGTTTTGGTAGGAGTGACCACTGCACAGTCCCTATGGAGACCAGGTCCCATCCTCGCATTAATAAGGCTCGGCTCATCTCAGCTCCAAGAGAAAATTATCTGCTGTGATTCTCTGTAAAGCCAGTATATACAAGGCACAAGAAGAGAAATTGCTGGAAAAACTCGGCAGGTCTGGTAGCATCTGTGGAGATAAAGCAGAGTTAATGTTTTGAGTCCAGTGACCCTGCTTCAGAACTTCAGCATCCACAGTTTTTTTTTGGTCTGGTATGTTCAAGAGTGTTTTAGATTTGACATGGTGTACCTAATGGGGTTGATTTTCTCAAGGTTCACTGCAAGGCCATGTGTAAGACAAATACTCAGAATGGCTTGCATGCTTTCATCAAGTATCATGATCTTAAATTGTTTCCTTGGAAGGTAAGCAATCTCGTCGTATTGTTTTCCAAGCTGGTCTCAAAATCTTTATGTAACTTATTTTTCCTGATGTTATTCTGTACCTCTGTCCCTCTGTTCAGGGGTAGGGACAGCACCACCAAAGGGCCCTTTAAATATATTAACTCTTATTACCTGACCTGGAATTGAACCCAGGCCATGGCGATGAAATTGCCAAATCCCTGACCACTAGCAAGGGCCAACCTGGCCAGAAACTATTTTTCCTAATTGACTGTTCAAGAGATGTTATTACACACCTCTGGAGCAGGTGGGACTTGAACCTGGGTCTGACATTCCAACCCACAATCATCCATACTGTTTTTGACATCATGTAGATAATTGTATTTTATCTGCTTCTTTTACTGTTTTGTTTCTTACTGATAATTTTTTTAAAAATTGCAATGTTTCAGTTCTCTATCTGGTTCTTCAGGACTCACTGCTGCATACTTGAGACAAAGTACAATGTCAGGCTAAATACACCATCATGGGGTACAACCATGGGGTGCTCCATTGTAGATGTTTAAAGGAACACCACCCAGATGACTGAACCTGTGAAGTGATAAGCATTTCCTTTCAGAAGCTGAATTTTATTACAAGTAATTTTAACAAACAATCTACCATCCTTTCAATTGAATCATGTTGCTGTGATACTGGTTTGAGCCTTGAGACAAAATGTTACATTTCCCACTCTAGCAATTAGTTTGCAGATTATTTCTTCTGGCTTGTGTGCATGAATAAAATATTTTTGGGCTAAGGATGTGCAGCCTTAGCTTAAAAAGCCACATTAATACTTAACACAACTTGAATGTTGAGAGAGTATGTAAACAAAACAATCAGAATGGTATCTTTATCTCTGTTTGTCAGAATCAGTATTTAGAAAAAGATTTGCAAAAGTTCTGTATTGCCAGCATTTTTAATTTGATGTCGTTTTGTCACCGATAACCAATTGATATAACCTTCCCCATTCTCCCATTGGAAATGGTTAATTTGAAAGCATCTGTTAAATCTAATTTTGATTTTTTCCAATTCATTGGAAATGGGCTGTTTGCCCCGAATATTGAACAAAAGAAAGTAAATGATGAGAATACCTGACGGACCTGACAGTATCTGTGGAGACAGGGATGGTTATGTTAAAGGTCATTGGCCTGAAATGTAAGCTCGGTTTCTTGCTTCACAAAAACTGTCCGGCCTGGTGTGTACTTCTATCATCTTCTGTTTTTAAGATTTTTAGAACTGAAGTATTTTGCATTTGCCCCAACATCACAAGTCTGTTCTTAACTATGATTTATCATCGTGTGTGTTATTTTGGTAATTTTGAATTTTGGCATTTCTGGTTTCCATTTCCTCTGATGGGACTTAATCACCAATCGAATCTGTACTCATTGCCCATTTTTGTGCCTACTTAATGTGAGTGGTTGCTTTCAAGATTACAGTGTTTATCCGTGCCCTACATCCTCATTGAGTTCTGACAGTCAGTCATTTTTGAAGTACTGCTGCTATTTGGACACACCATTTTTTCCTAATAGATGCTGAAAAGAATAACTCAGAAAATGGGACTCATTTAAAGCAAAAATTTCTTGTGATTTTGCTTGTGTAAAATGCAGTATTTATACCTTTGATCTGCAAAATCCAAATGTTTTGGATTTTAGCTGTCAATTTTTGAGGGAGCGTGAAACCAATAAACATTAAGGAAGGTCAAGCTTCTCTGAGCAGGACCAAACAGCTGCATTGTTACTTTTTGGATGCAAAAAAACACTAAGATTTAAATGCCCTGAACCTTGCTTTCATTTCGAGTTGTCTGGCTTAGAAGTTCTCTCATTTCTATTACCCTCAAAAATGTTTAATGCAGCTTTTCCATTCTTTCTCGTCCCTTGTAAGAAAATTTTTTTGATAACTCTACTTAGTAAAGTTGGACAGGTTTTGCTTTGTTGACGATGTTTCAAGTTTGCGAAACTTAGTTTTGAAGTCTGTTAAGATACTTGTTTTGCTGTCAGGTGCTTGTAGAATTCCAAGAGTAAGTGCTCTCATGGCTCACGAGATTGCTCTCTTGAATGAGAGGCTAACTTGGGTCAGGGATAAAAGGTACTGCAGATGCTGGAGAATCCGAGATAACAAGTTGTGGGGCTGGATGAACACAGCAGGCCAAGCAGCATCATAGGAGCAGGAAAGCTTGACGTTTCGGGCCTAGAACCTTCATCAGAAATGGGGGAGGGGAAGAGGGTTCTGAAATAAATAGGGAGAGAGGGGGAGGCGGATAGAGGATGGATAGAGGAGAGGATAGGTGGAGAGGAGGCAGACAAGTCGAAAAGG
>JAHRHZ010000061.1:4986158-5008450 GCA_024137785.1 Ginglymostoma cirratum | reverse complement strand
ACCACCCACGCCCTCCACCTCCTCCAGAACTTCCAATTCCCCGGACCCTAACACCTAATTTTTACTATGGACGTCCAGTCCCTATACACCTGTATTCCCCATGCAGATGGCCTAAAGGCCCTCTGCTTCTTCCTGTCCCGCAGAACTGACCAATCCCCCTCCACTGACACCCTCATCCTCTCAGCCAAATTCGTCCTCACCCTCAACAACTTCTCTTTCAATTCCTCCCACTTCCTACAGACAAAGGGGATGGCCATGGGTACCCACATGGGCCCAATCTATGCCTGCCTCTTTGTAGGTTACGTGGAACAATCCCTCTTCCGTACCTACACTGGCCGTAAACCCCATCTCTTCCTCCGTTACATTGATGACTGCATCGGTGCCGCCTCGTGCTCCCACGAGGAGCTCGAACAGTTCATCCACTTCACCAACACCTTCCACCCCAACCTGAAGTTCACCTGGACCATCTCCAACACTTCTCTCTCCTTCCTGGACCTCTCTGTCTCCATCTCGTGTAACCACCTAGAAACCGATGTCCGTTTCAAGCCCACTGACTCCCACAGCTACCTGGAATACACCTGCTCCCACCCACCTTCCTGCAAAAATGCCATCCCCTATTCCCAATTCCTTCGCCTCTGCCGCATCTGCTCCCAGGACGAGACATTCCACTCCCGTACATCTCAGATGTCCTCATTCTTCAAGGACCGCAACTTCCCCCCAACAGTGGTCGAGAACGCCCTCGACCGTGTCTCCCGCATTTCCCGTAACTCAGCCCTCACACCCCGTCCCTGCAATAATAACCAAAAAAGAATCCCCCTCGTCCTGATGTACCACCCCACCAACCTCCGGATCCAACGCATCATCCTCCGACACTTCCGCCATCTGCAATCAGACCCCACCACCAAAGACATTTTTCAGTTCGCAACAAACAACTGCACCTCCCAGTCGCGAAACATTTCAACTCCCCCTCCCATTCCTCAGACGACATGTCCATCCTGGGCCTCCTGCAATGCCACAGTGATGCCACCCGAAGGCTA
This sequence comes from Ginglymostoma cirratum, assembly GCA_024137785.1. Classification (NCBI taxonomy): domain Eukaryota; kingdom Metazoa; phylum Chordata; class Chondrichthyes; order Orectolobiformes; family Ginglymostomatidae; genus Ginglymostoma; species Ginglymostoma cirratum. Next base: position 5,007,413 of record JAHRHZ010000061.1, on the reverse strand, counting down.
TAGGAACAGCAAATCATATTCAGCCTGGGAACCCTACAGCCCAATGTGGATTTCACAAACTTCAAAATCTCCCCTCCCCCAACCGCATCCCAAAACCAGCCCAGCTCATCTCCACCTCCCTAACCTGTTTTTCCTCTCACCTATCCCCTCCTCCCATCTCAAGCCCCACCCCCATCTCCTATCTACTAACATCATCCCGCCCCCTTGACCTGTCCGTCCTCCCTGGACTGACCTATCTCCTCCCTACCCCCCCACCTACACTCACCTTTACTGGCTCCATCCCCGCCTCTTCGACTTGTCTGCCTCCTCTCCACCTATCCTCTCCTCTATCCATCCTCTATCCGCCTCCCCCTCTCTCCCTATTTATTTCAGAACCCTCTTCCCCTCCCCCATTTCTGATGAAGGTTCTAGGCCCGAAACGTCAAGCTTTCCTGCTCCTATGATGCTGCTTGGCCTGCTGTGTTCATCCAGCCCCACACCTTGTTATCTAAGTAACTTGGGCCTGTGTCTTGAGAGTGTTTGAAAATATGCTGCTGTTTACACAATATTCAGTACCATTCGTGTCTGCACAGATATTGAAACAGTACTGCGTCCATATGCAGCAAGAAATGGATGGATTTCACTGTGACGCAATGACCATCTCCAATAAGTGACAGCCTAACAATCTCTGCTTGGCATTCAATCACATTACAATTGCTGAATCTTTAAAAGCAGAAGAATGGGGAGAGGGGGCACTGTGTTCATGTCACTGAATGTGGAGTTTAAATTCCAACATGACGGCTTGTGGAATTTAAATTAACTCTGTAATTAAGCTCATCTTCACAGTGATGACCAGGAAACCATTATTGATTGTTGTTAAAAAGCCATTTGGCTCACTCATTTCCATTAGGGATTGAAATCTTCCATCCTTAGCTGGTTTGGCGTAATTGTGATTCCAGACCCACAGCAATGTAATTAACTCTTAAATGCTGTGTGAAATAGTCTCAAAGGCCACTGAGTTGTATTACATTACTACAAAATCTGAAAGGAATGAAACCAGCTGGACCTCGCAGCATTGACATGAACATCAGCAATGTAGATAACAAACACAGCCCTTTTGACGCTGTGAAGTTCTCTTTGCTAATGTCTGGGGGCTAGTACAGAAATTCTTCTAATTTCCTCACAGACTAATTAAAAATCATTCTAACATAGTTACATGTGCGGAAATGTTTCTCAACAGGCCACCTTTACTATTGCTGGATATATGTTATCCCACTGACAGGGTAGACCCTCCAGAGATGGCATCACATGTAGTCATACATATGTGGTTCAGAGAGAGCTGTCCTCAACATTGACTCTGAACCCTATGAAGTCATAGGTCAAAAAGCATAGAAACACATCCTCTAGTCCAACTCATTCATGCTGGCCAAGTTTCCCAAACAAAACTAGACCCACTTAACTGCATTTGGCCCATATCCTCCTAAATCTTTCCTAGTCATGTACCTATCGCAGTGTCTTTTAAATGTTGTAACTGTACCTGTACCTGTACCTACCACTTCCTTTGGCAGCTCATTGTATATACCAACCACTCTCTCTTTGTGAATAGGTTGCCCCTCAGGTCCCTTTTCAATCTTCTTCCTCATCTTTAAAAATACGCACCCTACTTTTGAGCTCCCCCATCCTAGGGAAAAGACCTTTGTGCTGTTGACCTTACCTGCGCCCTTTATGCCATCAGGTCAAATTGCCAAACAACTCCTAGATAGATGTCAGTCCTTTGATATACTGGAACATCTTGGTTGGTGTACAGCTAATTCTGGAGCACGTATCTTCATGAATGTTGCTGTGGCCTTTATCCTTTTGCAGTATCCGGTACATTCAGCCATTCCTTGATATTATGTGAAGTGAATTTCTGTTATACTGGACAACCCAGAAGGTGGCTGAGTTGGACCATCCACTCAGCACTTCTGTCCAAAGGTAGTAATGCTTCAGCCTTTCCTTTTGCACTAGTGTACTGATCTATGTCATCATTGAGAAAGAGGATGTTTGTGGTCCCTTCAGAGGTGGAGGCTTCTGACAAATGTGCTTATCTGTCTCCTCATTGCCTGAAGCCATATACACAAGAGAATGTGGTAATGAAGGGTGATGGGATTTATTTATAGTACTTATGAAGGCATAGCACAGATGTAAGGAGATTCCTAATTTCATTTCCTGGTGTATTTGGATGCCACAAGAAATGTGTGCAGAACTGAAGAATGTATTTGCTTTCCTCTTTGCTAGTCTGTAGCCAGGTAAATTGGTTGCCGACTTCCTGGTATGCAGCTTGCGTCAGTGCTTTAATTTGGCACAAGGTGCAACAAGCCCTCATGTCTTCCAGTACCATAGTGTTATCGTACTTTTGTTAGTGCTGTGTGAACAAAGCATTCTGTCACCGCCAAAAATTGTTCTTTAAGAACCGCTACATCACTAGATTTCTCAATCCAGAGTTGAGTGCTTGAAACCAATATCTCTGTACCAGCTTTCCTTGTGTCATTGAACTGTGAAAATAAATTTGTCGGTTCCGATTCCAAAAATTAGCCATCTTCAACTGTTGGCACAGCCTAATGTCATGGAAAAGCTTAACCCATTTTAATCAGAATTACATAATAGAGCCTCATAATATATTTAATTCAATGTGTATGGACTTCCAAGGTCAGAATGAATTATGGCGATTTGTCAAAGCTTGTAGTCGAGAATTGGACACCAGTCTTATGAGCTCTTATACTGTATTACCTAGGACGATACATATTGCTTGCAATGTTATGAGTTCTGTTTTTTTTTCTTTGTTCGTTACGGGATGAGGGTGTCGCTGGCTAGGCAACATTTATTGTCCAACCCTAATTGCCCAGAGGGCAGTTCGGAGTCAGCCACATTGCTGTGGGTCTGGAGTCACATGTAGGCCAGACCAGGTAAGGATGGCAGTCACCTTCCCATTAGTGAGCCTGACAATCGACAACAGATTCATAGATTCATGGTCATCATTAGATTCTTAATTCCAGATTTTTTGTTATTGAATTCAAATTTCACCATCTGCCATGGCGAGATTCGAACCTGGGTCTCTAGAACATTATCTGGCTCTCTAGATTAACTGTCCAGCGATAATACCACTAGGCCATTGTCTCCCTCATCTATCAGCGGTTGTGCAATATGGAGAAATCTGGGGATTTACGTTCTACATTTTTACTTTCTTGAGAAATTAACTAGGTTCTCTCCTGTGGAAAGTCACTCAACTTGTGTATATGAGGAATTCTTTGCAAGGCATTTGTTTTCATATTGACTGTGATAATTAGTCCCTTCAAGAATTCCATGTGGGAAATGTTTTGATTTTCAATTTAATTTTCATAATTATAGTAGATGATTTCCATCTACTAATACATAATTTAGAGACCGAAGGAGAAGAGTTTCATTCCTGGTCCTGTATTTCCTATTCAAAAGTGATAACGTTTGCTAAGTTTGTGCTCAATATTTTAAATAGTCAATTTGATTTCATGGATTTGAGACAACAAGCAAAATATGGCAAAATCAAAATCACCACTAAAATGGTGAAAGTTTTGGATACTGTGACTGTTGTATTAAGAGAAATAAAATGTTTAATGTATTGGTGTATTTCTTCAAATTGTCTGCTTGCATGGTGGTGAAAAATCTTTCCTCCCTGAATCCATATCCATGCTACAAAAAGTGTAAAAATCTTATAAACTTTTTGAGAAGTTAAGAATGAATTCTTGCATTGGAAATAATGGAATAATAAGTGCATGAAAGAGAGTCAGCTTGTTATGCATGGTTTCATACAAGTGGCTATGGACCTAGTGGAGGAATGAGCTCATCAGCCCTCTTAAGTTATATACTATATTACAAGTTCTGTGTCTTGAGCCTGATATGGTATATTCTGTTGTTGTTGAATTGCTATTATTTCTATTTCCATCTAATTGTTTGGGGGGAGGGGGGGGGAAACAAGTGTTTTCAGCTATGCCAGTTTGAATTCCCTTTGGTTTGTTGATAGTTTTACATAAATTTGAATTGGGGTCCTTGGGAGATTGTTACTGTTTGCTGACATGTAAGAGAAAAGACTATATTACAATACAATATACTTAGCATGGTCCCTCCACTGCTTTGGTACTAAGCATGCATGTTCAATTTTGTAATGATAACTTTAAGATCCTGAAAAATGATTATAATGCAGCATAATCATTTTCAAATCACAAAATATGGGGTGTCAACAGATAGATTTATCTATGCCTTTTTTGTAATAGATGATGTACGGTCCTATTAATAATTTAATGAGACTTTTTAATTTTGTAATAGTTAATGGACAGCCACGACCATTGGAGTCTAATCAAGTTAAATATCTTCGCTGGGAACTAATAGAACTTCGGAATAAGGTGAACCGGCTGCTGGATAGCTTGGAGCCCCCCAGCGAACCAGGTCTTTCTGCTAACATCCCTGAAAGTGGTATGTAGAACTATTTGCCTTCATCGTGCTTTTTTTTAAAAAAGAAAAAATCCATTGTGTCAGTGTCTATAACCTACAATCCATGTGTTTTGTAAAAGCAGTACTTTTTTCTTTTTCTTTTCATTGAGTACATTAACACAAGTCTTATGCAAATCTGAAATATTTGGCTTTTGTGTACTCGTTATACCCTTTATATTGTATTGTGAGTCCCAGATGTGCAAAGGCAGTTATGATCTTAACATTGTATAAAGTAGCAATTGAGGAATAGAATTTTAGTGCTTAGAAATGTATCTGAATTCATTCACAGAGCATGAAGTGGTAGATCAATGATAGCAAACTCGTTAGATGCACCATTAGGTTTACATTTAAATTATATTGCAAGTGAAGTAGAAAGGATTTTGTTTTTAAATAGAATTTGTGCATGTTGGAGTGCATTCTGAATATGTGCTGAGGTCAGTTTTATTTGATTGTTTCTTTCCCTTCAAATCACTAGAGCTGGTTCTGTTACTTCTACCAAGCTTGTACAAACCTCTGGAGAACTATTTTGAGAAATATGTCCTTGCAATGTTAACATTATTTTTGGAATGAAAAGAATCATCTGAAAATGTTGTAATTAAACTGAGTAAACGGGTTTGTTTTTTTCCTGCAGCTTTAGAAAATAGCCAATAGCCATCCTATCGGAACAATACTCTTTGATTCATACTGTTAATATATATATATATATATATATATATATAGATTTTAACAGTCACATTCTAAAACCTAAAATCAATTTAATTTGACCACTCTCTAAACAGCAGAGGGAAGACATCTGTGTAGCTGTGCATTTTACCAAACAATGTAATACAACCAGAATGAGCAGCAGATATAATTTTATTTATTTTAAGCTTTTAATTAATCAATTTTTTTTTCTTCCCTACCTTTACGTATTTAGTTATTCTGAAGATATAATTATCACATTTATTAAAAGAAATTATATCAACAAAAACTGATTTGCTTAAGCATATGCTTCTGCGGAAATGACATGGCAAGGGTGCAGCAAAACCGTGTACCTAGCCTTTGTAAAAGTTTTCCTAAAATTCACATAAAAGGCTGCTAATTGGGCTTAAAGGGTTGAAATGTCAAAGTATGTATAAGAAATCAGCTCAAGGATGGGAAATAATATTTTGTCATTGGGAAATGATGTCAGAATCAGGTGTAGTGCTGCTTCCAAGGTTGTTATTGTCACCTCTATAGTTTCTAATTTATAATCCTGATTTTGAGTCCGAAACACTCCAACAGTACCAAATCAATAGAGCAAGTTAAACTTGAAAAAAAGCCAATGACTTGCAAATAGCATAAGTGGATGCAATGGTACTAGATGAAATTTAGTGCAGTTAAGTACAAGAATTGCACTTTGGCCTGGGGAAGGGTAGTATACTTTTAAAACAAAACTGGCTGTTATTAGTGCCCCATGATAGTGCATTTATAGGAAATGGGAAATCTGAATCTGGACGAGGAACTTCAGCAACTTAGCATATCCAGTTACTATAAGGCACAGTTCAACAAACCATATCAAATGATGAGCTGATGTGCAAGTTTAGCTTTAAGTTCTGCACTGTTGTGGATGAATCACATGCTTAATAGTGTATGCAATTTCTGGTTCCTAAGAAAGCACCTGGTGGTGTAGTGCCAGCCACTGATTCTGGATAAATGGGTATTGGTGGAAACCTGGCATAGCCTTTAATTATAGAATCCCTGTTGCTTGGATGAGTGTCTGATATGTAACAATGAGCAAATCACTTGGAGAGACCGAGAAGGCTGTGAGGGAAGCCAGAGATGTGAATTACACCCATCATCCTTGCAAGTACCTATCCAATGAGAATTGGGGAGATGATAAAATTGGACTGACTATTTCAGATTAATCTGTGTTGAAAGGAGTGATATCATTGCAGTTAGGAGAATATTGGACTTCTAGGACATTAGTTGGGGATCTGGCTTGAAGGATCATAATCATTTAAATAATGTGTGTGGAAGAGTCGAGGGTAAGAAAATAAATGGTAGGATTCCCAGATTACATTAAAATACCAAAATAATCTTGAACTAAATGCATATTAGCAATAATGACTAAATTGGGTAACTGAATAAATAAGGTATTAGTTCTAAATAATGTAAGTTTCCACCTTAAACTCACTTCGACAGAGGTAACAGAGTTTAATCTTTTATTTACTGTGGCTTTCAATTTTATAAACTTTTAAAATACCCATACTCTGAAAGGCAGTCCTTTTTATTCTGAGTCCAGATGCACAAGTCACAGTTCAGGTCGATGATACACCTCTACCAATCCGACTTCCTGGCCCAACTGTAGAAGTTGTATGATGTGACCCTCAAACACTCGCACACACTATTTCAGTATATAACTGGTCTTCTCCTTTCTTTACAGAGCTATTTGGCCGTACCTACTTTTCCATAACTCTTTACCCCTCTTTCTCAAAACATATAAAATTAAGTTCTGCAGCTTCAGCCTTCCCCTATTTATAGCCTTTCAAAAAAAGATAAGAAAAATCGTTTGTTCAGAACATAGCTCCACTCTTGAATAATTATATCCAAAGCCACCTCATACCTTTTTTTTTTGCTTCTATAAACCTCCAGCTGGTTCAAAGATTCAAATCTTTATACATATACACAGGCATAATAAAATAAACTGAAAGTAAACAACCTCCAACTGACCATAAACTGAAACTAAAATGTTACATTTTTGAACCTTAATATAACCCACAACAGAAACAGTTACAACATCTCCCTGTAGGAGAAATAACAATATCGCAGTCTCAGGACATTGTTGCATGAGTTCCTCAGAATAGTGAGGTCGAACTGCCTTCAACTGCTTTATCAGCGACCTTCCCAGCGTCATAATGTCAAAAGTACAATTTTCACTGAGAGTTGCTCAATCTTGAGTACAATTCACAGCTCCACAGATAGTGAAGTAGTTCATGTCCGTGAGACCTGGACAGCATTTCAATTTCGGCTATTAAAATAGCAGGTCAAACTTGGGATCACACAAGTGCTCAGCATTTACTATCTCCAACAAGAGAGACCCTAATCAGCTACCCTTTAGACTTCATAGCATTTCTATAAAGTATAAACTTCATAGAAACTTCATGCAATGTTCATAGAATCCATACAGTGTGGAAACAGGCCCTTCGGCCCAACAAGTCCACACTGACCCTTGGAGCATCTCACCCAGACCCATTCCCCTATAACCCACCTAATCTACATATCCCTGATACGCTATGGACAATTTAGCATGGCCAATCCACCTAGCCTGAACATCTTTGGATTGTCAGAGGAAACCCGAGCACCCAGAGGAAACCCACGCAAACACGGGAAGAATGTGCAAACTCCGCACAGTCACCCGAGGGTGGAATTGAACCCGGGTGCCTGGCTCTGTGAGGCAGCAGTGCTAACCACTGAGCCACCATACCGCCCCGTGGCATGGATAAATCTTTTCCTATTTAATGTTTATTGTAAGGAGGCCTGGTTTTGAGAAAAGTAAATTAACATTTAAATGAAACTATTAGATACTGTTGCAACTAGAGTTAATTGCAAGTCATTTTAATTTTGTGCTCTCAATGGGTATAGCAGCTACATCAAGACAGGTCAGTACCGTAATATCATTGATGTCCACTCATCATAATAAAACATGAAAGGAAATCTTAAATTTTAACTAAGATGTAGCACACTTGTTTTTATTGCTCAGTCCTCTGAATATAGGTATTGGGAAGTCATGTTGAGGTTGAACAGGGCATTGATGATGCCTCTTCCGGAGTACTGTGCCCAGTTCTGGTCACCCAGTTATAGGAAGGATATTAAGCTGGAGAGGGTTCAGAAGAGATTTACCAGGATATTGCCAGGTATAGAAGGTTTGAATTCTGAAGAAAGGCTGGATAAGCTGGGACTTCTTTCACTGGAGCGTAGGAGGTTGAGAGATGACCTTAAAAGATTTATAAAACCATGAGGGGTATAGATAGGGTTAATGGTAGTTGTCTTTTCCCTAGGATGGGGAATTTCAAGGCTCGATGACACATTTTTAAGGTGAGAGGAGAAAGATTTAAAACAGACATGAGGGGCAATTTTTTTTTTTTTGCCCAAGGTGTTTTGTGCGTGGAGTGGACTTCCTGAGGAAGTGATAGATGTGGGCACAGTTACATCATTTAAAAGATATTTGGCTAAGTACGTGAATAGAAAGATTTGGAGGGAATATGGGCCAGGAGCAGGCAGGTGGGCCTAGTTTAGTTAGGGATTACGGTCAGCATGAACTGGATGGACCGAAGGGTCTGTTTCTGTGCCGTATGACTCGGTGACTCTGTCATGCTTTAGGATAAGTAAATTCGAAATGGTTTTGTTCACTACAAATGGTAACCACTGAAACTGAAAAGTAATCGTCAATGAGACCTAAAAATTTGCATTACTCAACTTTGTCTGTTCTACCAACAAAACTGTAACATCCAGTTGGAATTTGAAGCACGAGCTGTAGATGAAGTGAAGAAGCATATCTGATGTTAGTCACAATAATGTGTTTTGTCTCGGGAGCTTAGCGAATGTCTAAATTTGATTTGGTGGTGTCAGTTAGTCCTGACAATTGTCTCATAAGCTCCAACTGTATTGTGTACTTGTGAATCCATCTTTGTTCTGTAGTTCTGGAATTTTTGCCATTCCCAGTGGGAAGTTTATTTAAATTGCTTGGCTATAAATCAGATAGCTCTCTCTCCTTTGAGTGAAGGAACAAAGAACAAAGAAAACTTACAGCCCAGGAACAGGCCCTTCGGCCCTCCAAGCCTGCGCCGATCCAAATCCACTGTCTAAACCTATCGCCCAATTCCTAAGGATCTGTATCCCTCTGCTCCCCACCTACTCATGCATCTGTCCAGACGCACCTTAAATGAATCTACCGTGCCTGCCTCTACTACCTCTGCTGGCAACACGTTCCAGGCACCTACCACCCTCTGTGTAAAGTACTTTCCGCGTGTATCCCCCTTAAACTTTTCTCCTCTCACCTTGAACGCGTGACCCCTCGTTATTGAATCCCTCACCCTGGGAAAAAGCTTATCTCTATCAACCCTGTCTATACCCTTCATGATTTTGAAGACCTCAATCAGGTCCCCCCTCAATCTCCTTTTTTCTAATGAAAACAATCCTAACCTACTCAACCTCTCTTCATAGCTAGCACCTTCCATACCAGGCAACATCCTCGTAAACCTTCTCTGTACCCTCTCCAAAGCTTCCACATCAGATTACAGGTGGACTGCACTTTTGCTAACTTTCTTGGCTATACTTATCCAACAGCATTTATTGCAGCGTAACACTGATGCTAGATTGGCAAATGCATTTATCAGGCCCACTTTGACTCCTGTGAATCATATCACACAAACTGTCACATTCTTGCAATACGTTATACTTTGCTGACTTTGGGAAAGGATATATTGGATGGTATAAGGCATGTTGAACTTCAAAAGTGTTTTTACAATGCACAGAATAGTAAAAAGAAAGAGACATGTTGCAAACCCAGACTTAGTCTCTACGCTTCTACTGATAAAACAAAAATTACTGCAAAGTCTCATGAGGGGCATGTTAAGGGGTGGTAGATGGTATCCAGGAATAATTTTCAGTGTGGTCTAGAAGCTAATTTAACTGCCGGTGTTATTGGTGTGCACCTCTAAAGGAAGGCAGAATTAATTTTGGTGACCTGCATTTTTGTTCAGATGTACTAACCATACCGTTATTCATATTTGCTTTGTCAATTTTCTCCCCACGCGTTGTACTAGAGGGTCAATGTGAACATCTAGGATTTTCACAGTGTTTAGATCTGCAAAACTTTGCTTTTTACATTTATGCAGAATTCTCAGATGACTAAAATAATTTCCTTAGGATGATGGGGGGCTGATTTTAGTACCACACCATACAGTGTGACTTTTGAAACTGTTGGTTAATGACTTCTTTCCTCATTGTGTAATAAATGTTTTGCAGACCTTTCTCTAGTTTTGTTATCCTATGTAATAATTCATAGGTGAGGATTTTCAATGTTATATGCAGTAAATGTTTATCCTGTTTATTGTTTAATTATATCATATCAGAGAAGCTTGCATTCTCGATTTAAGAGCCAACACGTTCAGTTCAAGTGCTGTGCCTGGCAATGTGTAAAATAATAATGGAAGCATAGTTATTCGTGTGTAGTTTTGTGCCATTTTTTAAATTTTCAGATACCTGTCCATACTTCCTTTCTTTGACTCCAACCAACCAATTATTGATTTTCCTTTGTGTTATATAAAGTTGTGCATTTGTTTTGAAAAGGCAGATGAGAAAACTAGCTGTGGTCTGTCTATATTTGAGTACCTTTGTTTTACTTTAATAAATAGCCAAAAATTTTTTTCATTTTGTGCTTTGTAACAGATGCAGTTGATGGAAGGGATGGAAAGGCTTTGGCACCAGACTCTACAATTAAGCAGCCAGTTCCTGTTAGTGCTGCCAGCATGTCTGCCTTTGATCCTTTAAAAAATCAAGATGAAATCAACAAGAATGTCATGTCATCATTTGGCCTGACTGAAGACCAGGTTTCAGGTGGGTTTATTGAATTAGACTTATGGTAGTATTTAAAAACAAAACTTACATTACAAGCCCACAGTTCCACTTTTGCTTAAACATGAAGCCAGCTAAAGAAAATGATTAAAACTGCATGATAATTTTCAAACTTAACTTTCATTATATTGGATACTGAAAAATGTACTTTTCTACAAATATCTATGTATCCTTGTAAACAGTCTGAACTTCGTGATTTTCAGGGTGCTTGCCCCTAAATAAATAACTTGTATGTCCATGTCCCTGAGCAAAATATATCCTGTACGTAACTGAAACTGTCTTCTTCCTTCATATGTTTAGTTACTATACATAGATTAAATAAACAAACCAAAGCCTCTTGTAATGCTAAGAATTGTGAACTGTGAGCATTTTTATTGACTAAACATGTGGCGCGATTGTGCTGGAGAAGTACATATGGTCCTTGAATTTATAATGCTGGAATTTTTATTTCTGTGGCAATAAAATTTGTGTTTTATTGGTGTTTAAATGGCCGGTTGATCTTGTGACCTGAAATTCCCCTGTGGAAAATTTGGATCAGTTGGTGTAATGGTTCACTTACTTTCATCCTTGCTGCTTCTTTTTCTGTGTATAATTATTAAATTTGTCAGCTATGCACTAAGAACTGCTTGAGGGGTATATGGCTATCCCTCAAGTGTGATCAGGTGGAGGCTTTGCTGAAGGGATGTCCCGAAACATTTGTTTAAAAAAGGATTCCCAGCTATCATTGTTTGTTGTGGCAAGTGATCTGTAGGAGAATCTGCTTAGTTCAGTCAAAAAACTGACCAGATTAGTTTTAAATATAATTGTGTAAAGGTTTTCAAGGTATCCAAAAGAAAATGTGAGAGTAAGACAGAATTCAGCAGCTTCCTTTGTAATCTATGTGGGATACGTAAAAAGGGTCTGACTGCCATGTTGCTAGCAAGTTACCAGAAAATAATAAAACAAAGAACTGTCAATGCTGGATATCGAAAACAAAAACAGAAATGGCAGGAGAAACTCAGCAGAGCTGGCAGCATCAGAAGTTCTGAAGAAAGGTCACTGAACCAGTAATGTTAACTCTGTTTTTACTCCACAAATGCTGCTAGACCTGCTGAGTTTCTCCTGCAATTCTCCAGTTTTGTACCTAAAATTAACATTCCTTTTTCTTTCTTGCCCTTTTTTAAGTAGCATCTGGGAACTCTGAGCTAATGAGGAGAGCCAAATTGTTAGCTTTCTTTTAGGGAGTTTGATACCATTTTGCCAATACTTATTCTATTACATGTTACGCTACTTCATTTTCATTGAAGTTATCAGAAGTTAAATTGGTGACTTTGAATATTTCAGCTTTAAGTGAAACTCTGCAACACGATAGAGCTTAGCACGGCAAATTTAGTGTAGATGCTGAACTTACGTTGTGAAAACTGAAAATGTTGGAAATAAACATCAAGTCTGGCCGAATCTGTGGAAAGAGAAACTATTTTATGATTTTAAAGGTGTTTAGAAACTGCTCATTAAATCAATTATACTAATAATGGCTTTGAGAAGAAGGAGCTTTGTTATAGCAGATATTATGCAACAAAGTACCTAGAATTAAAAGGTATGATAGTAGGAAATTTCTGACAAAATGGATGACCACCTTGTCCCTCTGGTATTTTCTTAGCTTAGCCCACTTCTGTTGCATCTTAACTTGCTCCACTGCACACCCAAGACCCACATCTAGTTTCTTATCGCAATATCCTTACTGCTTTCTACCCATTCACTCTGCACTAAATAATTTGGTGATTTCAAAGTCCATCTGAATTTGCTTTGATCTCTCTGAGTTCACTGCTGTCTTGTGTTTCCTTAATTTTTCCTCTATGAATGCTGCCACTCATAATAACTGACATTCGAGGGAATGTCAACTTTGCTAACTGCATGATTTTTGTTATTGCTGCCTCAATCGTGAGTAAGTTTTGTCTGATCACTTTCTTGTAACCCCCACTACTATCATTGCCCTTAACAACACCATTTCTCTCAGTGCCTGCTCCTGAAAGAAAATCTTTCCTGTTACTCACTTGGAAATTTACAGCTGCCAGTTTCTTCAGTCATCTACCTCTCCACCACCTTTGTATTTATCCCAGTAAAACTCTTATCTTTCTTCATACTAATCACTTCCCTTGATAGAGTCCCTAGATTTGCTCCCTTAAGTCCAAGACATGCGGATTGGAATGTTTCTGGTGCTCACGTGGTATGCCATTCATCAGGTCTTGTTGGGTCACATCAGGCATTAATTTGGGGGAAAAAAAAAGTTAAGTGCTGGAGTAACTCAGCAGATTGGGTAACTTCTGTGAGCAGAGAAACAAGGTTAGCGTTTGAATTCCAGTTTGACTCTTTGAAACTAAAGTAAGCTGGAAAATGCTAGGTTTTATGCTGTTTTATGTATCCTCTCCTTTTCACATTTTCTTTTATAGCCATTTATCTTTATCTTTCCTTCAGTACTGGTATCACTCTCTGTCTTTTGCTTGGGCCGCCCTAAAAAGTGTTCTGCTTGCATGACCTCTCTCTCTCTCAACAGCATAAAAAGACATGTTAGTAGGCTGCTTATTCCACTCCTAATTTCGCTCGTCCAGTGACCCCCTTCCAGAGGTATCTAGTTGTTCAACTCTCGACCACTCAAAATACACAGGGTTGCGGTGGGCAGAATTTCCCCTGAAAGTAGCCAAATCTCCTGAGAAAAGTGAATTTCAGGAGTGACCAAACTGAAAGAAAGTTGCCACCATCTGTGGAATTGTCATTTTGATTGGAGGGGGAAGCGAGAAGGTGAGGCAACGAGGCCTTGCGGGGCAACAGAAAATTAGACCAAGAGAGATGTTTGGAAAAGAGAGGGAGGAGAAGCCAGCAACTGCCAAAGGGAGCCAATCAACAAAGGAATGGCTAGCTAAATGGAAACCATTGAACAATTGAAGTCAAACTGTCATGACCGGAATGGGAAGAGCGCACTGGAGATCCAGCCCCACTATTCCTTAAATCATCACTATATAAAAATGACCTATTTAACCACTCAAATGCTTAATTTTCCTATCTATGATATAATAAACTACATCCAGTTTCACCAATAAACAAGGAATGGAAAAACTTTCTTATTATAATGAATATCCTTCTAACATGTGGCAAAATCGATTATTAATTACTGACATGCAAACTTAAACTATACTCCTTTTAAACACGAACACATACATCTTTATTCACAAATAGGACGGACAAGATGGAATGGTTTTGCAGGAATTTCGTGGACGAAAATTATATGCAAGAAACAAAATCTGTGGATCAAGAGTCCAAACACCAAAGGAATGGTGGAAATAAGATGAATTCCTCTGAATTCTCTGACCTCTTCTGGTTTTTTTGGGCAATGATGTCAAGTTGTTGACTGTGGTGATCCTTAAATTGACAGCCAGTCAGTTAGGACTCTATCTTGAATTGGAAGTTGTTCTTTTCAGAATCTTTTAGTGCTGGTTGCCTTCCATTCACAGGGGTCCTGACTTCTTTGCAAGCTTTTGGAGATCTGAGTGTAATTGCCTCTCAAGTCTGATGATGGCAATATATAAAAAAATCCAAAAGCTGGTGCTGGCCACTATGTCTCTCAAAAATATGAAATCCAGTTGCAGCATTAAATTCCACCAATATCCTGCTGTGTCCTTTGACAGCCTTCCTGACTATCCATAACTTTTGTCAATTTTCATGATGTCTGAAAATTTACTAATCACTGTTTGATTCTAAATTTGCTGAGGAGCAGTGCTCAAAATTGCAAACTAGTCTCATGATTTAGGGGTAATGCACATCAGGGTCAAACTTGAAATCTATGAGTCCTCAGCAAAGCCTCTAGTTGGAAGTTTTAAGTGTCAGTCTATTTTAAAAGAAATTCTACAATTGTTTCAATCATATTTTGACTTTTTGTCATTTAGTGATCATCTTAAGCCCTCAAATTGCTTTCTATATGCCAGATTTATTTACAGAAAATTGTGTACAAGGTGATCAGCTTTTGAGCTTTGTATCATTTAATTTGTTTTGCACTGTCCACATGTCCTTATCAGACAAAAGCAACAATGGAAAGTAAGTTTCCTGAAACAAAACAAAGATCCTTCCTCGATCATTTATTCTGAGCAGTAGTGTTTCGGTTTTCATAAATGTCTATTAAGTGGGGCCATTACAGGGAAAGAGAAGATGAGGCAAATGGAAGGAAAGCATGGAAACAGAATGTTTAAAGATCTCTGGACTTTTTGATGTCCCAGCTTCAAATCTATTTGTTTGATAATCTGAATCTAAATTCTGTAGTATGTGGATTTGTTTTGAATTGTTGTGCTTAATATTGACATGCTGCAAAGATGTAGTTCATACTATTTCACACATACTTTACTGGATGTCTTGGCAAACGTACCTTCTGGTACATGAACAGACATGGAGAATATTCCATTATACTGCTGCATTATGCCTTGTTGATGCCAGAGAGTCTTTGGGGCAGTTGGAGGTGAGTTACGCAGCACTAAAATTGTAGCCTCTGCTGTTGTAGTCCAATTCTATTTCTAATCAATGGTTACCCCGGGATATTGGTAATGGGTGTTTCAGTTATGGTAATACCATTGAAAATCATCGGGAGATGGTTAGATTTCTCTTTTTGGAGATGATTGTTCCTGGCACCCGTGAGGTGCGGTGATCTTGCCCTTACTAACAAATGGTGCTGAATGTTTTGTTATCATCAATGAACATCTCTAAAGTTCATTGAGAAAGCGATTCAAGATGGTTAAGCCTCGGACATTGCCCTGAGGAACTGCTGCAGTGATATCTTGGAAGTGAGAAAATTGACTTTCAAAACCACAGCCATCTTTCCTGTGCTAGCTCTGACTCTAACTAGTGGAAAGATTTCCCCCTTTAAATTCACTTCTGCCAGGGCTGTTTGGCGCTACTTTGTCAAATGCTGCCTTGATGTTGAACACAACCACTCTAAACTTAGCCACAGAGCTTGGTTGTTTTATCCATGTTTGGACCAAGACAGTAATGAGATCAGGAGGTGTGTGACCCTGGAAGAAATCTAACTATGTGTTATTGAAAAAGTTATCACTGAGCAAGTACTGCTTGACAGCATTCTTGATGGGTCCATCCATCACTTTAATGATCAAGCGTAAATTGATGGGGTGGTGATTGGCTAGATTTGATTCTGCTTGCTTTTTACAATTGCATTTTGCAGTCTGAATGTGTGCTGCAAGTTGTTTCTGTAATGTGTTGTCCAGCTGACTAAGGTATATTGTCATAACCACTGACGAGATCATTTCAGATCCTGTCACAAAAGGAAACGTCCTTTCCACATTGACCCAGCGCAGTCCCCTCAGGACGTTCTCATATTCAATTAAGTCATCTCTGACTGTTCTAAACTCCAGAAGATACAGGCCTAGTAAGTCTAGCCTTCAGTAATAAGGTATGTCGCTCAATCCAGGTATTAGTCTGGTAAACCTTCTCTGATTTATTTCCACTGCGCTAACATCCTTTTGTAAGTATGGTGACCAGTATCGTACACTGTACTTCAGATGTGGTTCTACCAATGCTCTGAATAATTGAATCATAACCTCCCGACTCTTGCATTCAATTCCTCCCATAATAAAATACAACATTGTATTAGTTTTCCTGATTACTTTCTGTACTTGCACACCATCCTGATCCATGCATTTCATTTAGAAGTTAACTTCCAGTTATTACGATCAACTTTGCCCAAATTTTTACTTTCTTTTCCTCTTGACGTATGTCATTAATACAAGTGCCATGGCATAGCAACTTATAAGACTTTTCACTGTATTTTTTTGTAAGAATACTTTTGACAATAAATTGCTATTCTATTCAAGTGACTAGGGGATTCCAGTCCCTCTCTTAACTTCCCTTGTTGGTCACAATTAATATTTGTTATTTTTTAAGATGTGGTCGTCATGTTTTAATTGGAGCATATTTCATGAGAAAATGAAGAAGCCAATTACCAAGATTTCTTTAGTGAAAGAGGAATTTTACTTTCTGATTTAAAAAAAAAATTAAATGCCACACATTTAAACATCAGCACAAACACGAGCATTAAATTTTAAAAGGCACGGTGTCTGGTACAGACACGGAGCAATAAAACAGTGTGTAAGTCTTCAGAGTGATTGAGGTTTTCACGGCAGCAGTTAATAAATTGTTAAATTGCATTTACAATAGTAGCAGATTCTGTAGATATTTTTGAGTCATCATGAATGATTGTTTTCCCAATTTGCTTTTTCATCGGGCACTGTTTTCTCCGAGTTGGGAAAACCAGGCAAGGAGAGAGAGCTCTTTTATGAA
The DNA here is from genome assembly GCA_024137785.1 of Ginglymostoma cirratum. Classification (NCBI taxonomy): domain Eukaryota; kingdom Metazoa; phylum Chordata; class Chondrichthyes; order Orectolobiformes; family Ginglymostomatidae; genus Ginglymostoma; species Ginglymostoma cirratum. The sequence goes on along the minus strand of JAHRHZ010000061.1, from coordinate 4,990,019 downwards.
TCAGTGTTCTTCTGAATACTCTGCTGAAGACAATATGTTCTACAGATTCTAATTCTATTTTCTTTCAAAGCTCACCAACTAGCAGGCAAGCCTTTCATCTCCCAGAATGTAAACTTATTATTCCGTGTGAAGTAAACTGGTGATGAAAATTTCATGATGCTCAATTGCCTTGTTTGGTGCCTTTAGAAATGGTAATTTCAGTGAAGATGACTATTTATTCCACAGAGTGAATCTTGCCTCAATCAATAGTCAGGTAACCAGTGCAGTTATTCTAGAACCATATTTCTTTTTTCCGTTTCATAAATCATCTTTTTCCATTGACGAATCTTAGGTATAACAGACATCAGTGTTGTACATTCTTAAGAGAAAAATATGCAGAGCTGATATGATTTTTTTTAATAGTTTCTGCAGAAATCATCTTTTAGAAAGCATCAAGGCCAAAACGATGGGCTGTTTCCCCAGTCACTAGAAGTCTGATCTTCTGAACAGGCTGCGAGAAAATTGATGTTTCTTCTCTTTGTATACAGCTTGGAGTCTAATGTTATTTGGCCCGGCGACATGTCATTAGGTTATTATAACTATGGACCATAACAATAAAGGTATTCAGGTTTTCCCACCAAGTTAACTAATGGCAAGCAGAGCTAGGGCCAGAAAAGACCCAAAGAGACAACTTTTCTCATTATCTTCAGTTTTCATGTGGGAGTAGGAGTGTTCTTCTGAACTGTCCAAAGAAAACTTAGGCTTATAAACCCCCCGTCCCCCTACCACAGTTTATCATCAGACTCTCCTGAAATGCTCTTCCTTGCAACTTATGAGTATGCTGAAAGCGCTCCTTTGCTCAACAGTGGTGACTTCCTACTACCTGACATTGTACTCCTCCCTTTTGACTAGTTGCTGTTTCCAAATCCGGTTGAAAGAACAACCGACTGTGGGCAAGTAAAAGACTTAGGAGTTAACATTTTTTTAGGCTTTTCACTGCAGAGGTCAGGATTGTTTGCTGTGCAGTTCAACCTGTACCTTCCAGTTCCAACACGTAGTTGAAATTTGAATTAGGAACTGTTTTCTCTTATCCCAAAGACCTTTTCGTGTAATGAGGACTACATATTGAAAAATGAGAGTTTTGCAGTCTGTTGATGCACACGCTAATAAGGGTCAATATAATGTGTAAAGTTGTCATTCTGCTACCTTACTGCCAAGTGATTTTAATATTCTGTTTGTGTATGAGCATTTTCCATTTATGTGGACATACTGGAGAGCTGTTAACATCATGGAACTGCACTCCACTGAAACGGGCAAAGTGGGCACTCTGTTGATCTGGTACCCACATCACTTTGTTAACTGAGAATTATTGAAACCCTTCCATGAGGCTTTTCCAGGCTTGCGGGTGCTCTGTAACAATTTCCTTGTTCAGGTACCTTGCCTTAAGTAGGTGTTGGTGGCCGTGGGCTTCAGTTGGATTGGTCCATGATTATGCTTGGCGAAATACTGTTGTAGTTTTACATTTGTATTGCTGACCAGGAAATTCTTTTGTTCTCCTAGCATGCCTTTAGTCGTATAGGAAGGATTTAAAGGCTGATAATTGAACTATTTAGCCACATTATGAATGCACCTGCCCTGGCTAGCAAGTCATTAAGTGGAACCTTGGAGCCACTGGCTCAGAGGAAGGGATGCGATCACTGTGCCACAGGACCTTGTTTTGTTTCTACAAAGCTCAAAAAAAATTGTTTTATTTGGTGAGCTTTTGTGCTACCGAGGAATCTTCAGATCATCCCATCCAGCAATCCAGTATGAAAACTTTGCTCATTAATTTGCACCAACAACAATATTTACTAAAGCAGCTGAGCCATTCTGCAGCATTTTAAAACAACTGTCAAAATTCTTTATAAAAAGGTCCACAAAACACTTTATTTAAAAACTGTTATTTTGCCTAACTCCCAATATTATTGCATTTTCGCCAGAAACAATCTGTTGTTCCTTTGGACTTAAGTTTCATTGCAATCTATCCATTAATTTTTGAATATATTGTTTACAGATTACTAAACAGGATAAAAATGTTACCTCCACCCACCTTCTGCCAGCTATCAAGGGGCTGGCAAGGGGAGGGAGACTGGAAAAGGGAAGAAAAAGCATTTCACAATGATAAATTTTTGCACTCTACCTTGGCAAAGAAATTTTAACATCCTTTCGTCTGACTTTCTCTTGACCTAAGTTTTATCTGCAGTTATTGAGCATGATGGCTCAAGGGACCAGTAGTGAAAGTGGTTGAGATGTAAATGTTAGCCCAACAGCTTCAGCTGTGTATGAGCAAAGGCAAACAAAAATTGCAGATGCTGGAAATCAGAACGAATAACATAATGTTCCGGAAGCAGCCGGGCAGGCAGCATCTGTGAATGGAATGCTGGGATTCAGTTGCACACAACATTGATTCCTGTATTCTCTTCACAAATGCTGCCTGATGCATCAACGGCTTCCAACATTTTCTGGTTTTATTTCAGCTGTGTATGTTGTCTACTGTTGTTTTGTAATCAGTACCTACTGTTCGTTCTTATTTCTTGCAACCTGTTGATTTAATGTACATAGATATGGTGGCAATAGCTTTGAAAAATCATTCCCCTTGCTGATTTTTTAAAAAAATTTAAAACAGTGAGGAATATTGATATTAGATGAGGGTACATTTTTATCAGTCAACGTCCCAACGTACGGTAGTTTCATTTATTCATTAACCTCCATTACACCCCCTCATTTATATTATTTCTCTCCCATGCTGGATACTCTTGTGACTATTCTGAATGCAGTTGAGTAGTTGTCTGTTGTGACTTGAAGAGATCTGATATGTTTCCCTTCATTGTTTTAAATGTATGATATCAGTCAATAAATACAGCAAGAAAACTTTTTTTAAGAAAAGGAAATTAAACTTTGATTTGGGAATTAAGTTGCAATTTGCAATATAAAGGTTTGGCATCTTGAATTGGAGAACTGCCAAAACAACACAACAAATTGAGACCCAATCAGGAAACGGCTGTAATGAGTGCAACCAGGCCTGTATGGAGTGTGTGAGATCATCCACAAGTTGAAAGTGTCATAAGTACTGCTACTTCAGAATAACATCAGGGTAGCAACACTCATCGCGTTAAGACCTTGTCCTTAAATTCAGGGAGATGCTGCAGATATCCAAACTAGCGTCTATGATTGAACTGACTTAGTCGGAGTAGGTTGTCATTGTATGATTAAGTACATGTTAGTGGTCAGTATTGTTTGATGTATACTAAGTACTAACTGCTTCCGTCATTTTGAGACGAACAAAAGCTAATTCTTTCTTTTCTGTTACAAAAAAAATTCTTGCTGGACTTGAACGTGGCCTGCCTCCTTCTCTGTTTTGAATCTGTCTCCTCATAATGAGAAAGGTGGACCTGGTAGGTGAATCCAAGGATGAGACAATCCAGGAACAGAGAGCTCCAAACACAGTGGTGTGAGGTGTTTTACTCAGACACACAAGTAATTTTTGAGATCGTTTGGACTCTGGGCATTCAGTGTCTCTTAAGATCATGATTCCTGTTCCATCAGCATGAACTGGATTTAAACCCAATTAATTGACCTTCCTTTGAAGAACAAAGTACATCCTAAGAGTTTTAAAAACTAATTTTGAATGTTTAGATTAGAACAACTGAGAAAGTGTGCTTTGATTTGCTGACTTTCTCATGAAAATGAAGTTGATAAATCTAGAGATAAAAGGTACTGCAGATGCTGGAGAATCCGAGATAACAAGCATGGGGCTGGATGAACACAGCAGGCCAAGCAGCATCACAGGAGCAGGAAAACTTGACGTTTCGGGCCTAAACCCTTCCGTCAAGTTTTCCTGCT
>JAHRHZ010000061.1:4974501-4985758 GCA_024137785.1 Ginglymostoma cirratum | reverse complement strand
AGCAGGAAAACTTGACGGAAGGGTTTAGGCCCGAAACGTCAAGTTTTCCTGCTCCTGTGATGCTGCTTGGCCTGCTGTGTTCATCCAGCCCCATGCTTGATAAATCTAGAAACAAGATTATATTGAAATCAGTATTTGCCTTGAATAAATGCATTTATCTAATATTGTTCTCCTGGATGCAAAGATAAATTTGAAAGAGCTCTCATGCTTTCATCATCAGCACTATATGGATTTTCTGAAAAATTGAATTAATGATGGATAAAATGATTGGTGCAGGTTTTACAACTGTATTTCCCTGGACTACTGTTATAAAATTAGTCACTGGAATATCTGTCTCAGACTTAAAAAAATTTTAACAACTATTCCTGCATTTACTGCTGTTGTGGAAGAGTCCCAGACGTATACCACCCTTCAAGAAGTCTTTTAATTTGCAAAAGGTAGATTTATTCACACAGCATATTCATTTTAAGTGTGTTTCAGCAATTCAAACTAAAATGCTGTACCAACCAATTTGAATTCTGCAAATCATTTCCAATTTGCGCAATTAGAATGTCCGCAGTCAGTTGAACAGTTGGACATGTGGCTGTCATTAGCTGTGACACATTTTAAGAATGTGTATAAATTTCCTCATCTGTCAGGCTTTGGGGAGGTAATGATAAAGGCAAAAAACATTTAAAAGTATCACTGGGATTTCTTTCCATATTTATCCCCTTAGGATTCGTGCTTGTACTCCTTTGAGATAAAGAATGTCCGTTGAATATCTTTACAGCTCTTAAATAACTTCATTTTGCTGTTTTATTTAGATGATGACAGATTGTAGGTGATTTCTTAAAGGATCAGTTATTGGTAGCATTTCTTTTTAAGATAAAAATAATGACCAGTTCTGTTTTGCATGGCGCAAATAGATTTAAAATATTAACCAGTTTTAAAAGCTACTTTGATTCCTGCATCTTAAAAATTATTTGGAAGAAAATCATGCATTGCATTTGAACCAGAGACTGAAGTTTTAATGTATATCAAACTCTAAATATTCTGGATAGCTGTAGATTTTGATTACCCTGTGCCAAGTTCCAATCTCGTTTGCAGGATTTCTGGTGTCCCATACAGGTACCATTCATTAATGTTGCAAGATAATGGAGAGAGATCAAAAACAGAAGTTGCTGGAAGAGCTCAGCGGGTCTGGCAGCATCTGTGAAGAAAAAAATCAGGGTTAGCGTTTCGGGTCCGGCGACCCATCTTAGATCTCAGGGTTCTGAGGAAGGGTCACTGGACCCAAAAAAATTAACCCTGATTTTTTTTTTTTCTTCACAGATGCTGCCAGACCTACTGAGCTTTTCCAGCAACTTCTGTTTTTGTTCCTAATTTACAGCATTTGCAGTTCTTTTGGTTTTTATTTAGCCAAGAGAGATGACTGGTGGTGCATTAACCTGGGGGTCACCATGTGTCAGGTAAGACGAGAGGTTGAGAAAGAGAATCCTTCATGGTAAGCTCAGCCAGTGTGAAAATTGAACCCAGACTGTTGGCATTACTCGGCATTGCAAGCCAGTCATCCAGCCAACTGAGCAAAACCACCTCCCTTTTTAGGCTGCAAATAAACAGTTTTGTATGTTTGTGTTTCAGATTGGTGAATTATTTGAGGGTGGGAATCTGTAAGAAAGTAGGAGACGTCAATTATCCACAAAGTCCACTGGTCATAAAGCCATACTAAAAATCTAATAATTTGTCATTTTCACTGTGCAGTGACTGAATGTTGAATTGCATATTTGATGTGGCTAACGAGGTTTTTAAATTGAGCTAAAATCTTATAAAAACATCATAGTAATCTGCAGTTCTGTGAACAAGTGAGATTTAGTATAGCACTGATTAGACTAGCACCAGATTTAATGTGTATCTGGTAAAACTTGGATATGGTAAATCATTGTGAATTTTTTCACCTGTTTGGTTATGATGTAACCAGTTTGTGCCTCATGTGAACAAATGAATACCCCTAATGTTTTATCAAATTGGCCTGAAATTTGAACTCGACTGATATTTCAAAGATCATTTGAACCCTATCATTGTAGAGAGCTTTTTGAAAGAATAGCCTGATATTGCATTTGGAGCATACATGATTTATAGATCTATAGAAAGAAGTAGCAGTTTAAACAAAATTGTTGAGGAACCTATTTGCAATGTTTAACAACTTCAATAATTTGATGCCCTACCTAATAGATTTAATACTTGTTAGTTTTGGATTGGAGCCTCAGGGGCTTATGTGATGGGACGCAGCCAGTTCGGACACGTCTGTTTTAGACCAAATAACTGTCAGAATGCTTTAATAACAGCCATAGAAATTCAGTGTTATACAAGTACAAGGCCAGAAGGATGCAGTTGGCATACTGGATATAGTGCACAGCTGTTAACATATCACATACGTGCACATAATGTATGACATGTTTGCATCACTGTGTTTTGATCCAAGGTTCAGCATGCAGGTTTTCATTAGTGTTAATGTGAGTTACAATGATTTGAATCACATTACTAGGTGAATCTTTCCCAACATCGTTAGTGTTCCCACTCATTATTTGTTCAATTGGATGTTTTGATCAGGAAATATTATGCAACTATAGTACATTTAAATAAGAATTAATCCAGCAACAGTATGTCTTAGAAAGTGTCATGAAATTATTTTGTGTTAATTAAATGAAATGCAGGAAAGGAAACACCTTCAAGGAAATTTAAGTTTGAATACCTCCTTCCGTAATTCGGGTTACTAAGAGGTAATCAGAAAAGTGTTAACAGTGAAAGTGTTACATTTCCATCTACAATGAAATCAAGATTTCACTCATATGTAAAATTAGACATGAGATTTTCATAAATATACATTGATTACTTACAAAACTGTTTGGAAATTGAGAGTTTAGTTTAGTTGATGGCATGTTTGTAACTGTTTACTTCATTATTATTAAGTAGATAACAAGAACTGCAGATGCTGGAGTTAGAGTCAATACAGTGTGGAGCTGGAGGAACAGAGCAGGTCAGGCAGCATCAGGCGAGCAGGAAAGTTGACTTTTGGGTTTACACCCTTCAAGAGGAATCTGTGAATCCTTTGCTGAGGACTGACTGTTTGTCCTCAGTGAGGGGGAGATCTGGAGGGATGGTGAATACCTGGCAGGGCTTGAGGCTGGGGCTAGGTATGGAGCTGGGAGTGGAAGTAGGTGTATGTATGGGAACAGTCATGTTGGCGCAAGTGGAAGTAGTGATGTAGTCAATGACATTAGCAGAAGTGATGTTTTCGGAGGCATTGGCAGAAGCGGTATAGGCAGCATCAGTGGGAGCAGCCGAGGCGGCTGCATGGTTAATGGTGAATGGCCGGGTGAATTAAGGATGAGGTTGTGGATAGGGTAGTGGAGGAGGTCTGTGTTTGGAGGTAGGCATGAGCAAGTCTGGTGTACTCGCAATCCTTAATGTCGTATAGGGCAGAGAAAAAGCATTGGTTGAGAGTGTGGATCCTGCCTAGAATGAAAAACAGTAGAGGTCTTTTAATGTCTGCAAATGAGAGGCTCTAAGCTGGGGTAATGTTGACTATAGTACCAAATGATGGCGATGCATGGTTGCGAGCGTGGAGCTGAGGATCTGCAGAGAAAACAGTTTCTGGATGTACTGTAGGTAATGGCTGTCGCAGTTTGGTCCTGATGAACGGTGTAAATCTGAAACGTAGAATTTCCTGCTCCTGTGCTGCCTGACCATTATTATTAAGTATTCAGGTTCTGTGTCAATGTGGGCTACAGTGATTTGAAACATGTAATTAGATGACTCTCTATTGATACCAACAGTGTTCCTGCTAATGGCTTGCTCAGATGGATATCTTGATCATGAAATATTTGTTCAAATATAAATATAACTAAGAACTCGGTTCAGCAGTATAAAAGATCATAATATTATTTAGATAATTAAATCAACGTATTCAGTGAAAATCGTATTTTGAAGGACTTCGTTGGAGTAGTATAACATATGGATAAAATAATAGTGATTACAGAACTGGCCGCGGTAGGAGTAATTTCATGTATTGAATTAAGATGACAGCTGAAGAAGTGCACAACATCAAAATGTATTGGCCTAAATCAAGCTTTTATACTGTTCTAGTATTGATATTCTGCATATGCCAAGGAACAACATTGTGTCACCCTTTTCCAGAGAAACACCTACCAATTACATGTTGTTATCCAACCTACCCCTACATTTTTTTTTCAAATCAGACAATAACTGGTATTTAACTTTTAAGTAGCTAATTAAATGAAAGAAAAGAGTTGGCACAAGGTAGTTAACTGTAATTAAAACTATTCAAATAGAAGGCAGTTGCCATCACAGACTGGTCAGGTTCTGTCACCCCTTTCTATGTTGTAACTTGTATGTTTTTCTGATGTGGATTTGATTTTGCAGAATTGCGCTACTGATTACTGTATTTTTGCTCAGCAACATTTAAACTATTGTTTTTCAGGCCCACCAAGTGCTCCGGTAGATGAGCGGTCAGGAACACCTGACAGTATTGCCTCTTCCTCATCTGCAGCTCATCAACCTGGTGCTCCACAGCATCAACAGTCTTACACAGCAGTTCAACCTCAGGCTGGCCAAATGGAAGGTAAAGAACCCAATCGCTTGTTAACAAACCTCAATTAATACCACAGTACTCCACAAACGTTTGTGGCTTTGAAATTGCAAAATAAATCAATTTTCGTGTGGAATTTGATATCAGTCATGCTTGCACTTATGAACTGTTGCTGTCAAAACCAGATTGCATTTCAGAGGAAATAAAGACATCACCTAGAAAAATCAGGTAACTGAGCCTTGGTGGTTGAGATGTTTAAGATGACCCTCAATTCGAGAAAGAAGGAACAAAATGATCTTCAAAGAAGTGCTCAGAGGATCAGGTTGGCTGAATGTTATGCTTATATTGATAGAGTGGGGAAAGCTGAGGATATACAGGAAGCTTGAGTCTGAGAATTGAATAGCGAGGGAGCATGTTAGACTGGAGGAGGCACAGGTGAGGTTTTGCAGCATGTGGTTCAATCTTTGTGAGCAGAGAGGATCACGACCCTGGATTGAATTGGGCAAAGCTACAGAGTTACAGATTAGAGCTAACAGAGGTCGATTTGTTCTTGATGTTAATGGGAGGAGTTTCTGGCTCCTTGTGACTTAATGTCAGGCAAACAATTGAGCAATATAAATGTTGCCACAGGATGTGGAGTGAGGCCTGTGGAGATGGAAGATATGCAGAGCTACCTGTCATCATAATAAATTTTGAAAAATACTTAATACCTATGTGTGATGTCAGAGTGGAGCATCTAATTAAGATTATAGTGTGTAATCAAGAATGAAATCTTGGTGTATACAGAGATGAGTGTTTGAGAGCAAAAGTAAATTGCTGGCAATCGTAAATTGAATAACATTTTCTGGATAATCCTGTGCGCACGAAGAATTATGCTAATCACCAATTTTGGATTTCACTTTGGCTTGTGTTGAGGTATATTTGTGTGCACAGTAAGCTACATATATTAATACACATCCTTTTCTTTGCAGACAGAAATAGCACACATTCACTGCTCCTTTTTCAACTCAACAAAACAGTTAGTAGGTGTTTGCTAATTCATTTCTCAGGGCAATGCCTTGATTACTCAGAGTTGACCTATCTGGTTTAATTTTTCTAAAACATCTTGGCAATTAACTGTCAATTGTTAACTCCTGTTATATTCTCCTTGGCAATTCCTCTACCAATCAGAGTTCACTTGCTAACCGATTAGTGCTCTCCTTTCATGCAGTATAAATGGTGATTTACCTATTAAATTGGTTCTCTTGTAAATTGTCCGGAGAGTCAACATGAAATGTTTCAATGAAATGTCCTTGTTTAACAACTTGACATTTTCCAAATAACTCATTGATGGTAATAAGAGGATTTTTATTCAAAAGTGGAGTCTGCGTTCCCAACACAAACCAATGTTCAAGATGGCAGCCTAGAGCCATCTACATGTCTCTGGTTTTATGTGCCTGAACGTACAATTTTTGTGATAATGACTTCTGTGATGCATACTTTGGCATTTGTGCAATGGTGTGTCGCTGCACAATTTGTGTAAACTATTTGAGAGCTTTTGTTCCTTATCCAAGTACTTGTGGGATGTGCTCATTGCTGTTGGGCCAACATTTACTGCCCATTTCTAACTAAACTGTTTACGAGAGGTCGGGTGGAAATTTATTACAAATAAGACATTGAAACTCTTTGGAATATTTAGAAATCTGTATTTAATGTCTAAATTACCTTGCGCAAACCAATTTTGCTTGATGATGTAGCTCTAGATGGTTGAGCTTAGATCACTAATCTGAGGTACTCCAGTAGTATCCTGGAAATGATTGGCTTCCAAAATCTTTTGTGCAAGGTAAGACTTCAAACAATTGCTACCATTGACTTCAATTTTCCTAGGACTTTTGATGCCATCTTAGCTCATGGGTAATGCTGTAATGACTTGTGAAGCGGAGTGCTCTTGAGGCAACCTAAACTGTGCATCAATGAGTGGTTGTTATTGAATAAGTGTCACTTGATAACACTGTTAATGGTGCCTATTTCACTTTATATCTGATTGAACACAGGCTGATGACATGATACTTGGCTGGATTAGAATTGTCCTGCTCTTTTTGGACAGGACAGATCTGGGAAATTTTCTACATTGATGGATGGATACAGTTTTATAACTGGAATTGTTTGGCTAATGGTGCTGCTAGGTTTTGAGCACAGGAGCTTAGTATTACAGCTGGGATATAGTCAGGGACTAAAGCCTTTGCTCTGTCTGATGCCTTGATTCATTTCTTTCACATGGTGTGAATCTATGATGCTGGGCATCTTGAGACTGAGGTAGATTATCCACTTGGCACTTAGCTGAATGAATATGGTTACAAATGCTTTAGCTTCATCCTTTGTGTTGATGTAATGGATGCTGCCATCATTAAGGACTGAGATATTTGTGAAGTCTTCGCCTCTGGTTTGTTGTTTAATTATTCACCACTATTCACAACTGAACATGGCAGACCTGCAGAGTTTAAATCTGATCTGACATGGGATCAGTTAGCTCTGTCAGTCATATGTTGTTTCTGGTTTCAGCATACAGAGTCACCCTCTCCCAACTGTAAACTACAGCATTGCCACCTCTGGTGGTTCTGTCTTGCAGCTGGGACAGAATGTACACAACCATGGTGATGTATACATCTTGGGTACTGGTTTTAAGGCATAATTAAGGATATGTATGACAGTCAACTGTTGCTGGACAAGCCTGTAACCTGGCTGTCTCAATTTTGGGAACATATGTTAATAGAAATGCCTTTGTAAAGTTGTCTGAGCAGAGTATATCTTTGTCACTTCTGGCACCTACGTCAGTGCTAGATGGTCTGTCCCTTTTATTTCACAACCAACCGTTTGATACATTGGAATTGCTTGCCTGGTCATTTTGTAGGGCAGTTAAACTGTCTCTGTGGACTTGGGCCTACTTTTGTGCCAGACCAGGTAAAATTTTCTTTAGTAAAGGGTGTAAGTGAACTAATTGGATTTTTCTGTGGGAGTCCAGTAATCCCATGATCATTACTAATATTAGCTCTTTTTGCAGAATTATCAATTAAATTAAAATTTCCTCAACTGCCATGATGGGAATTGAACTTGTTTCCCTGGAGTATTACTGTGCATCTGAGGATTACTTGCCCAGGAGTGTTACCACCATGCTACTGTCCTGCATTTAATGCTGGAGGAAGAAAGGTTGTTGCTTCAAATCCCTACAGACAAAGCTGGTTTTGTTTGGTGCCGAGTTTTATGTACAGGGCAGTGATTCTGCTTTCCTTCATCAGAATTGATGTATGTGCCACTTACACTTTGCCATCTTTCTCAATTTATCTACTGTCTGTCTGCTAATTATTTCCTTGTTTAATATCTACGCTTGGGAGGGTACAATTTCCCGAGGCCAAACATTGGGAAAAGCAAAGCTTTCCTCTTTGGCTCCACTATAAACACTCTACCTTTGTCACCAATTCCCCCTACGCTGGAGACAATACATCAGTAAGTTATCACTCATGCTACCATTGGCAGATTGCTTTTCATGCTGTTGAATTCATTGGCTGTAATTTGAGATGGTTGAAATATTCCAGTTAAAATAGCATCCGTGAGGGTAATAGTGCAACCAAACCATTTTGGTTAAATGTTCTACTTTTCAATAGCTCAGTTTTTAAAACTTGCAGTTTCAAAGCATTTATTTAATTGAGGTAGAGAAAACAGTTTTGCAACCTTTAGAAATATGTACTGAAAATATTTGACATCGAGGTCCTGACCTGTAATTTGCTGCATAAATGACACAGTGTTCCAGTCCCGAAAGCGATTCTAGCAAACACCAGCATAAATGTTGTGCTTTTCTGTTTGATCAAAGCTGTCAATCAGTAAAGCACAGAGTTGTTCCTAATGTTAGGAAATTAGTATGCCCAAATTAAATTTGCTTTGCTTTAAAGCAATGTATCATGGCCATATATTTACGGGAAGATGATGGCCTAGTGATATTATTGCTGGACTGAGACCCAGATAATGTCCTAGGGACCTGGGTTCGAATCCCATCATGGAATTTGAATTCAATAAATATCTGGAATTAACAGTCTAATGATGACCGTGAATCCATTGCCAATTGTCAGAAAAACCCATCTGGTTCACTAATGTCCCTTAGGGAAGGAAACTGCCATCCTTACCTGGTCTGGCCTACATGTGACTCCAGATCCACAGCAATGTGGTTGACGCTGAACTGCCCTCTGGACAATTATGGATAGGCAATAAATGCTACCTAGCCAGCGACACCCTCATCCCATGAATGAATAAAGGAATAAAGGGCAATATTGCATTTTTAGACCCTATTTGTTAACATTTAATTGTTTGTTTTATTCCACGATAGTTATTTAATGTTGTGAATTTAAAAGTAGCCTCATAGGTCTGCTGTTTTGTCTGTTGATTGGAACAGTTGTAATGATTATGTGTTTCCAGGAACACACTGTTCTTTTAACTTTGGATTCTGTGATCTGCAAGAAATCGTCTTTGTTATGCAGTTCATGCCTCCATATTCACAGAATTTGTTATTGTAGCAATTTATTTGAACAGGTTTACCTGTCCTTGCTGAATGACCTACAAATATAAAATAAAGTATTTGTGTGTGTGTGTGTGTGTGTGTGTGTGTAGGTTGATCACTTTGCAGGGATATGGTTTCAAAATTTATATTGCATCAAAACTTAATTTTTTTAAAAATTCCCACTGTCAGTGATTCAGCATTGCTTGACAATTTTGCCACAAAGTATTTGAGGAACAGCATTTTTAATGGATTCTTAAAAGCATTGCAGATTCACAAGGTCACTTAGACAAATAGTAGTTAAAATTTTAAAGACAAAGTCGCTGTAGTCCCAGAGGACTATAGGGCTGCTTGCTCCTTAGATATAGTTAGTGGTAGTTGAACCTGTGGGTGACCATGCTGCAAGTGAGGTTGAGAAGGCAGGACCTTCGTGGTAACCTTAGCTGGTGTGGGAATTTAATCTGAACTGTTCAACCTAAGTTGTTTGTACCCAGAAATTAGTCAACTGATTTATGTCTTTTTTAGGTCATTAAAATATGGCACTTATCTGTTGACTTTGAACAAAAACTTTTTGAAGTCTACATGGCAAACAAATCAGAAAAGAATCACATACCCCATTTAAACTGAATAAGTTGTTTCTTGATACCTGATTTGTACAATAAACCAATCTGGTAATGTAACAAATAAATGAAGAACAGTGAAATATCTCACATGAACAGACCTTCATACAGAGCTTCGATGCCACTGAACTTTAGAAGGTATCCATATGTTAGGTACAAACTTGTAAAATAACTTTATTGATGAATTTCACTGCTCATCCAGTTCCGCACCAAGTCCCACATGCTTTTCACGTCATCTTGCATGATAAGCTACATTGTTTGTCCTTATTTACAGTTCATTCAGTTGATTTTGTCCTCTCATCACCCCCTCCCTGCCAAAAAAAGTCACCTCCTGGCCTATCTCTGCAATCTCTTCCAGCCTTACTTGGTGGTAGAGTGCACAACTTTCTTGGTCAAGAATGTTTAAACTTTTACATCTCTTCTCATTTACCTCCACTTCTTTGAGGTTATAGTCACTTGAAGAACAGATGTCCTGCAAAAGACTTGATGTGAGGTGCTGGTGTTGGATTGGGGTGGACAAAACCAGAAGTCTGTCAACACCAGGTTATAGTCCAACAGGTTTATTTGAAATCACAAGCTTTCCTTTGTGAGGTGAAGGACTATATGACCTGGTGTCGTGTGACTTATGATTGTGCAAAAGACTTGACATTTATTCTTGTTGTGGGGGTCTCGAGATATTTTTACAATGTTAAGCATGCTATGTAGAAAAGTAACATACTTGATTGACAGTTGAGACATGGAAAGGACAGTTGAGCTGGCACAGGCGAGATAGGTGAATGCTAATCCAGCTGTGTGTAAGATATTGTAATTTTATATTTGGCTTTATTATGCATCAATTTTAGCGACAAAAGGTATTGCAAATGCTGGAGAATCCGAGATAACAAGGCGTGGGGCTGGATGAACACAGCAGGCCAAGCAGCCTCATAGGAGCAGGAAAGCTTGACGTTTCGGGCCTAGACCCTTCATCAGAAAAACTTCAGGGGAACTCAGGCTTGAATTTTAATGGTAATGCAGGAATTCATACAACCATCAAAATAGGCAGCATACTTGATAATGAGAGTAATGGTGAGACATGGCACACTGGTCAGGAATTTCTTAAGTGAATGGCTGACTTTTCAATCAAAACAAAACGAAACAATAGATCAGTGGGGATGAGCTGTACAGTTGTTAAAATGCATCAGTGAAGAGGCTGGAGAGAATGGACTTGATCTCTAAGGTGAGTCGATCTGTGACAGTTGAGGCAAAATTCCTGCTCTTTCAGGCTCACCAGGAAACATTAAAAAATAAAATGCAAGCTTAGTTTATGTGGACATCTTCCGGCCCTAGCTCTGCTCCAGTTGATTTGGTCTATGGGGAGGCTACCACTGCTCAGGTCTCATGTTACGATCACAAACTAAAAAGATAAAGAAAAGGCCTGGCATTTATATAGAGCTGGATGAACACAGCAGGCCAAGCAGCATCATAGGAGCAGGAAAACTTGACGTTTCGGGCCTAAACCCTTCATCAGAAATCTGATGAAGGTTT
>JAHRHZ010000061.1:4924636-4964501 GCA_024137785.1 Ginglymostoma cirratum | reverse complement strand
AGCTTCATCCCCGCCTCTTCGACTTGTCTGCCTCCTCTCCACCTATCCTCTCCTCTATCCATCTTCTATCCGCCTCCCCCTCTCTCCCCATTTATTTCAGAACCCTCTTCCCCTCCCCAATTTCTGATGAAGGGTCTAGGCCTGAAACGTCAAGCTTTCCTGCTCCTATATGATGCTGCTTGGCGTCCTGTGTTCATCCAGCACCACACCTTGTTATCTCGGATTCTCCAGCATCTGCAGTACCTATTATCTCTGGCCCTTGTCCGTATTTGCTTTCAGTAAATTATTATACCGCTGGTTCTTACGTACAGTGTGTTAATGTGTAAACATGTTCATGTTCAAGGTTTATGGTACACTTTATTTGCTATTTCATGTTCTGTCTATTTTGGATTATGTGAAAAAGATGACTGTTGGATTCTGAGTTATCTGACTTACAAGAGTTTTATCTGAGATAACAAGGCGTGGGGCTGGATGAACACAGCAGGCCAAGAGTTTTATCTGATTTGGCCAACACCGATTTAAATCAATTACATTTATATCAACAATGTCAAAGCACTTAATAGTGTATATTTTAGGTCACCATTTATTTAGTTTCTGTTTCGTATAAAACTAGTCACATGGTCATGTTGATGAAGCAAGTTTTGTTCAAAATTAATCAGATTCACTCAATAACTTTCCATTGTCTAATCTGTAAAAGGTCCTTTTGCTGTAAACCCTGCATCGTTGGTCCTGATTGATTGCCAATGTAACTTCCAGTTTCTTGCTTATAACTTTGCTTCACATGCCAGAGATTTTTTTCATGACACCAGTCTTCTCTCACTTCCATTAGCTTGATTACTTTTCAAAATATAAAATTAGCTGTAGAATCTGCATATCAAGTTAGTAGGTAAGATAGTGAAGTTCAAGCAAGGAATTTTCAAAAGATGCTCTTTTCTTTTTCTGATCTCTCCAGCGCAAAAGTCATGACACACACGTTGTCTTGTTACATTTCAGTCTTTTTCAAGTCAGAGTTTAATTCAACCTTGGATTGCTGTTGGTCCTGTATTTGCACCCAGACCACTGGTGCTATTTTTCCACCTCCACTGTCAGTCTCTGGCACACTCTGAAACAGTCAGTAGCTTTCAAGTAGTTTTTTTCCACTGTTCAACCGCAGCTAGCAAATCTTGTCATGAAGTCAGTGAGTTCTGTAGCATAGAAAATGGCCTTTTGGCCCATCATGTGCCAATCAAAGACAACCACCTATCTATTTGAATCCCAAGGCCCATAGACCTGTATGCCTTGGCATTGCAAGTGCACACCTGAATGTACTTTTTACATGTTGTGGGGGTTTCTGCCTCTATCGCCCTTGCAGATAGTGAGTTCCAGATTCCCACCACCCTGTGGGTGAAAATGTTTTTCCTTATATCTCCCCTAAATCTTCTGCCCCTTAATTTAAACCTATATTCCTTGGTCATTGATCCCTCCATCACAGTGAAAAGTTTCTTCCTGTCTGTGCTACACTGTACTCCTCATAATTTTATACATTTCAATCATGTCCTTCCTCAATCTTCTTTGCTGTAAGGAAAACAACCGTAGTCTATCCAATCTTCCCACATAACTGATAACTCTGCAGCCCAAGTAACATCCTGGTAAATGTCCTCTGCACCCTCTCCAGTGCTATCAAATCCCTCCAGTAATGTAGATTCCAGAACTGTTCACAGTACTCTAGCTTTGGCCTAACAGTGTTTTATACAGTTTCAGCTTAAATTCCTTGTGCTTAAATTCTATGAAGGCACATGTCGTCTTAACTACTTTATCCACCTGTCCTGATATCTTAAGGAACTGGTGTACATTCATGCCAAGGTCCCTCTGATCCTCAGTGTTTCTTGGGGTCCTATCGTTCATCATCTAAATCTTTGCCTTATTTGTCCTGCTCAAGTGTATTCCCTCACACTTATCTGGGCTGAATTCCATTTGCCACCAATCAACCCATCTGATCAGTCTGTCTATATCTTCCTGTAATCTAAGGCTATCCTCCTCACTATTTACCATCCCATCAGTTTTTGGATCATCTGTGAACTTACTGATCAACCCTCCTATGTTCGAGTCTACATGGTTTATATTAACCACAAACAGCAAGAGGCTTAACACTGACCCTTCTGGAAACCCCCTGGGGACACACTTCCAGTCTATAACAATGACCCATCCAGCATTTTGTGAAAGAAGAACAATACAGCAGCCCTGTAACTGTTCTGTGCACCTCTTCAGTCCCCAGGTTTTTAAAGCAGGTCTCAGAATGAGTCCGATTTGCCCCAACACTCAATATCGATATTATCAGGAGTCTGTACAAGACAACATTGCCGTTCGAGGGAAATGTCCTTATGACTTCAGTCAGTTCAGTCAACTGCCATCCAGAGATGTGCGGATTAGGTGGATTGGCCACACTAAATTTCACCATAGTGTCCAGGGATGTGCAGGCAAGTGGGTTAAGCATGGTAAAGGTAGGGGTGCAGGGATAGGGTGGGGACCTGCATCTGGTTGGATGCTCTTTGGAGTGTCGGTGCAGACTTGATGGGCCGAATGGCTTCTTTCTGCGCTGTAACGATTTATTATTCTACAAATTCATGAGCCACTTTGCTGTTTCTTATTCAGACAGATTTTTCTGCTTCTTTTGGGGAAGGAGCAAGGCAAAGACTTGGGCAATAGAAGTTGCCTCAGGAGTTGGACAGAGGGCTGACTTAAAACATTAATTTTGATTGGTGTAATGTCCGTTTTTCATATTTAAAAAGGATTCCCTTCACTATTGGATGGATGTTCTTGCCACCTGCAATTTTGAATCTCAGCCATTCAGTGAAAACAGGAAGGATGAATCCCCTGCTTTATTTTAACCACATCTGGAGCAGCCTGACATAGATTGTAACCTCTCCAGGCCAGAATGCTTGGACCAAGTCATTTCTCGATTACCGGATTTTGAGTTATGGAATTGCACACAAATCATAAACTACAGGTGTGTAAACAAGAGAAAGACCACAGATATAAGTATTTTAAATCATAAAAAGTAATTTTTATTGCTACATAACTTTATTTTTAAGATCCAAATACCAGTACTGTATCTCCCATAATTTTGCTCCCAAAGTACTGGACTAAATTGATGCCGTTAGTTGCTTGGTCTGCTCAAAACAATTCTGGCAGCTGTTTTCAAACAGTAGATTTCTGACCTGTAGTGTAGTGATCAGGAAATGGAATCAATGCCAAAACATTGAAAGGTAGAAAAAGGAACAGGCCATTCAGCCCCGCCATTCGCTATGATCGTGGCTGATCATCCAACTCAGTACCTTGTTCCTGCTTTTTCCCATACTCTTTTTGATCCCTTTAGTGCTAAGAACCATATCTAAATTCTTATTTGAAAACATTTGATCCTTTAGACGATCACTTTCTGTGGCAGAGAATTCTATAGGCTCACCATTCTCTGGTGAAGAAATTTCTCCTCCTCAGTCCTAAATGACCTCTCCCATACCCTTAGACTGTGATGTTTGGTTCTGGATTCCCCTGTCATTGGGAGCATCCTTCAGAGCTTGCCTCGTCTAATCCCATTAGAGTTTTATACGATTCTGTGAGACCCCTCCACCCCCGCATACTCCTGAATCCTGATGAATGTTGTCCTCACTGAATCAGTCTGTCTTCATATGTCAGTCCTGCCATCCCAGAAATCAGTCTGGTAAATCTTTGTGCAATTGTGTCATATCCCAAACGTTCTTCCTCAGATAAGGAGATAATGATATGGCATTTCTTCCAGGGATGGAAGATAGTGACATCATTGTTCAAATGAAGATAATTGAAGTTTGTTGATCTGGTGGCAGCACTATGGATGACTCAAATTCAAAAGGTCGGGTTTTTGACTACTCCTGCAGTGGCCTGCACAGTATGCCATGACTGGTGGAATTTAAAATGTGTAAGTGCTGGAATCTGGAACAATGAATGTATCATAATGCCTACCAGCCTCAAACATTGTGGCAAGGCATCTGCCATTTTGGAGGACACTGCTTCCCCTCTCTAGATATTGGATGAGCGAACTGGCGGCACAAACAGTTGAGATATCAGGAGTGGATGAAGAATTGGAACTACTTGTCAGTATACATGTGTAAACTGACCATACTTCTGCAGATGATTTCTCCAAGGCAAAGTGCATGGATGAGGAAGTGGGATTGACAATGAAATAATGCTAGGAGGATTCTAGAGGTAATATTGTGGGAAGAGAAGTCACTGCTGCAGCTTTGACTACAATTGGATAGTTGAGTTTAAAACCAAGTGAGGGTAGTTTTAACTGTGCTGGGCAATGAAAGAGGATGGTCCAATTGATACTGGTAGAAGGATAAGAGTTGAGAAGCAATGTGTAGTATTCCAGTCAGTTGCAGAGAATGTAATTTAAAATTGTATTTCAGTGCTCAAACAAGGATGTAATGACCTAGAGTTGTGTGGAAAATTGGCATAGACATGAAAGAAGACAGCATACTCCAGAACTTCGCAGAGGAAGGTGAGAATGATAATGGAGGAATAGTTTAAGTAAGGTTTGGTACTGAAGAGGATGATTTATAACATCAGCAGTCATGGAACCCAGGCAAGGAAATTGAGTTGCCAGTCATTTCGTGGAAAAGGGTTTAAGGAAAGATTGCTAAGTCATTTGCCTTAGATGATCTTGAAGGTGATATAGGGAGGGATACTGGAGGAAGACATGAGTTCATTGTTACAGCAGGAGAAAGATGTGAAGAGCTTTGGCTTAACAGCCTAGAGAAATTTATGGGGAAACAAGCAGTTGAATGTCTGATTTTCAGAAAGATAATCGATGCTGGAGAAAAGAAACCAGGGTTAGCTTTGATACCATATGTGCGTGATGTCTCCATGCAATGACAGACTTGTTAACTATTTTCCATTTGAACGTGGTCCACATTAGAAGTAACTGTGCAGCATTTTCCCCATGAGAAGGGAGGAAAGTTCCCTTTTATTCTTAATAATTTTGAGGAATTTGCAAATTTTTATTGGTACCTGGGATTAATATTTGTAGGAACACAAATAGTACCATAGAAATTGACTTGATATGCAATCGGTATTGTTGGCTGGAAAATTCTTAGCTCGTTGTCTGCTGTTGCTTCATCCTGAATTGCTTTCTTGACAGTTATTTTGTCAGTGGTGGTTTGCCATTGCCATCCGCTTTGTGTCAGGGTGAGGAGGAAAATCCTAAGTCTAACTTGGCCAAACTGAAAATCAAACCTGTATTGTTGTCTCTATTCTGAACCATACACTAGCCATCTAGTCAATGGAGCTATCCAGCCCCCATGTTTAAACTATGACTTGTAAAATTATCCTGTTGTGGTTTGAGAGTCTTGAACACTCAAAGGAGCCAAGTACCAATGTTGTAGTGTTCAGTGCAGACCTAATAAACAGTGCCTATTGCTGTTTAATTTCTAGTAGTGTGGCCATAACATTTATGAAGTGTTGTGAAGAGATAGATGAACCACTCGGTATAAATTCAATCCAGATGAATTAGTTCGACAGAATACAATTTGTACTGAAATGTATCTTAATTTAAATAACACATCAACCACAGTAGAAATTGTGGCTCTGCAACATAACCCTTGAACATAACCCTTTGACTCAAAGGTGAGAGTGTATCACTGAGACCAAAGCTTATTTTAATGATTGCTGGAATTACATTAATTTTGCATGGTGGAGATGTGCTCTAATGAATTTCCTCATTTATATTTAGAGCCATAGAGCTGTACAGAATGGAAATGGGCCTTTTGGTCCAACTCGTCTATGCTGACCAGACAGCCTAAATTCATCTAGTCCCATTTGCCAGCATTTGGCCCATATCCTTCTAAACTCTTCCCATTCATCTGGATATATGAATAGGAAGGGTTTAGAGGGATATTGTACAAATGCTGCCAAATGGCACTAGACGAATTTAGGCTGTCTGGTCAGCATAGACGAGTTGGACCAAAAGGCCCATTTCCATTCTGTACAGCTCTATAGCTCTAAATATAAATGAGGAAATTCATTAGAGCACATCTCCACCATGCAAAATTAATGTCATTCCAGCAATCATTAAAATAAGCTTTGGTCTCAGTGATACACTCTCACCTTTGAGTCAAAGGGTTATGTTCAAGGGTTATGTTGCAGAGACACACGCCTTATCTAGACTTGTGCTTCTGTATGGTACTGAGGCAGTATTGCACTGTTGGATGTGTCTTATTTGGTTGGAGCCCTGTCCAACCTTCTGGTACACCAGAAAAAAAAAGTTCCATTTGAAAAATATAGTCAGGGAGTTTTGTCTTGACAGGTCCTCAACTAACATCACAGAAAGCAGCACCTCCTAATTTCTCATGCTGTTATTTTTAAGATATTCTGTACACACAGTTTGATTTCAGCATTTCTTTGTTACAAAGTGGCTGCATGTTAGAACTACCTAAATGGTTGTGAAACTATTTGGGTTGTCTGGGAACATATAGAATACTATACAAATGCATGTTCTCTCTTCAAAAACTTGCATTTTTAGATTTAAATCTGGTTTTCCTCTGTTAGGACAAAGGCCTGTTTATTCCAGACTTCTTTTTGAAGCCTCCTACCATTCACAGGATATGGGATGATGCAGAAATGCTGAACCCTGAAGTCTCATCATAGAAAATACACTCCTCTATTCCTCAGCAAATCAATCATTTTTCTCTTGTCATCTTTTACCAATACTACATTTCTTCCACAGCCTACATTCTACATACACAAAGGAATTTCAATCATTGCTGGACTTGGTGTTTCTTGGGACAACCTACCTAATTTTCACTCCCGACATTCCAAAATGAGCTTGGTACAGTGTGATTCGAGTTGCTTACATATTTTTAATCTTGAGAATAAGCAGGTATTATGGAAACCTTTTCTTTAAGTAAATTGAATCTTGTAAACATGCAATATGTTCTTGCACTCTAACAAGCTTTTGTCTGTTCTGCCTTTAGGACCCCCTTTTCCCTTCCCCCTTGGGTATGATTCAAGTCTTACCCTAAAAGTAAAATTCATACCTGCTTTAACTACTACACATAAGTGGGATCCACGTGTTAACCATTCTGTTCAAAGAATTTCTCCCAATTTTTAAAATTTAATTCATTCATGGGCTAATTAATTAATAAGCTCCTTGTTCCTGGACTCATCCGCAAGTTGAGAAAGCTTCTCCAGGTGCAACATGCTCTATCTTACCTGACCGTTTCAACATAGCAATCTGGTAAAAGCCTTGTAACTTTTTTTTTCTGTATTTTCCCTAGTTCTTTAATATTCTCCTTGTGGTATGAAGATCAAAACTGCCCATCGTGATCCTCTAGAAATGGCTAGCCAATATTTTGTTTCCGAGCATCAAAAGATCAGAACTGAGGAGTAAAAAGTAAATCAGAATAACTGGCATTAGAGAAACAGGAGAATAAATACATAAATAAAAGCTTAAAGGCTATGCAGTATTACTAAGAAGTGTGTATGTTTAGAAGTGAATCAACTGAGAAAGCCACTGAGAATAAAATCGAGTACTGTAGACGAGACTGGAAGCTGGCAGTTGCTACTCTGTAGAAAACTCCACAGAAAAATTTACAATTTAAACTTGGTATTTTAATTGCTTTGCTCAAATCCAGTAGAAATCACGATGATCTCTTTCGCTTTTTGTTCTTTTTCAGCCTTTTTAATTTATTTCTGAGTTCGTTGAAAGTAATAGAAAACTAAAGGTGTGTTTTCTATTTTCATAGCTATCTAATTTGGCTGTCAACTTCTGTTTTACTCAAACATCTGAATTTGTTGTTAGTAACTTATTGAACCATTTTGTTATCAATCCCCAAATACTTATTAGAATTCTCGTGATAGACCTTATTTTCCAAGTTTTCCATATGACATATGAATTAAATTTGACAAGTGGGAAATTAGAGGAAAAATTTGGTAACTCTTGGTTTTTTAAAAATTTTTTTGGAAATATTTATGTGCTGAGTGTGTGGAAACAGTGCTGGCTATTTCAGTGGGGAAATTTAAATGGAACTAGTGAACACTTGATGACAGATGGATGACTGTTTCTTGTTAGGAAAGATTTTGGATGCTGGTGAGCACCTTTGTTCTGACAATGCTGGAGATATTTTCTTCTTCCTAGTGTCTGACTTGTATGAGAGAAACCTATGCTTTTATGACAATATTGTCCAGTTAGTAATTGCTGACTAGCCAAAAATGTAGCTGTGAGAATACCATTTTAACCATGTTTCATAATTTTAATAGAAACACTGTCTTGTGTGCGTGCACTTAAGATAGAAAACCTTTTATTAACCAGCACCTATGGGACCAGGAGTGTGCTGGTTAATCAAACATTCCGAGTAATCAAGAAGTCTGCATAATCAATGTAAAAACATGCACTAAGTAATAGAAATGTAATGTAGGGGGTATGCACGTAATTGTTATACTTTATTTGCAGCATAAATCACTTGAATAATAATGCAACTTTGCCTTAAATAAAACTTACTGGCAGAGAACCTTCTCATTGGCATCCTCATACTCGGACATTGCGGTGGATCGCGGTATTTGAGGAGAAATTGACTCAAAATTCAGTTAGCTATTGCATGTAGCCATTCAGTTGAGCTACAAGTGTATTTATATTGAGGTAAATAAATTTTAAAAATCTGTAATTGGCCAGAATAATACAATAAACTCCAGTATTTGAGGTGTGTAATTTTTGCCAGTTTATCGAGAGTGCCAGCACGTAAGATGTCAGTTAAAACAAAGTTTGCTGTACATCTAAAACCACTTCAAGTGCCTGGATTTCCTTAAACAATTGCTAACTTCTGGTGATATAAATTATGTTTTTGAAACCAATGCATGACTAGATCGTTGAACTATGAGAGAGAGCTTTCAGAAAATCTGAACAAATTAAGTGAACTATAACCAGTAGAGAATGGAATTTAATGTGGCTGAATGTTAAGTAACATTCGGGTGTTCCAGTTCCTCCCACAGTCCAAAGATGTGCAGGCTAGGTGGATTGGCCAAGATAAATGCAGCATTACAGGGATAGGATGGGGAGTTGGGTCTGGGTGGGATGCTGTTTAGCGGGCCAGTGTGGACTTGATGGGCCAAATAGCGCCTGTCCACACTCTAGGGAATTCTATGATTATGCCTCTGGCATGCTGTCTTAAACTCCTCATTGAGCTAGATACAGTACATTGGCCTGAAGATAATGTGATTCCACTGCTGTTTTAAGCTGCTTGCAGTGTTCTGAATCCTGTTCAACATGTTAGTGCCATATAACACAGTGCAGAGTATCCTCCATATCATATCGTCCCCACATCTATCAAAAGTGTGATGAAGAAGTGTGTCTGCGACAAGATTGGAGAGGAGGAGATCAGGGTGGTTTCTCCCCTGTGATGTTCTAACTACCTGCCATACGTTTTTTTTGGTGCCAGGACCGTAAGGCAGGAAAGAGAAATTAAGCATTTTCATGGCAGTGACTGGATTTTGATGGATCTTCTACATACTATTGAGTAGAATGTTGCAATTCAACTGCTTAATTTGAGATTTCTGAGCAATTCTGTTCTTCAGTTTGTTAGACAAATAAGCAATAAAGTTTGTGAATTTTTGTGTAAAAACATGAGAAGGACTTGCATAGATTGCAAGACCTATTTTTATTGTATCTAAGGCATCTCTTTGCTCTAAAGATATTGATTTGAAAATAGTAACTCAGTTCACCTTTCAGCCAGGCAGAACCCATTGATACCAATTACATTTTGCCTGCAGGAGACTTGAATTTTGCCATTTAAGAAAAGGATCTATGCAGAACGTTTTCCAGCAGCTATAATGGTTTAAAACAGAAAAGCGCATTTGTTCTGAAATTGAGTTAGGGAAAGCAGCTGCCAGTACTAAACCTCTTGTAAACTAGCATACTGAAGTTAGAATCCACACAGGATCTACTGAAATAGTGCCAGATTGTCATGTCTATCACATCTCAACCCCTTCACTCTGAAGGCAGGTTGAACTCTGTGTGAGTGTGCTGTTCATTTTCAAGTTGGTCGTGTATTTAGCAAAAGTCACTTAAAGTTAAGGTCACAATGCAAGTGTATGCTCGTCCTAATCTTAATTTTAACTTTATGATGATGCTGTTTAATTTCAGTTACTTGGTTTTTATTAAATAGGTCAAATGTATCAGCAGTACCAGCAACCAGGATATGCACCTCAACAGCAACAACCACCGACCCAGGCACAGTATGGACTACAGTACCCAGGTGAGGACACAGCAATAAAAGGAGAAAATCGTTAACATTGGTTTCCATTCTAAATTCTTTGAAAGTATCTATGGGGAGCTTTTGTAATAAAGCTTTCTGTGGAACTTTGCAGTGAACCAGTGTAATTTGAGCTGAATCGTTTCTTTTCTCTTTCTATCAAAAGACAATCCTTGACCTTTTTGCAGTGATGAACCCGTGCTTTCTTTCAAATAAAGAACTGAATAGATTCATCATTAAAACTCTGTTAAGCATTTAAAGCCAGGATATCCTGTTATCCATGTGATTGAATTGATTTAAATTTGTTGAAAATGACAATTCCCAAAAAAACCATGCTGAACTAAATCTGCCAGAATTGTAAGACCATAAGACGTAGGAGTGGAAGTAAGGCCATTCGGCCCATCAAGTCCACTCCGCCATTTAATCATGGCTGATGGGCATTTCAACTCCACTTACCCGCACTCTCCCCGTAGCCCTTGATTCCTTGCGAGATCAAGAATTTATCAATCTCTGCCTTGAAGGCATTCAACGTCCCGGCCTCCACTGCGCTCCGTGGCAATGAATTCCACAGGCCCACCACTCTCTGGCTGAAGAAGTGTCTCCTAATTTCCGTTCTAAATTGACCCCCTCTAATTCTAAGGCTGTGCCCATGGGTCCTAGTCTCCCCGCCTAATGGAAACAACTTCCCAGTGTCCACCCTTTCTAAGCCACGCATTATCTTGTAAGTTTCCATTAGATCTCCCCTCAACCTTCTAAACTCTAATGAATACAATCCCAGGATCCTCAGCTGTTCATCGTATGTTAGGCCTACCATTCCAGGGATCATCCGTGTGAATCTCCACTGGACACGCTCCAGTGCCAGTGTGTCCTTCCTGAGGTGTGGGGCCCAAAATTGGACACAGTATTCTAAATGGGGCCTAACTAGAGCTTTATAAAGTCTCAGAAGCACATCGCCGCTTTTATATTCCAACCGTCTTGAGATAAATGACAACATTACATTCGCTTTCTTAATCACGGACTCAACCTGCAAGTTAACCTTTAGAGAATCCTGGACTAGCACTCCCAGATCCCTTTGTACTTCGGCTTTATGAATTTTCTCACCATTCAGAAAATAGTCCATGCCTGTATTCTTTTTTCCAAAGTGCAAGACCTCGCATTTTCTCGCGTTGAATTTCATCAGCCATTTCCTGGACCACTCTCCTAGACTGTCTAAATCATTCTGCAGCCTCCCCACCACCTCCGTACTACCTGCCTGTCCACCTAACTTCGTATCATCGGCAAACTTCGCCAGAATGCCCCCAGTCCCTTCATCCAGATCATTAATATATAAAGTGAACAGCTGCGGCCCCAACACTGAACCCTGCGGGACACCACTTGTCATTCCGAAAAAGAGCCTTTTATCCCAACTCTCTGCCTTCTGTCAGACAGCCAATCCTCAATCCATGCCAGTAACTCACCTCGAACACCATGGGCCCTCACCTTACTCAGCAGCCTCCCGTGAGGCACCTTATCAAAGGCCTTTTGGAAGTCTAGATAGATAACATCCACTGGGTTTCCCTGGTCTAACCTACTTGTTACCTCTTCAAAGAATTCTAACAGGTTTGGCAGGCATGACCTCCCCTTACTAAATCCATGCTGACTTGTTCTAATCTGACCCTGCACTTCCAAGAATTTAGAAATCTCATCCTTAACGATGGGTTCTAGAATTTTACCAACAACCGAGGTTAGGCTACTCGGTCTATGCTGATTAATTATGCTGATACTGCTAGCAGTAACAAGTGTAACCTTAACCCCACCCAAATAATCTTTCGAGTACTGTTTTAATCATAATTGTTTGTGTGGTAACTTCACAACTCTTCATGTTGCAGAGAAAGGACGCCATCATGGAGTAAGTCTCTTTCCTTAAGGGTTTCCTACTTTCTAACTGCATAACGGGTGGCACATAATGCAGATCAAATTTATTGTAGACAAGTGTAAATGCACATGGTGAGAAAATGAGGTATAATTATTGTGTGCTGTTTGAAGAGTTGAGGGGGATGTTGAAAACATTCTAGTTGCTGGATTTATCATTTAATCTGTTAATCTAGCAATCAAGAGGCAAGGAAAATGAACTATGTTGCTAAACCTGAGAATTGGAAAGTGTGCTTAACTTGTGTAATGCTCTGCTCAGAACACATTTTGTACCATTCAGTTCTGATCATTTAGATTTCAGAAAATAATTTTGCATCATCAAAAATCTGCAGAGTCATAGATGTTGAGCTATGAGGAAACACTGAAGAAAATTGGTCTTTTCAGCCTTTGAAAGGAGACAGTTGAAAGGGAACTTCTTATTCATGTGCAAGGCTATAAAATGACAACACACAGATAGCACCTTTTAACTTGATAAAACATCCTGGGAATGTAAATAAGTGAAGTCGTCATAGCCCCAGAGGACAACAAGCCTACTCTGTCTAGGGAGAGACAGTTAGTGGTGCTTTTAACATAAGGGTCACAGCCTCAGATGAGGTTGAGAATGTGGGACCTTCATCGTAACCTCAGTTGGTATGGGAGTTGAACCCATGCTTTTAGCATCGCACTGTGTTGCAAACTGGCCTCCAGCCAACTGAGCTAATGGACAAAAATCAGCACAAATCGAGGAGCCAGTCGTTAGATAGTTTTAATCACGGCTGGTATTATTAATGGACAAGTCAGATCCCGGATTGAAGCCTGGCTTGATAGATGGTGCTTTGTATTTTTAATTTAATGACGTTATCTCTCACTGAAACATAGGCAAGCAGTGCTGCAGATGTAGGTCTAACACTAAAAAAGATTTTTATTGTGCAAAAGAAAAGATAAAATAGAATACACCGGGCTATT
Organism: Ginglymostoma cirratum; assembly: GCA_024137785.1. Taxonomy (NCBI): domain Eukaryota; kingdom Metazoa; phylum Chordata; class Chondrichthyes; order Orectolobiformes; family Ginglymostomatidae; genus Ginglymostoma; species Ginglymostoma cirratum. Next base: position 4,951,389 of record JAHRHZ010000061.1, on the reverse strand, counting down.
TACATATAACATAATTTGAAAGATGTGGAAACACTTGGTAAAATACAATATTCCATTGAGCCCAACAGCAAATCTTTACAGTACTCAAACACCAAACAGAATTCCCTTCTCTGTCACCACTATAGATATACCTTAACTGTTTATTTCAATACCCAGCCTTGAAGGTATGATAGTGTCTTCCTTGAGTATTCATACAAGTGAGTGTAGTCTTTCTCAACTTTAAATAATCCCTTCAGTGTTCTAACCAACCACTTCTGGTCTGAAACTTTAAAACCAAAATCTGCTACGCTGAGGTAACCTATTTCTAACTTTTCTGAACTGTCTACTCCAGCAGAACTATTTCACACACCAAACTTCAACCAGAATGAAACCATGCTATCAGTCTTTCCCCTAAGCAAAACAAAAATCAATCTCTGATTTTTTTTTTTTCCCAACTGAAATTAGCTTAATGTTCTTCAATGTTTATTCTGTCTGCATGTAAAACTCTCCCAATACAAACAAATTCCCAAATACAAGCAAATGATGGAAAAGCCCAACACACTAGTGCAAAAGGTAAGGCTGAAGCATTCACAGCAATCTTCAGAAGTGCCAAGTGGGTGATCTATTTCGGCTTCCTCTAGTATTTCCCAGCATTACAGATATCAGTCTTCAGCCAATTCAATACGCTCCACGTGATATCGAGAAACAGTTGGAGACAGTGAATATTGCAAAGGCTATGGGCCCCGACAATATTCCGGCAATTGTACTGAAGATTTGTGCTCCAGAACGTGCAGCTCCCCTAGCCGAGCTCTTCTAGTACAGTTACAACACTGTCATCTACCTGACAATGTTGAAAATTTCCCAGGTGTGTCCTACACAACAAGCAGGACAGATTCAACCCAGCTGGTTACTCTTGATCATCAGTAAAGTGATGGAAGATGTCGTTAACAGTATTATCAAGCAACACCTCAGCAATAACCTGCTCATTGATGCCCCATTTGGGTTCCACCAAGGCCACTCAGCTTCTGACCTCATTACAGCCTTGAATCAAACATGGACAAATGAACTGAATTCCAGAAGTAAGATGAGAGTAACGGCCCTTAACATCAAGGTTGCATTCGACCGAGCATGACTTCAATGAGCCCTGTAAAACTGGACTTACTGGATATCACGTGGTAAAGCCTGTGCTATTTGGTGTCATACCTGGCACATAGGAAGATGGTTGTGGTTGTTGGACGTCTGTCATCTCATTGCTGGTATACTCTGTAGGAGTTCCTCAGGGTAGTGTCCAAGGTCCAACTGTCTTCAACTGCTTCATTAGTGACCTTCTTCCTTCTTCAACTAAACATTGGGGATGTTCACTGATGATTACACAAATGTTCAACACCATTTGCGACTATTCAGATATGTAAAAGTCCATATTCAGATACAGCAATATTTGTACAATATCCAGGCTTGGGCTGACAAGTGGCAAGTAACATTCACACCACATAAATGCCAGGCAATGACCATTATGAATAAGAGACACAATGACCATTATGAATAAGAGACAATATATCCACCATTCCTTTACTGCATCCCTCTCTGTCAATATTTTGGAGGTTACCGTTGACTAGAAACTCAACTGGATTTGCCACATAAACACAGTGGCTGCAAGAGCAATAGTTAGGAGTACTGCGGTGACTCTCACCCCCTGACTGCCCAGAGCCTGTCCATCATTTACAAGGCACAAGTCAGAGTTTGATGGAATATTGCCCTCTTGCCCAGATGGGTGCAACACCAATAATGCTCAAGGACCTCAGTATCAGCTAGGACATAATAGCCTGCTTAATTGACACCACGAACATCCATTCCTTCCACCATCGATGCTCTGTAGCAGCACGATATACCATCTACAAGATGCACTGAAGAAATTCTCCAGAGATCCTGAGACGGCACCTTCCAGACCCATGACTACTTCCATATAGAAGGACAAGGGCAGCAGATGTATCGAAGCACTACCAACTACCCGAAAGTTTCCCTTACAACAACTTACCATCCTGACTTGGAAATATATTACTGTTCCTTCACTTGCTAATTCTGGAATTCCCTTCCTAATAGCATTGAGAGTGATCCTACAGCACGTCAGGCAATCACTGTTGTCCAGCCAGCAACGCCTAAAAACCTATGAGTGAATAAAACTTGATTAGCACTCCAGGAACTCTCTTCCTCATACTGTTTTTTAAAGAAACATGACTCTAGAAATACTAAAACGTTAATCATTAAACCCCTCCCATAAACGTAGTCTAAAAGCTGTGCGCCATTTGTTCAAAATCCAAACTCTAAAATATGTAGTATTGGGATATAAGCATATGTCTTATGGATGATAGCTAAGAGCTTTAGGAAATGGGTTATATAAGGAGCACCTAAAAGTGGAGGAGAAGTTTCAAAAGGAAATGCAAAAATTTTCAGATAGATTGTTGTAAGTTTGTTCAGGAATACTGAGGGGATACAGGAGATCTGAACTGAACAGAGTATTCTGGGTTATTTGTAGGACTGGAGTAGGTTAGAGGTTGGGAAGGATGCAGCCATGGAGAAATTTAAGCTTAAGAATGAGAATTTTAAAATGGAAAGGATAGTGCGCCTGAAGCCAATGTAGGTCAGTGAGCATGGTTGAAGGATAAGTGAAGTTTGATGCATTTTATATTATAGGAAGCTGACTTTTGGATAAACTAATGTTTGTGGAATATGAGAGGCCAGCCACAAAAGAATCAAAATAGTCTGTTTGGTTGCAGGGAGAATTTCAGCAGTGCATAAGCTCAGGCAGGGTAAGAGTTTGTGATACTACATTCAAAGAAATGTTGTTTTGAGGTGGAAAAGTACTTATCCACTTTGGGGAAGGCAATGGCCTAGTGGCATTATCACAGAACTGTTAATGCAGAGACCCACGTAATGTCTGGGGACCCTTGTTCAAATCCTGCCATGGCAGATGTTGGAATTTGAATTGAATAAAACAAAATATGGAATTAAGAGTCTGATGATGTCCATTGTTGATTGTCAGAAAAACCCAATCTGATTCATGAATGTCTTTTAAGGAAGGAAGCTGCTTTACTTCCCTGGTCCAGGCTACATGTGATTCTAGGTCTGCAGAATGTGGATCCATATCCTGAGAGAATGTACTCCTGCGTTCTCAATCCCCAGCCAGAAGAAACAAATTCTGTCTATCCTGTCAAGCCCTCTTATAATCTTTAATAATTCAAAGTAGTCATTTCTCATTGTTATATACTCCAGAAAATGTTGGTCCATTTTCATCAACTTCCATCTTTTGGAGGACCTTTATTTCTTGTGGATAAATCTGGTGAGCTATTGTTGCATCACTATAAGACTTATAATTCGGGATGGGCATTAAATGCTGACCTATTATGATAAAAAGAATAAAACTTACTTCTATTCCATTTCTCATTTCATTCACATTGCATTTGGCTGGTGTGCCCTTAGCTACCTAGGCCATAATCTCCAGAATTCTCTCTTTAAACCACTTGCTTTTTCCTCCTTTTAATGTGCTGCTTAAAATCTGCATCTTTGACCAAGTTTTTAATTCTTTGACTTACCAGTCTTTGTCTGAGTCACTGTGGGGCATTTTACTATGTTGATAGCACTATATAAGTATGCTATTACTCCAAGATTTTACTCAGAATACAGGCATGACCTGCCAAACACACATTTCTCCTATTTCTATCATATCTGGGCAATAGCATTGCCATACTTTAAACAGGATGGACAACCAGCAAGTTATGTATGATAATTATAAGTACCAAGCTAAAAGTCTGAGGTACTAGTGAACCAGCTATAAAGAAAACCCTTGGAGCCATATTAAAACCAAAATAGTTGCAATGTGAAAATATTTTCAGATGATTTTTGGAGCATATAATATATTGAAGGAGAATTGTCATTCCATATATTTTTGTTGTATGGTAAATGTTGGTTATTTTCATCACAAAATTAATCTTTCCACAGTAGACAGTGTGCCCATTTTAGAAAATATGAGAACAGAATTAGCGTTTTTAAATATTCCTTTGAAAAAGTTAAGTTTAGATTTTACTATGGCATCAAACTTCTTTCTTTTATCAGGACTCAGAAGAGATTATTAATTTGGCCATTTTGAATACACATCAGCAAGTTAAAACCAGTTTAGGCATGTCTTCACCGCAAGAGATGAATTTGTAACCTGGAGCTTATTTCTGTTCAAATAGCTTTGATTAAAAGAAACAAATTATTTGAAATCTGAGACGGACAAGGGTATGGTGAAGGGAAAGCCTGGGGAGAAGGGTATTTCAATGTTAAGTTGTAAGGAAGTCATAGATAATTCATTCCTTTGAGATTTCTATTTGTATGCAAGCTCTAACAGCTGCTAAGGAGCCAACCATTTTGACCTTTTCATGTTTGGAAAATACTATCGCTGATGCATTTAAACTGTGACATACTGCAGGTGAGATGTAGTCAAATATATTAGAACCTGACTAGATTTTAAGAACTAAAGCAAAACAATCCATAACTTTTTATTTTAACTCCAGCGCATTTTTAAAGCCCATTGTGATGACTGGACTTGGTAATGGAGGCTCAGTCCATGTATTGGTCTGAATTTCTCATTAGATTTAGCAAAGTAACCATATTTACTGATTTATGCACAGCCATTATTTATATCTTGCATTACATGCTGGTGTTCTCCTGTGATCATATGAAATATGTAATATATGCAATTGCATTATCATAGATCATAGAATGCCTACAATGTGGAAACAGGCCCTTTGGTCCAACAAGTCCACACCAACCCTTAGAGTATCCCACCCAGACCCATCCCCCTATAACCCACCAAATCTACACATCCCTCAACACTATATTTAGCATGGCCAATCCACCTAGTCCCCACATCTTTGGACTGTGGGAGGAAATTGGAGCACCCAGAGAAAACCCACGCAGACACGGGGAGAATGTGCAAACTCCACACAGACAGTCGCCCAAGGGGGTGGAATCGAACCTGGGTTCCTGGTGCTGTGAGGCAGCAGTGCTAACCACAGAGCTACTGTGCCGCCATTACTTGCAAATGATTATTCTGCTGTTGTGCTTATTGCTGTATAAATAATGAACAATGCCAAAGTAGATGTGCTGAAGTCCTGACTCTAAGCTGCACTGATCTGCTGAAAGTAGAGAGCTAGTGCTGGAAAATTTCAACTCCGATTTAATATGGGATTCAATAACACACTGTAAGCAATAGCTGCAATTTGTACCTATCAACTACTAGATATCCACCTTTTTTGGATTGATGGATGAGGTTGGTAAGTAAATACAATATATTTTAACTATAATGATCATCCACTAAACATGCTGGCATTCAGTGAAATTAGTGCATTTATGTAATCTGTCAACATAGATGAGGCAAGTTTAATAATGCTGAATTTGTCATTCGTTATGAAAGCTTTGACAAATATCAGCAGAAACATGGAGTAATTTAGGGGCATGTAGAACTTCCTTACCTTTGTTTTTGAGTTTCTATTTTCTACTTCTGTTTTCAGGTCCACGCTGATGAAATGACTGAAAAGTGTGCTTTGCTGTACTTATACTTTGTTTCTTTAATGTCAGCACCAAAATATTGCTGTAACTCAATAATACCATTTATTTCTGTAAACCCGAGCTCTTTTACATTATACAGTTTAGGCAGTGAATTGAACTCTTGAATCTGTAATTGACTGAATTCTTTATATGTGAAAATCTTCATATATCCTTTTCTTTAAAAGTAACATATTAATTCAATAAATAAAAATGTTAATTTTGAAATTTAAACTTGGTCTGAGAAGAAAACACTTGATCACATTTGTTACTTTACCTCCTTAACTGGCTCATCCTCTATGTAAGTGGATTCTTGCACTTGCACTTGTCTTGGCTGTCCTATGTGTACATAGTTTTCTTTTAACCCTCCATGTTTCTTGGATGCCTCATTGTTCAATGATCAAGATGGATGAGGGGAAATCACCACTTGCAATTGTGTGAGCACTTCTGGAGGCGGTGAAGGCTTTTTGCTCTACTTTTGGCTGATGAAACTAGCTTAACATAAAGAAGACATTTTTACAAGCCAGCAGTACTTGCAAACCTTGCGTTGGTTTTCTGGGTTCCTCCTAAACCTTCAGAACCAGACATGTCTTGCACCTCTGCACTTGCTATTAGTTGAGCACATATGGAGAAGATTACAGCACAAAAAATGTGGTGAAAAATGAGTACAAAGTGGGGAGGGGGGAAATAGCCCTCATAATGTTGGAATGTTACATTGGAAACACTGGTTGAATTCAAACTCGTGACACATAGAACTCTCAAATATAGGATATAGGATTGAGGCAACTTTTTCCTAGGTCATTGGGTCACCTTGACCTGTCACTCGAAAATCCTTTCAGCCTACGTAATGCTCACTGAATTTCAAAGGAATATTAAGGAATCTCATAACATAACAGGAAGTCATTTTGCTTGCATTGTCTGTGCCAGTTCTTGGAAGGAGCTGCCTAATTTAGCCCTTATTGCCCAGTTTTTTATTTCCACCTACAACCCTGCAGTTGGTCGTCCAAATGCACAACCAATGCCTTCTGCAAATTCTAAAGGATCTACTTCCATCCCCCCTTTCAGGTAGCATTTTCCAGATCTGAACAAACTTATTCCTAAACAAAAATGACCTGCTTACTTCCCTGGTAATCTCTAATTACTGGTGAATTTACCACAGAATAGGGTTTGTTCTGCAGTATTTGTGTCCCTCATTTTGAATACGTCTATTAAGTCCACCAATTACCTTTACTTAAGGCATGTAATTTCAGCTACTTCAATCACTCCACGTGACTTAAGTTTTCAATGCTTCATCGTCCCAATAAATCTCCTCTGTACACTCTCTCTATTATCTTGACATTTTTCCTAAAGTATGATACACGTAATTGCAAATGCTAATTAATTTGAGGAGCTTTTGAGACCAAATTATGGTACAATAGTATAAAAGTGAAAATTCTATTCTTCCTGATTGTTTGAGCTGGAATTTACTGCATAGCATAGGCCATCCAGACTTGATTCTGATTCTTATGACACTGGCAGAGTCTACTGAAACCAGCAAATGAGCAGCATTCGGAGATAGCATGAACTGCAGATGCTGGAGTCAGAGTCAGCACAGTATGGAGCTGGAGGAACACAGCAGGTCAGGCAGCATCAGAGGAGCAAGGATGTCAACGCTTTGGTTTACACCCTTCAGAACTGGGGAGGGGAAGGGAGCTTGGAAATAGAAGGAGGGGTTGAGGCTAGGGGAAGATAGGTGGGATGACGATAGGTAGATGCAAGTAGGGGGTTGTGGAGATGGGTCATGGGAAGGGTGGGGCAGATAGGTGAGGAAAAAAGGTGGAAAGCCCCACAGCTGCCTCCAGTGTCACAATGATGCCACACTTGAACTGGAGGAACAACACCTCCTATTCCACCTTGAGAGCTTGCAACCCGATGCCTCAACGTAGAATTCACCAGTTTCACAATCTCCCCACCCCCCAGCCTCATCCCATGTCCAAGCCTCCCTCTCATCCCCGCCGCCTTGACCCAACACAACCTGTCCATCTTCGTTCTCACCCTTCCCATGACCTGTCTCTACAACCTCCTACCTGCATCCACCTATCAGCATCCCACCTACCTTCCCCCAGCCCTACACCCCCCATTTAATTCTGAGTTCCCTTCCCCTCCCCTGTCCTGATGAAGGGTGTAAACCCGAAATGAGCAATATTTGCTGTTCACCCTTTTAATTTCGAAAAAGGTTATGCAGGAAATTGCTGTAAGTGTGAGATTGACTTGAAAGTGGTTTTGTTTTAAATTTTCTTCGTTTCCTAGTTGTATGTCCATGAAAATCCTTCAATGTGGTTGGCGGTTTGTTTCATTCAGGCATTTCTCCCAAGAGGTCTAGCAATTCGTTGTAGTACCACTGCATACTGTTAAGACTTAAATTTTCACCAGAAGGGTTGCTGGATCTCAGCAGACTTTGCATTAAGGTCAGCAGCAAGTGCCCTTGCTTAACCCCAACAGCAAATTCAAGATAAATAAAATTACTCCTATGAAATTGTACTGAGTGAATCTTTTTGTACTATTGGTGTACGAGTTATGGTGACATCCACTTATTTTTCTATTTCTTCTTCCTCTTCTAGGTTATAACCAACAACCATCCTCCCAACAGCAAGCTCAGCAGTTCCAAGCTTACAATCAGCAAGCACCCCAAGCTCCTGCACCTGGATTCTCCACTCAAGCCCAGCAATTACCATCACAGCCTGCTCAGCAATACCAAGGGGGCTCCTATGCACCACAAAATTATACAACACAAGCTTCTCAGCCTGCTAACTACACAGTGCCACCTACCTCCCAGCCTGGTATAGGTCCAAATCAACCAGGGGCTTACCAGCCGAGGTCGGGTTTCACACCTTCCCCAGGGAGCAATGTGACACCACCACCATCTGCGTCCAATCCATATGCACGGAATCGTCTCCCATTTGCTCAGGGGTATACCCAGCCTGGCCCGGGTTATCGGTAAGACTCTAGGGATGCTGGAAAAGCTGCAAGCCTACTTACAGCTGCTAGATAATAATTTCCATCCATGCACAGAGAGTCCAAAACTACTTTGATTGAAATCAGTTTATAATCTAAAGCAGAGCAAGCCCTTCTAGTAGCTTCAGAATAATGGATTTTGTTCGCTGGGGAAAGAGACCAAATAGATTTGTTTTCTCCTATTTTCTGCTTTCAAACTTATCAGTATCATAGCATAAGGAACTTTTATTGAGACACTACCTAAAAATGTGCTAAGTGATTTGAAGTTGTAGACTGCCTTGGCGAAAGAACAAAGAAATTTAACTCTAGATTGGAAGTAGACCATGGATGTGATTCATTTTTATTGTTAAATGAATAACGATATGTACTAAGTGAGATCCTGATTGAATTGAGATTAGAAATTAATATGTACAAAAAAGTAACATTCACTTAGAAACTAATAAAGATGTCAAAACTTATAACCTTATCATTTTAAACATTTATTTATGTTTGTTGTCTGGGCTCTAATTTGTATTCAATATGAATTTATTATACATCTGTTTTTTGTTAATTTATCCAGTTTTCAGGACAAAAAACAAAATTTTCTCTGGTGTCCTTTCAAATACTGATTCTTTAATCTCTGGGCTGGGGGAAGAAGTCTTCCTCAGTCTCTGACCATTTTGACCAGAATGTCAATTTTCTTTTTCCTCTGCAAAGTGAAACAAATTGTACGCATGCGCAAAGGTAAAGTTGTTTCTCATTGCTTCTTTAATACCGATAGAGTTCTTGATCAAATTCCAAAGTTCAGTCATTCTTTTTCCAGCATTTTCTTGTAAAATTTTTATCCAACTTCCTCAAGTTCTAAACTTCACTAGTACGTAATTGTCCTATGTTACTTTCCTAACCCATCAAACTGCCAAAGCCTCTTTGGAAATATATTTAAGCTTCTAGGAAAGCATTTGCACATCTTTTAAGCATTTTAATTTCATTTAATTCCATTTCATCCCTTGCATTTGTTTAAGGCATATGCTTGGAAAATGCAGTATTGGCATAGGGGAATTTATGGAAGCGAAGAAGACACCTGCTGTACTCTTACTGCTACACATTCTGTGGCTAAATTCTGTTTTGGCCTCTCCAACTGAACTGAAGTAACTGGCCAGTCTATTTTGATGCATACATATATGCTTTTGCAACTTCTGTACAAAAAAAAACGGAGATATGCATTCTTGACATGAATGGTGACTCCAGCTCAAAGATATTTACTTGGATATAACGGCGCTGGGACACCCTAATTTTATGACTGATACTTTATAAATTCAAGTTCGTTCTTGTATATGTATATGAATGAATATGCATGTTTACGTGTATGTATGTTTTTCCTCAGTTTTAAGCAGCATTACTTAGTCTTCAGTCTGCAATTGATTAATAATAAAAAGCTATAACATCTGATGAATTTACCCAGGAGTTTAAATCGATCTGAAGTAATTTCACTTCAAATTATTGTCACGACTTAATGCACTGATAAACTTGTCCCATTGCTGCACAGGACATGATAAAATATATAAAAATCCCAGTGAGAGCACTATATGCCAGTTTTGCCTGACTGCTGTCCAAGACACAACCAAACCAAAGTTGCTTTAGTAGTAACAAAAGTAACTATGGGGAGGCAGTGGCCTAGTGGTATTATCATTGACTATTAATCCAGAGAAGCAGGTGATGTTTTGGCGTTTGGTGGGGGTCAAAAAAAAAATCCTGGTGCTGTTCAATCTTGATTTCTCCTTCTTTTTGTTTCCAAAAAGCAACATTGTGTTGTACACCTCAACAACATGTAACACTTGTTTTTCAAGTTGTAAACCGATTTCCTGGTATTCCAGCTATCGAAATCTAACTTCCATTTTAGTTTATAATTCCAAACAACTAGAAACGTGATCTGATGTTTCTTGCCACCCTTCAACACAATGAAACTCCATATTTAGATGTTTCATTACAAAGAAATCATAACAGAATAAAATTTGTTATTCATCCCCATTCCTTATGCAATATTTCAACATTTTTTCTTGTTATTTACTTCCCAAATTCTTAAACTCTTTCAATACACTGACATTCTTGATAATGCATCAGTTATAATATCTTTTCTAGCAATATGAAGGTTTTACATTGAACGGTTAAATCAATAAACTTCATCAGAACTGGCTTCTCTATCCCTGATTCATCATCTTGCAATAACAATGTGCCTACCCGCAAGTCAGTAGCTTCAGTTACCTTTTTAAAATATTTCATACTGTCATGGCAGCCAACTCTGTTCATTTATTAGAATTGGTTTCAGTTTCTCAAAGGCTGATTGGCAATCTGCTGACCATACCGTTGTTGCCTGTTTTCATAATCAATCTGTTATTCTCAGTTGACGTTAGGCTCACATTTCAGAAAAAAATCCACATATTGCTAAAAATCGCATGATTTCCTGTTTAGTTTAGGAACAGGGAATTCTGTTGGAGACTACACTTTTGCTGTTCTTGCTAACACTTGCTGTTGCCGTATAGTATGACTTGGGTAAGTTACCCTTGCTTTCGCAGATGTACTGTTGGCAAGATTAATTACTAAGCCAGCTAACTGTAGTTGTTTAAATAGGTCTTTTAGTTGTTTTACATGATCTTCCTAGGTATTTATATGTATAACATTGTCTAAATAAGCTGCACTGTATGGCACTTTAGCTGTGACTTGATTCATAAGTCTTTGGAATGTATCTAGAGCATTCTTAAACCAGAGGTCACCACTATACATTGTTACATCAAGTAGGTTATATCAAAGGTCTGTATTTCCTGAATATTTTATGTCAGTGGTATTTGCCAATATCCCTTCAATAGATCAATCTTAGAAAAGAAATGAAGCCTTGCTGACCCTATCAATACAATCTTCTAACCAAGGAATTATATATGAATTCATTTTTTTTGTTGTACTTTTCTGTAATCTGTGTTGAATCTAGTAGACATTTCTGGTTTGAAAGTCATACCACTGAACTTCAACTGCTTTGGCTAGGTTCAGTCATTTTCTAGAATTCATTGAATTACTGTCTCTACCTGATTTTGGTTTCCTGGACTTGACCAGTAAGGATGGTATTTCATCGGGTTTGATTCCCTCACAGCTACATTGTGTCTGGCTAGCGTAATACATCCAGGTATGTCCCCACAATTTTTTATTGAATTTTTTAAATAACCTTCCTAGACTTTACCATTGACTTTCCTCTAAGTACGAAAATGTTATATAACATGTTCCAATATTTCAGTATTGGCAAGTTGATTTGTGGGGGGTTCATTTTGTGAATAATCTATCATCCTACCTCACTCTTGCTGTCCATGTCAACCTCCACTATTCTTACTACCTGACAGATTTGCTCTTTCTTGTCGTCTTCCCTGTGATGATATTGTTTCAACATCTTTGTGATATAACGGAATTTTCCTCCTGCAGTCTTGATTATCTACCAGATAATTTATGTTAATAGCCATCCTAATTACCATTATTAGACCACTGGATCTCACTTTGAGGTTCACCTTGTAAAGATAACACTAAATACTTTGTCTGCTGATTCTTCCATCTTTGCTTGTGAAATTTTTAAATGCTTCTTTGAGTTTCTCAAACATGAACATGTAATCCCACATTGAGGATTCATTTGTTTGCCTAAAAAAAACCTTTAATTAATTTTAATGGACCTCCTATCTCGTGACTTTAGATCAGTTTTGAATGGACAAAACCCAGTCGATTTATTTGTAGAATCTCTGGTAGCAGAGTGTAAGAAATCCATCCCTTTGTCTCAATCCTGTGGACATACATAATGATAGATTATAATCATTGTTTTGAAAGTTTGATGGTACTGCTCCAAAGTTTTGGCTACTCTTGCATCTGTTTGTGGTATAGTTTGACTTCTCATGATGGACTTTATTCAACACCACGCGTAATGGAAAAATAACTGGAAATTGTTCCTATAACTGTTACATCTCTTTAACCTTGTTTGGACTTGCCACGATTTTGAATGAAGGTATAATTTTCACTCCAGCCAAATCATATCTGGGCAGTTCAGTTGAATCCATCCACAATTTCTTAAAAACTCATACTACCACTGTTTCAAATAACTAGTCACGTTCTAATTTTACTTTATAAAACGGAACCGAACTGGACTCACCAATTGTCCATTTATTAGCGCCTTAATTTTTTCGTGAACTCTCTGGAGGCAAACTGTTTCCTTCTTTAGAAAAATAGCTTGTGTCCCCCTTAGTATAGTTACGGGTTTAGTTGCATCATTTGAAGGAAAAAGGGGGTTTTCTTTCCTTTTGACATAAACCCTTTGTATGTCTCATTTACCTTATTTGCCTCACCTGCGCTCACAGCAGTTTTTACCTCCAGTTCCCTGGTTATTGTCAAAGCTATAATTTGACCTGTGGTATTTTCATTTTGAGCTCCTCTTTCAGACTTATTCTCACGAACTCCAGTAAGTCCCATAGCCTTCCTATGCACGTTCGAGCATTCTCAATCAAAGTGTCCATCTTTATTGCAGTAGGATTTTGATTTTCACCTTTATCTCCCTTAAAAGCCAGTTGTTTATAAATTCTTCTGTCAGAGCACTTTCTCGTATCTACCTGTCACAATTACTTTGCTTCATGCTTCCAAATTCAATGTAAGTTTGTCCATGCTGCTTTCTTAAATTTCAAAACTTTTGGAATGCATTTTTCAGGGACTTCTCACCTGTACATAGAATAACACCTTTTTTTTTAAACTGCATTATAATTCATAGAAATCTCTTCTGACAGTGAAGCATAAATTGCATCTGCTCTACTTGTCAACCTGCTCTGTCTAAGTAGTGCCCAGTCTTTCTTTGACCACTTCTTTTGTCTCACTATTTAATAAAATGATAAAGAAATTCATCCTCATCCTTTTCCTCAAATTTTGTACAAAAATGAATAATTCCTTACTGGACTTCAGTTTTAAGTCTAGGATTTTTTTCATGCGTGCCACATTTTTCAATTTCTGGTTATATAATTTTAAACCACTGTTCTTATAGCTCTCCTGAAATGTTTGTTCTTGCTGTTTCTCTTCGAGCTCAAGTCTTTTAAGTTTCCTTTCATCTTCGTTTCCATTCTTTTAAATTCCCACTCTGTCTCAAGCTGTTTCATTTTTTCCTCTTGTGTTCAAGCTATAACTTAATCCTAACTGACTCTGATGCCTCGCTATTAGGAGTACCTGTCCTGTCATATTTCTCCCAAGCCCAAGTGCTGTGGTGGTATTTCAATTATCCTTTGCCTTCTTAGCCCTAGCAGGCAATTCCAGTTCTGACAGCTCTTTTTTGTTTATTTGAATCTTGCAAATTTGTCAGGGATATCTCTTCCAACTGCAGGAAGGGTTTAGATGCTTCTAATTCTTATTTTAGTATGGCAAACCTAGTATCTGTCATTTTATTTTTCACACCTTCATCACCACCACCACCACCACCACCTCATCCTGCCTTGCTTTCTTCTAGTCCAAAATATCCAGGAGGAGCCCCCAAACATTTGTCACAACTTGACTGGGAAACTGCACCAATAATTAAGGACAGTAAAAATATGAGATTCGTAAACAATATCCACACAGACACACACAATCAATTAAGACAGACAAAAGCCACGCAGTTCATTACCCATGTAATGGATAAAACAGAATATAAATAGGGGAAACAACATTCTGAAGATCAAAAGTCTGGTTCACAAGGTAGAAGGACCTTTCTTCTCTGTCCTTTTGATTTTTTGGTGCTGAGACACTTGTTTGTAGAGTAATGATTCTTCAAATCAGTGGTTGATCAGGTGAACTTGGGTCTTGTATGAATTCTTTTAAGCTTTTTGGACTTTACTGTCTTGTGAGGGTGTGGTGTATAGACTGGATATTTTCATACTTTGCTGCTGTTAATGCTTAGAACTTTGTAACTCTCTGATGTTCAACCAATCGGAGAACTATTGACAGGCAAAGCATCCGTCACTCAAAAGATTCTTGGTGTTGACCAATCTTGATACTTACCCCTGTATTTCCAAAAAGCAACATATGGCACAGCTCAACAACATGGACCACTTGTTTGTCGAGTTGTAAATAAATTTCATGGTATTCCAATTACAGCAGTCTAACCTCCATTTCAGTTTATAGTTCCAAAAAAACTTAAAATGTCTCTTACAGTATGAAAGTGAGATGTCAAAAACATGAATTACCTTTTGCTTGTAAAGAGATTCATTTTTTCCACAACTTCAATATGATTTACCATTGGGTCATGTTGACCATGTGACAGAAACAGGACTTAGAAGGAATTCACCAAAAATGAATATTGCTAACAGTAATAGGTATGTCAAGTAATAGGGCAGTTGAAAATAGAAGTAGTAAATTAGGCACTGCTATGAGATGTAAGATGAAAAAGGGGAGAGGCAACAAATGCCAATATGCACAAATAAGAAAAAGGCCCTTAACTTACCATGAACAAAGGCTAGAAGATTCGCCAGCAAGTGTTATTATTTGTATATTGATATATGCTGGGGATTTTTTTTTGTAGAGTAATGAATATAGTGAAACATCTTAAGGCATTTCAAGAGAAAGTGAGATTAAATACAGTTTGATGCGGAGTCACGTTAGGTCAGGTGGCTGAAGACTTGATTAATTTTTATAAATTGGGTATATGGGCTTTATTGGCTGGGCCTGGGTTATACTCTAGACCTCCCAATAGCCAGGAGGAGATAGAAGAACGGACCTGTAAGCAGATCCTGGAAAGATGTAAAAACAACAGAGTTGTAGTGGGATGCTTTTAACTTCCCCAACATTGACTGGGACTCCCTTATTTCAAGGGCCTTAGATGGGAAAGAATATGCTAGATGCAAGCAGGATGATTTCTTGAAACAACATGGAGATAGTCCAACTAGGGAAGGGGCTGTACTAGATCTTGTATTTGAGAATGACCCTGGCCAGGTGATTGAAGCTTCACTGGGGGAGCACTTTAGGAACAGTGATCATAATTCTGTAAGGTTTTAAACAGTTATGGATAAGACTGGTCCTCAAGTAAAAGTGCTAAATTGAGTGGGGTGGGGGGTTGGGGCTAGTTACAACAGTATAAGGTAGGAATTGTAGAAAATAAATTAGGGCAGCTGTTGGAGGGTAAATCCACATCTGACGTATGGGAGTCTTTTAAAGGCCAGTTGATCAGAATTCAGGATCAGCATGTTCCTGTGAGGATGAAAGATAAGGATAGCAAGATTAAGGAGCCTCGAATGATGAGACATATTGAAAGGTTAGTCAAAAAGAAAAAGGAAGCATATGTAAGGTTTAGGAAACTGAAATCAGATAAGGAATATAAGGGAAGCAGGAAAGAACTTAAAGGAATTGGGAGGCCTAAAAGGGCCATGAAATGTCATTGGCAAACAGGGTTAAGGAGAATCCTAGGGTGTTTTGTACGTATATTATAAGCAAGAGTATAGCTAGGGAAAAGGCAAATTCAAACGAGGTTAATGTAGGAATTTGTGCATGGAGCCAGAGGAAGTGGGTAAGGTCCTTTTTAATGAGTACTTCATATTGATATTCACCAAAGAGCAAGACATGGCTGATAAGATTAGGGAGGAGTATGTTGATGTTCTAGGGCATGTTGATGTTGAGGTGGTGGTGGTGGTGGTGATGGTGATGATGATATCTTGAAAAACATTGTTTATGGAGCCACGGGTCTGATAGGATTTGACCAGGATGCTGAGGGAGGCAAGAGAGGAGATTGCTAGAGCCTGGCTGACATCTTTGTACCCTTTTTGAGCCACAGGTGAGGTCCCAAAAGACTGGAGAATAACCAGTGTTTTGTTCCTTTATTTAAGAAAGACACCAGGAAAATTTAGGGAAATTATTGAAGAAGATCATAGAAAACAGAGGTGCTGGAGGGGTGTTTTTCTGATTGGAGGTTTGTGACCAGTGGTATTCTACTGTTTGTAATTTATACAAATGATTTGGTTGAAAATGTCCCTGGTATGATTAGGAAGGTTGCAGATAACACAAATTGGTGGAGTTGTGGATAGTGAGAAAAGTTGTCAAAGGATATAGATCATTTAGAAAGTTGGACAAAGAAATGGTGTGAAGATTAATCCAGACCAGTGAGAGGTGATGCATTTTGGGAGGTCCAATGCAGGAGGAAAGTATACCGTAAATAGCAGGACCCATAGGAGTATTGATGTACAGAGAGATCTTGCAGTGGAAGTCTGTTGCTTGCTGAAAGAAGCAACACAGTGGAGAAGGTGTACAGTATACTTAGAGATAGTAAGAACTGCTGATGCTGGAGTCAGAGATAACAGTGTGGAGCTGGAGGAACACAGCAGGCCAGACAGCATCAGAGGAGCCAGAAAGCTGACGTTTTGGTTTGGGTCAGGGCCCGAAACGCCAGCTTTCCTGCTCCTCTGATGCTGTCTGGCCTGCTGTGTTCCTCCAGC
This sequence comes from Ginglymostoma cirratum, assembly GCA_024137785.1. Taxonomy (NCBI): domain Eukaryota; kingdom Metazoa; phylum Chordata; class Chondrichthyes; order Orectolobiformes; family Ginglymostomatidae; genus Ginglymostoma; species Ginglymostoma cirratum. The sequence goes on along the minus strand of JAHRHZ010000061.1, from coordinate 4,934,389 downwards.
TCCACGTGGTGTTATCTGTGTACAGCATGCTTGCCTTCTTCAGTCTGGGCATTGACTGTAAATGATGGCAAGTCATGTTGCAGCTTTATAAAACTTCCGTAAGGCCATATTTGGAGTATTGTGTGCTCGTCTGGTTGCCACAGTATAGGAAGGATGTGGAGGCTTTGGAGATACTTTAAAAGAGGTTTACCAGGATGTTGCCTGGATTGGAATGTAGTAGCTATAAGAAGAGATTGGACAAAATTGGATTGTTTTCAGTCGGCATCAGAGACTTGAGTGGGCAATGTGGTAGAAGTATATAAAATTAACAAGCATAGGTTTAAAGTGAGTGGGAAAGATTTAAAGGAGATATATAAGGCAAGTTTAATTTTACGCAGAGAGTGGCAGGTGCCTGGAATGTGCTTCCAGGGCAGGTGGCAGAAGCAGGTATGATAGCAACATTTTGACAGACCTATTTACCTGCATAGAGGAATATAACAGGCAGATGAGTTAGGGTTAGTTTAGAATGGCCTTATGATCAGCACAGACATGGTAGGCTGAAAGGCCAGCTCCTGTGCTGCACTGTTCTGTGTGTTCATTCTAAGTCAGAATGGTGAGTGACATGGAAAGGAACTTGGAGGTGGTGAGATTCCCATGGATCTGTTATTCTCGTCTTAGATCTGGACAGTGCTGCGGGTGAAGACTTCTTTAATAAAGGGAGAGAATTTTGAAACTCAGGGCTGACAATATAGAAAGACAATATGTTTATAATTGTTAAAAAGTGTCTTCTGATTTGTTGCTAATAATTTTCATTAAGATTGCACTGGTGACACAGCAAACTGGTAATAATGGTTGGCATTAAACTTTATTTACTTATGTCTTTATTCTCAAGATTATGACAGCATAAATGACCGCTATGGGCAGCCTTGCAAAATTTATCAAAAACTCTGCTCAAGTAAAGCTGCTGACAATCTAAATACTAACTGCAGCCATCTTTCAGAACTAAACTCATGTTACTAGCAATGTCACAAGGGAGAAAAAGTATATATTAGTATGCATTACTATTCTATAATATCCATTTGTGGTAAGAATATTAGGCAACAACCTCCACAAGTACTGAATATTTTGCTACACCAACAAAGCTAAATGTCTGTGAGCATTTGAACCTTTTGTGTGGCTGAAGGTTTGGTTGCATATTGCAGTATAGGTGTTTTCAACATTTCACGTGAGCAGAGAGTTGGTAACTGCCTAAGAATGGTGCTAGAGATCTCAGCTGAGGACATTGCAACTTGCCAGTTGAGCATGTCCATGCCTGAACGATTGCTTGCTCAGTTGCTGTGATGAGATTTCTGTATGGACCTGAATAAAATGAGCATTTCTGCATAAACTTGTTTGGATAGTCTAGTTTCTCTAATGTGGCCAGTGTTGGGAACCTCTGTACTGGCACAGGGAGGTTTTCTGTGGGGGCATGTAAGCGTTGGTGTGGTCTATCATTTCTATTGTGTTTAGTTACTTGCTAGATGTGGTATTAGTTATAAACCTTGTTATGTGCATTGGTGTAGGTAACATAAGGAAGCATGCAGAATACTGATGACTGAGCATTTGAAATCAGGTGTACAGACAGTTGGTAGATACAATTTTGTGCTCGTTCTGACACTGGTGAATTACTGCATCCAATTAGGTGTTTAGAAATTAGTGTCCTATCTGGACATGCACAGATATTTTGGTACTGTCTATATGAGCACGTGCAGATAAGTGAGTATTGTGAAATTTACCAAAATCTGCTCTAATAATACTATTAACCATCTAAAAATATTAATTGTAGCCATGTACCTAGAACTATATTTACATGCGCAATTTTCCCAAAATGGCATTGCTAATGTTAGAAGTAATCCTACGATCCATTTGTGGTTAGATGAAAGGCAAAAGAACATCAAATACTGAAAAAATTGTAACAGCAATAAATGCAAGCATCTTTAAGTGGGTGTGTATGGATGTTTGTTTGTTGGATATAATATAGATGCAGTTATTTGTAGGGGTATTTGTGGATGTATGGTCTTGTACGCTCACCATCACATGGATATTTACATGCACTAACCAAAAAAGTTGACATTTTAAACATTTGAATGTTACAATATCTTGGCTGTAAATATTTAGCTTAGTTCAGTACTGAATAAAGTAATGTATGATCAACTTAACAAACAGAATCAAGAGTTTTTTTTTGTCCACAGATACCTTCAGTACACTTTTGGACAAAAACAAGGCATATACGTAGTTGCACTACACAATCTCATTTTGGGTACAGTTTGTAATATTACAGGCTGCTTAAGGATACCCAGCAAGAGAAATTGCTCCATTCTGTTGCCGAAGCTCATTGTTCAGCAAATCTAAATAAAAAAAACCCTTCTATACTTTGTGAATAGAAGTTACAATTTATGTTCTGTGTTTTTAAATACATTCCTGATAAATAACATTTAAACTATTATATTCAGAACTGAGGGCATAGGGAGCCAGCTTCCCAATATCAAAACCTGTGTTTTAAAAAAAAAATTTGGATGTATGTTTTGATAAATAAAACACATTTTATAGGACTTTTTAAACCAAAGTTATAGCCAAAGACAGACTTGTTAATGGTTACAAACTAGGCAGTATTACCATTTATTTACACCACACTTGAGTAGTGAGCACTAACTTATCTTTCTATATTTAAATGGTTACTAGTGCATCTTCTGAAAGCAGCACTTATTTTTGTCATCTGACATTGTTTTAAATAAGTGCAAGTTGGTCAGAAAATTGCTAGAAATACTCTATTAATGTTATTTTTTACTGCCCAGTTTGGTAATCACATTGTTCTAAAGCCTTTTAGGTTGTGGAATAATTACAATTATGTGCCTTGGAATGGGTACAATTCACCCTGTACCACATTACATAAAGACTTCTATATGGCTTCTTTAAAGTAAAGAAAAAACATCCTGTACACTACGTGGTCTATTTAAATCTTACACTGAATATAAGGAACAATATTGGTGGAATATAAAATGATTCAGTTCCTTTGATTTTTCATAAGGCAGTTGTTAGATTCACCATTGCCCAGGAATGGCTATACCGCACTCGTACCAATGGACGTAATTGATGTGTGTTCGTCCACCTATTGTACCAAACATAACCGGCTCCTGGCGAACACTTCGGTAAAAACCTACAAGTTACAAGAAAACAGTCTTACTTAAAGTAACATGTTACTGATGGTATTCAATGTTATGATTTCCTCAACTCTGGCTAACTTGGGATCTATGCAGCCTGTTCTTTATCAATAGTTTTAATGTAATACATGCATTTTGAATATACATTGTTTTCCCTTCAACCGACTATGGAGAACATTTAGAAACATCACTTTTTGAACAAAATGTTAAATTGGACTTCTCTCCCTATTGTGTTACCCACGTGATGTCTTCAGTGCAAATGCCAAGGAGTATTTGGCTGCCCAACATCTTAAAACCACAGTAAAGATAAACATGAAATGCAATTGTTGCAGTCTAGACTTTTCCTTTAGTCTATGTTGTACTAAAGGACTCTGCAGGACTAGAAACATTTTTTTTCTCTGGTATAAATGGCTTGTTAGTTTCCAGGTTTTGAACCATACATCAGATAACTAAATTCCAGATGTCCTGTAAGCAACTTTAATAGATTGAATAAAATGAATAATGAAAGAGAGTAAAGTGGGGAAGGAAAGAAAATTACAGTAATCTGATGTTTTCAAAACTTTGGCTATGAAAGGATTCTGCTTGTAAACGATCAAAAACTGAGCCAGGTCAAATATTACAATTCCTTCCTGTGAATATTACTCAAAACAGGGCTGAGACTTGTGCATTCCTCAGATAACAAACTCTAGAACTTTGTAGTACAATTAACTGGTAACATTTGTCTCTACTGAGGAACGTGACCATTGGCTTGAATTCAAGATTGTAGTTTGAAGCAGAAACTGTGGCAACACAGCAGAACAATCTTCGAGGGAGTGTGAACCGCTAATTTTCAATTTGTACGATAACTCATCCTAGATAAGTGCAATGCTTTCATCTCTGCTACGTAATCACGTACTAAAACATTGTGCAATCTGGGCTAACGGATCATAATCAGGCAATTACAATTATTGAATTCAGTTCACCTTGTCTGATTGGCAATTGTTCAGGAAGGAGATGTTCCCCTGTTCTACCATCCAGGAATGAGTCCACAAATTGACAGTGATCCTCCCCATGCCCAGATAAATCTCCTATGTTGTAGAAAATACCTGTATTTTTAAACAATAAAGAATAGTATCTGGTTTAGTAACAATGCTAAATTGTCTTAAGATGTTCGATACTCAATTGCAGGTTATTATTCCTTCAGTGAATTTCATGTTCCATTTTGTACAGTACAAATGTTAGTTGAAGACATGAATTGCATGAAAATTACTGCAACCTGTATTGCACACTTTACAAGATAATTGCTGGCAAATCACAAAGCAGTGCATTTACTTTTTAAACATTGGGTTTATTATTCATTCTTGGATTTTTCATGGGGAGAGATACTCTCCTCAAACTTATGGTGCTTACTGCCAAGGGTCTATACAATACCTCCCAAACTTTCATTAGGTTAATCCACTCAGATGGCTGATGGAACTAGGATAATTCCTGAACTGATTGCAGTTGGGTTGGGGGAATTGAGTTAAGGTGAACCTGCCAATAAGTTTAATGGAAACAGAATAATTGTGCCAGATTTTGTTTCCATGTACTTTTGATGAAATTATAGAATCATAGAATCCCTACAGTGAGGAAACAGGCCCTTCAGCCCAACAAGTCCACACCAACCCTTGCAGCATCCCACCCAGATCCATCCCCCTATAACCCACCTAAGCTACAAATCCCTGAACACTACGGTCAATTTAGCATAGCCAATCCACCTAACCTGTACATATTTGGACTGTGGGAGGAAACCCATGCAGACACGGGGAGAATGTGCAAACTCCACACAGATGGTCGCCTGAGGGTGGAATTGAATTGCCATGGTTAGTAGCTTGCATATGGCATGCAGCTACTTGGCCCACGTTTTAATTTGCCCATTCTTGTTTTATAATACAGTTGGGTTTCCTCTATCATTCCAATAACACTGACCATTGAAATCACAAAAGGAAGACACTCAAACTCACACCAAGCACCCCATATCCCTGATGCATTTCTCCTCTATATTGCCATTCGGGAACAGTTAGCCAGGTTTGAGATGGCTGTATGTCGTTCATCATTCATAAGACATTTACCAGGATAGTCTGAGATCTAGACAATATTATTCTGAATTGCCATATATCAATATTCTATTTGTCCTGTACCAAGCCCAAGAATGCTCAATGACTGTTATGGATACCAAATTACAGTTACAGCAAGTTGTATCTGACATTACAAATTTAGATATGTATAATAAGGATTTTCTATTCTAACAAAGACTTTGCATTTATGTGCTGTTATTCTTTGAGATGACATTTTCCAGACACTTCTAGCCTAGGGATTAACTTCATAAGTATCAACCAAAATAAACTGACTTAACTTATACAAGTTATATTTTTCTGCACTGACTTGCACATTGGGTTTGGAATAATTTGCAGCACCGTTTTCAACCCGGACCTACAAACAACAGAACTATAACTCTCTTGGCCAAAAATTCAGTAGCATTCATTTCTGGATATTGAGCCCACAGAATTCTAACTCTCATCCAAATTTGAAAGTACACGGGCTTGATCATTTGGGTCTTGCACCTCCATCACATAGTTCTGCAGTAGTGGGCTTGCATTGACTCCTGTGCCTGTTTTCAGCTAAATGATTAAGACCTTACCTAATGTAAGAAATAGGAGCAAGAGTACAACATTTGATTTGATTTATTGACATTCATCCCCTCAAACCTGCCCGCCCTTCTGTAAGATCATAAGATGATTTGTCCTAGGTCTCAAATCTGCTCTCATGCTACCTTCTTTTAGCCCTCAACTCCTTAATATTTTTAAAACCATATCTACTACCTCTTTAAGAGGAGTTTAAACGAAGAAGCGCTGGACTTTGGACTGTGACTGAAGGAGCATTGTGGGTTGGGTATGGTGATCATTGGGTTCTGGGGTCTGGAGTAGGGAATGAGGTGGGAGATTATGATACTAGAGAAAGTGCTGTTTACACTAAGTACTTGCCTTAATTTCATGCAATTTAGCATTGGATTTTCCAGGTGCAAACAACACTGGTGCTGGCTGCCTTAATGAAAGCCAAAGCTACTTCTCCCTTTTGCAAGCGGTAGATCCATTATTTGCATATGTTAGGTTGGAAAATCATAAGTTTATTGAGGGTAGGTGGGATTGTGGAATTTGAAACTCGAACAGGTTAACCAGATCTCTTTGAATAGTGACCACACCTAAAGGCCAAATGGTCTACTTCTGCTCTCAATTTGTACAAGATATTAAGAATAGGTAGCATTTCATAACTGGACATCCGTGTGGCACACAATGATCAGCAGCAGAGTTGTATTTTGCCATAATCTGTAACCTCATGACTCAATATATACATCATGCTATCATTGAACTGAGGCTGATCCCCAAGCTCACTGAGTGCAGAAAAGTATGCCAGGAGCAGCACAAGATGTACCTCAAATGGGGATTCTAACCTGCTGAAGGTACAGCACAGGATTGTCTGAATGTTGAACAGTAATGCTACAGATTTGGGAAGGGATTCCACAACACGACCAGACTGACTAGATCTAATCACTACAGTGCCATGTCTAGTCTTGAATGGTGGTGGACAAATGATTCAAGGAGAATGCTCTACAACCATCCTCATCTTCAGTGAGCCCAGTATATCACTGCAGAGCTAAGTATTTCTAACCATCTTCAGGTAGTAGTGCCAAATGAATGACCTATCGGTCTCCCCCTGAATTTCCTACAAGTTAGATTCTAGTTCTTTGACAATTTGATTCACTCCTTGTAATATAAAAACACCACAATGCGATGAATACAGCAAAGACTTTGGCCATGATAATATCCTGGCTGCAGTGCAGAAGATAACAAGCATGGGGCTGGATGAACACAGCAGGTCAAGCAGCATCATAGGAGCAGGAAGACCTGTGTTCCAGAATCAGCTATATCTCCAATCAAACTGTCCCCGTTACAGTTACAGCTTGGTATCTATCTGACAATGCAGAAACCAGGTGTATCCCACGTACAAAAAGCAGAACAAAGCAAATCCAACTGAATATCACATTTATCTAGCTTTCAGACATTAAAGTGACAGTAGTTATCATCAATAATTATCTCCAAGAAACTCTTAAAAATCACCGTTAGTAATTGAAATGCTGTTGAATATCAAGTACTACACCAACATTTCGGGGTCACTAATGATGAGAAGCGTAATTGGACGAGCTACATAAGCATGCTGCAAATCAGAGACTGGGAGTTCTGCAGTGAATGACTCGCCACCTGATTCCTCAAAGCTTATCAGCCATCTCCAAGCGACAGGTTATTTGGATAAATGGATTAGTTAAGGAAAGCCAGAATAGATTTAAAGAGAAAATTTTTGAGCTGACAGTTTTTTTTTGACGCGGTAACAAAGGTTAATTAAGACAATGCAATGATGTTGGTGAATTTCTTAAAGGATTTGATAAAGTGTCACATAACAAGTATGCGCAGCAAAATTAAATCCAGTAGGGGCATAATAACAATTTGATTTAAGTGACAAGAAACAGAGTCATGATGAGCAGTCATTTTTCAGACCAGAGGAATTTTTCTAGAGAGGTTCCTCAGAGTATTAGGACCATTGTTTTTATTGATCTATATTGACTTTTGGAAGATACAATTCCAAAGGGGGTGCAGGAGCAAAGCAAACTGCAAATAATGTACACAAATCATTGAAGATGGCAGGGTAAGTTGAAAAATCAGTCAGACTGGGCTTTATAAACAGATGCCAAACAACCTTTCTAAAACATTGCTTTGATCTCATATGAAGTATCATGTTCAAGTTCTGGTATCCCACTTGAGGGTGAAAAAGCAGTAGATGGGGATTACGTATGCTATAATAGCATAAAAACAAGCCATTCAGCTCAACCAATTCTTGCCTGGATTTGATTCTCCTCCCATGTTTCCTCACCTATTCATCCACACCCATTTTATGCTGTTTTCTTCCCCCTTCCCCTTAAATGCATCCATTCTCTTTGCTTCAGCCATTCCCTGGGGTATTGAGTTCCCAACTTTGAGAATTTAGAAGAAACTTCTTTACCAAATTAGATTTCTGGGTGACCATCACTTTTTAGAATATCCTTTATTGTCACTTGTACTACAATACAGAGGTATAGGAGTACAGTGAAAAGATTTCACAATCGCTGCCTTTTAATGGCACTATCTTAGGTACAAATCTTGGAGTAAAAAAATATAGTGTTCTTACACAAAAGGGATTAAAGGAAAGCATAAGCATTACTTACAGAGGTAGTTGCAACATAGTGAAAAGGTTTTAAATTACATTCCGATAACAGCAGCTCAACTTGTGGCACCAGGCCAGAGTCTAACAATTGTCCTGCATTGCTCCAGCCTCCAGCCTCCATCCCTCTCCTCACCAGCACTCAGCAGCAACCAGGTAAGTCGCGCTGTACCAGGATTTGTACCGCAGCCCCTCCATCACCCTGGGCTGCCTGTTAGTCACCTCTAGTTACACGCTTCCACACAAGAGAAGACATTCTCTCTCTATCCACTTTATCAAATTCTTCTTATGATTTTAAAGACCTCCATTGTTCACTTGTCAACCTTTTTTCAAGAAAACAGACCCTGATGATACATTGTTATGCATTTCTGATATCATTCTTATAAATCATCTCTGCATTCTCTTCAGTAACTCTATCATGTAAAAAATGATACAATGAGAACTGCAGATAACAAGGTGTAGAGCTGGATGAACACAGCAGGCCAAGCAGCATCAGAGGAGCAGGAAAGCTGATGTTTCGGGCCTAGACCCTCCTTCAGAAATGCTATCCACTGAGGTTTTTCCAGAGGGAGGAGGGTAACTTCTTCAGGATAGGCATACTTAGAAGAGGCTTTGCACTGGGGTTAAAATTGTTTCCGAAATAGTAGGAACAGCAGATGCTGGAGAATCTGAGATAACGAGGTGTAGAGCTGGATGAACACAGCAGGCCAAGCAGCATCAGAGAAGCAGGAAGGCTGATGTTTCGAGCCTAGACCCTTCTTCAGAAATTGCTGGGGTGGGGGAAGGGGGTTCTGAAATAAATAGAGGGGTGGGGGGAGGCAGATAGAAGATGGATACAGGAGAAGATAGGTGGAGAGGAGACAGACAGGTCAAAGAGGCAGGGATGGAGCCAGTAAAAGGAGAGTGTAGGTGGGGAGTTAGGGCGGAGATAGGTCAGTCCAGGGAGGATGGACAGGTCAAGGGGGTGGGATGAGGTCAGTAGGTAGGAGATGGGAGCAACCTTTGGGTGGCATCGTTGTGGCACTGCAGGAACAGCACCTCATATTCTGCTTGGGAACCCTGCAGCCCAATGGTATCAATGTGGACTTCACAAGCTTCAAAATCCCCCCTCCCTATACCACATCCCAAAACCAGCCCAGCTTGTCCCCGCCTCCCCAACCTGTCCTTCCACCCACCCATCTCCTCCTCCCACCTCAAGCCCCACCCCCATCTCCTACCTACTAACCTCATCCCACTCCCTTGACCTGTCCGTCCTCCCTGGACTGACCTATCTCCTCCCTAACTCCCCACCTACACTCACCTC
>JAHRHZ010000061.1:4849140-4924536 GCA_024137785.1 Ginglymostoma cirratum | reverse complement strand
CCCACTCCCTTGACCTGTCCGTCCTCCCTGGACTGACCTATCTCCTCCCTAACTCCCCACCTACACTCACCTTTACTGGCTCCATCCCCGCCTCTTTGACCTGTCTGGCTCCTCTCCACCTATCTTCTCCTCTATCCATCTTCTATCTGCCTCCCCCCTCTCTCCCTATTTATTTCAGAACCCCCTCCCCTCTCCCATTTCTGAAGAAGGGTCCAGGCCCAAAACGTTAGCCTTCCTGCTCCTCTGATGCTGCTTGGTCTGCTGTGTTCGTCCAGCTCTACACCTTGTTATCTCAGATTCTCCAGCATCTGCAGTTCCTACTATCTCTGCACATGGTAGCAATCTATGTTTGGTTTAATCAAGGTTCAATACAAATGTAGAGAGACTTCCCTGCCTCCTTTTTAACTTCACGTCTCATGGTAAGGCGATGGCCTAGTGGTATAATCGTTAGACTGTTAATCCAGAAACCCAGATAATGTTCTGGGGGCCTGGTTTTAACTCTCGCCGTGGAAGATGGTGGAATTTGAATCCAATTGAAAAACCCATTTGGTTCACCAATGTCCTTTACGGAAGGAAATTACCATCTTTACCTGGTCTGGCCTACATGTGACTCCAGACACACAGCAATGTGGTTGATTCATAACTGTTAGGGATGAACAACAAATGCTGGCCTAGCCAGTGATACCCACATCTCATGAACGAATTAAAAAGAAAAGCTTAGAGCCTAGGTTGCATTTCTTTTAAAAAATGCTCAGTGATTGATGTACTTGTACATCAAGATTGTTTCAATCCTCTATCCTGCCTATACTTGCACCTTCAAATAATCTTCACCTTCCTTATACTAAAAAGCACCATTCCACAATTGACATAAGACATTGGAGCAGACGTAGACTATTGAGTCAGCACTGCCGTTCAACGAGATCACAGTAGATCTGATAACCCACGACTTCCTTACTGATTAAAATTCTGTCTATCTTAGCCTTCAATACACCTAACAACCCAGCCTCAGCAGCCCTCTGCAGTAAAGAATTCTGCAGGTTCACTACTCTTCAAGAGAAGAATTTCATCTTCATCTCTGTCTTAAATGTACCGTGGCCCCTCCATCACCCTGGGCTGCCTGTTAGTCAGTATTGGACTGGGGTGGACAAAGTCAGAAGTCACACGACACCAGTTTATAGTCCAACAGGTTTATTTGAAATTACAAGCTTTCGGAGAGCTGCCTCTTCATCAGGTGACGAGAGAAAGAACAGCACTCAGACACAGAATTTATATATCTCATATGTTGCAGGCAAGGATGCCCCAAGGCATGGTATATTGGCAAGACCATGCAGACCCTATGACAATAGATGAATAGACACCATGCAACAACCACCAGACAGGAATGTTCCCTCCCAGTGGGGAAACACTTCAGCAATCAAGGTCACTCAGCCCCCGATCTTCAGGTAAACGTCCTCCAAGGTGGACTTTGTCAGCCTTTGAGATACATAACAACATAGAATCACCGAGCAGAGACTGATAGCCAAGATCCGTACCCATCAGGACAGCCTCAACCGGGATCTTGGGTTCATGTCACGCTACATGTGACCCCACCACACTGTTCTATACCTGTAAAATCTTCCTTACTTTCCTGTTTTGACACCATCACCTGGATAAATTGTTATGACCTCTCTACCCTAATTAGTTTGTACGGGTTTGGATTGCTTACTAGTTTGGTTAGACCCTTGGTAGGCGACTCTTATACCTATCATGTTATTCCAGTAATTTAGTTTTTTCTTCAGCAACACCTTTTCTCTGCCTCAATTAATCAGGTTATAGGTCATCCCTTTGCTGGTTATTCAGCTGTTGACACTTCACTCACACTGTCTCACACTCTGCACCTGCAGAGACTTATTATTCGACATTCCACTCACATCAATTGAATGATCTTTTGATCTCTCTGCCTCTAAAATCGCTTCACCTCACAAGGGGACTGCAGTCCAAAAGCTTGTGATTTCAAATAAACTTGTTGGACTACAACCTGGTGTTGTATGACTTCTGATTTATATGCACCACTTACTGAGAAAATGCCCTCTGATCCTAGACTGTCCCAAAAGGGGAAGCAATCTTTCTATATGTAGCCTGTGAAATCTCTTCTGTATTTCAATAAGGTCATCTCTCATTCTTCTAAATTCCAAAGATTTGACTGAGCTGAATTCCAGAGTTGAAGAGAGAACGACAGCCCTTTACATCAAGGATGCATTCAACTGAGTGTGGCACCAAGGAGCCCTAGCAAATCTGGAAACAATGGGTATTGGGGGCAAACTCTCTGGTAGTTGGAGTCATACCTGGTACACAGGAAGATGGTTGTAGTTGTTGGTGGTCAGTCATCTCAGCTCCAGGACATCTCTGCAGGAGTTCCTCAGGTTAGTGTCCTAGGCCCAAACATCTTCAGCTGCTTCATCAACAACCTTCTCTCCATCATAAGGTCAGAAGTGAGGATGGTCGCCGATGATTGCACAATGTTCAGCACCATTTCTGACTCATCAGATGCTCAAGCAGACCATGTCCAAATGCAACAAGAGCTGGACAATACTCAGTGTAACATTCAAGTGCCATTCATGCCACACAAATGCCAGGCTATGACCAGCACCAATAAGAGACAATCTAACTACCATCCCTTGACACTCAATGGTGTTACCATTACTGAATCCCCCACTATCAACATCCTGGAGGTTATCATTGACCAGAAACTTAACTGGACTGGTCATGTAAACACAGTGGCTACAACAGCAGGGCAGAGACTAGGAAAATTGCAACAAGTAACTCAGCTCCTGACTCCCCAAAGCCTGTCCACCATCTACAAGGCACAAGTCAGGAGTGTGATGGAATACTCCCCACTTTCCTGGATGAGTGCAGCTCCAACAACACTCAAGGAGCTTGATGCCATCCAGGACAAAGCAGCCCGCTTGATTGGCACTACACCCACAGGCATCTACTCCATCCACCACCAACACTCAGCAGCAGCAGTGTTTGCTATCTACAAGATGCACGGCAGAAATTCACCAAAGATCCTCAGACAGCACCTTCCAAACCCACAACTACTTCCACCTAGAAGGACAAGAGCAGCAGATACATCGGAACACCACTACCTCCAAGTTCCCCTCCAAGCCACTCATTATCCTGACATGGAAATATATTGCCATTCCTCCACTGTCACCAGGTCAAAATCCTGGGATTCCCTCCCTAATGGCATGGTGAGTCAACCCACAGCAGGTAGACTGCAGCGGGTCAAGAAGGCAGCTCACCACCACCTTCTCAAGGGCATTAGGGATGGGCAAGAAATGCTGGCCAGCCAGCGATGCCCACATCCCACAAAGAATTTTTAAAAACTAAGAAAAAACGTACATGCCCAACCTACTTAACCTCTTGTCACAACACAGTCCATCCATACCTGATATGAGACTCGTGAATCTTCTCCGGACTACCCCTGATACCAGCATAATTTTCTTTAGATAAGGGGCACAAAACTGTTCACAGTATTCCAGCCATAGTCTTACCAGTCTCTTGAATACCAAAATCTCCCTACTCTATTCCCAATGAAATAAAAGCCCAACATTCCATTTGCTTCCCCTATTACCTGCTGAATTTGCATGCCAGCTTTTTGCGATCAATGGGCAAGGACTCCCAACTCCCTTTGTTCCGTAGCTTTCTGCAGTCTTTCTCCATTTAAATAGTATTCAACCCCTCTATTCTTCCTGCTAAAGTACATAACCCTCACATTTTCCCAAATTATATTCCATCTACCAAAATCTATATCCCTCTGCAGACGCTTTGTGTCATCCTCAAAACTTGATTTCCCATCTATTTTTGTGTGATCCTCAAACTTGGCTATAGTACAGTCATTTTCCTCATCCAAATAATTAATACTGTAAATAATTCTGTCCCAGCACTGATCCATGTTGCATTCTATTAGTTATAAATTGCCATCCTGAAAATGCCTCCTTTATCCCACTCTCCATCTGAAAATCCAAATACACCCAATGCTTCCTGTTTATGACTGTAATAAGCAAGATAGAATGTCATACAGCATAGAAACAAGCTCTTCAGCCCACCATATCTATGCCAACCAACAAACAACAAACTACACTAATCCCATTTAACTGCACACTATGGATGATAGTATAAGGTAGGGGTGGAGGTTAGATAGACCTTAGGTTTAGGGTAAAAGTTCAGCACAACATCATGGGCTGAAGGGCCTGTACTGTGCTGTACTATGTTCTATGCACACTTGTTGAATAGCATACTATGCACTGGCATTTTACGTGCTTGTCCAGCTGCTTCTTAAACATTCTTAAACCTGCCACCATCACCTTCTCAGGTAGCATATTATATATATCTACCAGCCTCTCGGTTAAAGAGCTTTTTTCTCAGATTCCCTCTAAACCACTTACTCCTCACACGTCTGCCATAAGTAAAAGATTCTCACAATCCACCCTATTCATGCCTCTCATAATTTTGTATACCTCAAACAGATCCCCCTCAGCTTTGTCTGCTCCAGGAAAAACAAACCCAGCCTACCCAATCTCTCCTCATAACAGGCTTTCCATCCTAAGCAACATCCTTGTGAATTCTCCTCTGCACCCTCTGCTGTGCAATCACATCCTTCTGTTAGTGTGGCAACCAGAACTGCACACAGTACTCCATTTGTGGTCTAACCAATGTTTTATAAATTTGTATCAAGATTCCCCTGCTTCTATATTTTATGCCCTGGCTAATGAAGGCAAGCATCCCATATGCCTTCCTCACCACCCTGTCTATCTGTGCTGATACCTTCAGGGATCTATGGACTTGTACATCAAGGTCCCTTTGTTCCTTAGTACTCCCTAGGGACCTACCATTCTTTGTGTATATCCTTCCCTTGTTAGACCTCCCAAAATGCGTTACCTCTCATTTATCAGGATTAAATTACATCTGCCATTGCTCTGCCCAATTTACCCACTGATCAATATCAGACTGTTGCCTGAGACCATCTTCCTCACTACCAACACCAACTTTCATGTCATCTGCAAACTTACTTCTTAAACCCTCTACATTCTCATCCAAGCTGTTAATGCATGTAACAAACAGCAAGGGTCCCAGCACGATCCGTGTGGTACATCACTGGTCACAGGCTTCCAATCAAAAGAACAACCCTCCACCATTACCCTTGCCCTCCTATTTGTAAGTCAGTTTGTCAACGTGCCTTGGATCCCATGGACTGTTACCTTTTGTACCAGCCTGTGATGAAAAGTCTCGGTTATGAGGAGAGGCTGAATAGGCTGGGTTTGTTTTCCTTGGAGCTGAGGGGAGAGTTTGATTGAGTACACAAAGTTATGAAAGGCATAGATAGAGTAGAGAATCTCTTCCCCATGGCAGAGATGTCTAAGACCAGAGGGCATAAGTTTGAGGTGAGGAGTAAGTGGTTTAGAGGAGATCTGAAAAAAATTTCTTTCTCCCAGTGGGTTGTAGATATGTGGAACGTGCTGCCCGAGGGTGGTTGTAGGCAAGTAGACTTGCAACATTTAAGAAGCATCTGGAGGAGCACTTAAAATGCCTGGGCAAAGTCACTCTGGAACAATGTGGGTAAATGGGATTAGTGTTGTTTGTTGGTCAACATAGACATGGTGAGCCAAAGGATATGTTTCTATGCTGTATGTCTCTATAACAGCTCTACCATCATCAATATGTTTACTCACCTTTTCAAGAAAACTCAATTAAATTAGTCAGACAGGATGTTCCTCCAACAAATCAGTGCTGATCTGATCAATCCCTGCCTTTCCAAGTGTTGATTAATCCCGTCCCTCAGAATTTTTTCCAATAATTTCTCCACCACTGACATCAGAGTAACTGATCGTTAATTACCTGGCGTATTCCTGCTGCCCTTCTTGAACACAGGAACCACATCAGAAAGCCTCCTGTCTGGCACTCCACCTGTGGCCAGTGAAGTATTAAATATCTCCATCAGAGCCCCAGCAATCTTCCTATAGCAGCCTGGGAGAAATTTCAACACCCCCACACATAGTTTACACTCCTGAAAGGCCTCCCCTGTTTTTAATGCTCTACCTGACATATGCTTCCTTCTGTTTCTTTGCCAAACTCTCACTATTCCTTGACAATCAGGATTCCCCAGACTCACTGGCCCTGAACTTTCACTGTACTACTTTTAAAAGACTTCCACTTTCCAAATGCAGACTTATCTGCAAATAATTGCTCCCAGTCTATGCTTGCTGGATGCTGCTAATATTGAAATTGTCCTTCCCCTAATTGACACTTAACTTCTGCACTATCCTTATCGCTTTTCATAAGGACTTTGAAACCTAGAGTTATGGTCACTATCCACAAAATTCTCACCCACTTGACTGGCTTCATTCACTAGGATTAGGTCAAGTGCTCCTCCATATCTAGTAGGACTATCTGTGTACTGGCACAAAAAGATCTCCTAAATGCATTTTAAAATTTTTACCTCGTCTAATCCTTTCACACTAAGGCGATCCCAATGTTAGCAATGTTGAAATCCCCAACAGCTATAACCATATTCCTCTTACACATCTCTGTGACTTGCCTACATAGCTGTTCTTCTATCTGCGTCTGACTGTTGGGAGGCCTGTAGTATAATCCCAGCAAAGTGATTGTACCCTTTTTTTTAATGTCTAAGCTCGACCCAGATGGACTCATTTGAAGAGCCTACTAAGGCATCCTTCCTCATTACTGTAGTCTCTAAAGTGGCTTAGCAAGCCACTTACTTCTATCAAACCTGTAAATCAAACAGGTGGCTTCCCAGAGGTTTCCTAATGTAACTCATCATTCACAATAATTATCAGCCATGCAGTGACACAGACAGCCTAAGAATTGCTTAGTAGAATCATTCAAAATCCTCAATGTGAAACCTTTAGAAGGAACAACAACTGGTCCATCCACTTTTGTCAAATTATCTATTTGCACCCACTCAGAACTAATCTCTCCAATCTCTCCAATCTCTTCCTCATTCTGCTCATGCCCACCCACAATTGCTTCCCTAGACTCAGCCTTGGATTAAGAATCACCATTCATTTATGTATTTCCTTCTAGCAACTGGTCACTCATGAGCAAGACCCCATCCATGCACCATGCTACTGACATCATGGATTTGGGGGAAATATCTTTAATAGTTGCAAACTCTTAGGCTACCAAGGAAGTCTCCCCACTTAACATTGGATGAGCATTTATAGTATTTTCAAATATGTCTTGAACGGTTTAGCCTGAATATTTTTTTCAATGACCTGGTCAACAATCGCTTGAATCATTGCTATTTTTTGAAGTTCAAGTTCCTTATCTTCAAAACCTTTGGAAATTACCCTGAATTGGTAGATTTCCTAAAATCTAAACCAGAGGTTTGCCTGTCTCATTTTAAGATTCAATTCCATTCATGAGCGTTGTAGATACATAACGGTTACATATTCTTAAAATACACTCTTTTCTAACCCCTGAGAGTTCATATGCACCTGAAATCTAAACATAGATTACGGGTACCAATTAAGCAGACATTAGTTTTAGTGTATATTTTTTCTTTCATAAAGGTAAATTCCTTTCTGTATTCCTACACTAAGCTTAAAAGAATTTTCATTTTTTTCTGCTCTTTTACTCTTAAATTGTTTTCAGATTGTATTTCCTGTTTACTGCCTAATGATACTCATCAATTGGTGCAAGCATCTCTTTTGTCTCCATAACCACTAATAAGCAACAGATTGTGCTTCCCAATCAATGTTAATTATAGGATTGACATCATGAGTTAGATTTTTAAATGAAGAATTATACATTTTGGAATGTGGATCTTATTTACTAAATGTCATGTGGTTTTGTTCTATTTTTCTGTGTTCATTTAAAATGTTTATTTTCCAATTAAAATGTCCTCAATCAGAATGCCCTTCTCGCCAGCTGATCATTATTTCAGATTCTAGTCAAATAACAGATTTGAATTGTGCATTTTTTGCTTCATGGCAGAGAAGGTGCTGCTAGAAGCTTTACTGAAAGAACGCCGAATGTTTTCTGTCAGTAGTTTTCATTAAAGGGGCAAGACCGGTCTTGATACACACATGGGAGGGAGGATGTGGATCATCAACCTCATCAGTCATAAATTTAACATGGCATCATTAGAAATTTCTTGCAACTTCCAAAATCATAGAATTCCTACAATATGGAAAGAGGCAATCCAGTCCATTGAGTCTGCACTGAACTTCTGAAGAGCACGCCACTCCAACCCAGTCACCTGTGCTATCCCTAATCCTGCATTTACTATGGCCAGTCTACCTGGCCTGCATGTCCTAGGACCCTACAACAGCACCCAGCTGAAAGCCACACAGACATGGGGAGAACGTGCAAACTCCACACTGACAGTCACCCAAAGCTGGAATGGAACCCTGGTCCCAGCACTATAGGCAGCAGAGCTAAGCACTGAGCCACGGTGGTGATGGATCTCTTCAGCACTAATTTAATAACTGAGTACTTCCCAGCGCTAACTGCTTAATTGAGCAGCACAATCTGTTTATCTTTGTTCACTAACCTACATTAGCTTTAGGTTAAGAAATGCCTCGATTTTAAAATCCTCATCTTCGTTTCCCTCCATGGCCTCATTTCTTCCAAGTTCTCTAATCTCAAGCCCCTCAACCCTCAGATATTCTGTTTTAATTGATCCACCATTGGTGGCCATGCCTTCAGCTGCAAAGTCCATGAGCTCAGGAATTCCCTTCCTAAACTTCTCTATCTCATTACATCTCTTTCTCCCTCAGAGAGGATCCTTAAAACTCTACCCAACATCTTCCCTACTACATCCTTATATGATAATGTGTCAAATTTTGTTTCACCATGCTCCTGTGTAGTATCTTAGAAAGTTTTATTTTGTTAAATGCGCTATAAAGTTAGTTGGTGCAATTATGATATCATATTTAAAGAAAAATCATACCTGATAGGGAATTACTGAGGTAAATCTTGTACCTCAGTGAATTACACAGAATGATACCAACAAATTTCCGGTACCGGGTACGTTTGACAAATCTCTTGCCTTGACACTCTGAATACGAATCAAATTTAAAGGAGTATTGAGTCCAGATGGCATCCTTCCCTATTAGACAAAGAGTGAAAACGAAGACCAAAGGGTGAGCTGTTGTCTTCCAGGGTTGCAATGAACTAATTCAAATTATGGTCACCATAATACTATCTGTTACGATCTTACATCCAATTGCACAAATGCTTTCCAGGAATAACACCTTATGTTATCTTCAACAATAAACATGCCAGTTAGACGCTTCCATATTTCTGTCTGCATCAATATTGCACTAGGCTTTCGAACAGATATTTCTCCAGTCACCATCAATACTGCTTCATGACTGAGGGTGGCCAGGGAATATAAATATGTCGCCAGGTCAAAAGTATTGAATTCCCTCTCTAAAAAGGTATTGCACTGTTATTCCCTATCATTAAGGCTGACGACATAGTAATGATTGCTTTATACGCACAACTCCTTTGAGTTAATAATTTTTTTTTCCAGAGTAGCCAAATAATCTGTAGTGGTTCAGGAAGGCAGCTGACTACTACCTTCTCAAGGGCAACTAAGGATGGGCAATTAATGCTAGCCTAGCCAGCGATGCCCATCTCCTAGGAATGAAAAACAAAAATATACAGAAATATTAATTTCCTTGTATCTGCTGTTCCCTTTTGGTTCCTTTTCTATCTCTTCTCCCATTTATTACAATAAAAACTTTTACACCAGAAAATCAAGATCAGTTCAACCAGTTCAAAGCTCATTTAGCTGACATCATTTAAGTGAAAGGCCTGAGACTCCTTCTGGGGTGAACCAAGTATTAAATGCTGTCCATTCTGGAGAAGACTCACACTGGACTCGAAACATTAATGCTGTTTCTCTTTCCACAGATGCTGCCAGACCTGTTGAGTTTCAATTTTCCAGCATCCACAGTATTTGGCCCATTATTGAACACTATCGTTTTTGTTGGAGAACTTCATCCAAGCATTATTTTGAAAGAAGAGGTTTAATGTCTTCATTAAAAGAAACTGCTTCCTTTCATGACTTGGAGGGAAAATGTCACATGCATTGATTTTCCATTGCAGAGGCTACTCCCAAAAAACTCGATCAACTCAAAGAAACTGTGCATATAACAGAATCATTACTATTGTCATCAGCCTTGATTATAGGGAATAACAGCCCATTTGTAAATTACATTACAGGCAAACAGTCTCTGTTTCCATGGAAAAAGAGACTTTTTTTGGAAATTAAGCAGATTCACAATTATAGGAATATATAATTAAGAAAAATGTATTTGATTGAGCCAGTTATTGTAAGTCAGTGATCCAATTTCCATGATATACTTGATATCATTACAATGAAACACTGTGAGAATAAAGGACTGAACAATTAATGAGATTATTGGAGAAACCAAACTAGAAAGATAACCCTTTAAGCAAAGAAATTCTTTTTCCCATTACTCTAAAAGCCAAAACTTATTTTAAAAATGTCGAAGAAGGTGACCATGTTATATGTTTTGCATGCTAAGCAATGACTGACCGATATCTTAGTAGAAGAAACATGTATGGCTGGTTATATACAACCAGTCACTGTATTGAGTGTGATGTATAAATATTGTTGGATTACAGGAATAACTTGTAATACAGACCAGAAAGTTTTCCTAGTGGGCTCTTGGGCATTAATTTTCAGTCTGAGTAAAGCACATTAAACTAAAATCATACATGTAGCATATTTAATTAAATGCTTAGCTTCGCCATTCAGCTGAATCCAACCTTGGCAGATTTTAATACTACTGGTATTCATCTTCCATATTTTCACCAGAGAAAAATGTCCAGACTGAAGTTTGTAGCACTCACCTGGTATATATTCACTTACGCTGGGGTCCGCTACAGGGTTTGGAGGTGGGAGAGAAGGAAAACAAAAATGGAAAAGAAA
Organism: Ginglymostoma cirratum; assembly: GCA_024137785.1. Taxonomy (NCBI): domain Eukaryota; kingdom Metazoa; phylum Chordata; class Chondrichthyes; order Orectolobiformes; family Ginglymostomatidae; genus Ginglymostoma; species Ginglymostoma cirratum. The sequence goes on along the minus strand of JAHRHZ010000061.1, from coordinate 4,913,567 downwards.
GAGGGAACATTAGAAAATGAAACTTTTACAATAAGGTTTTAAAAAAAATTAACATGGAGAAGTATTTCAAGGAATACATCCACAAATACTGACTCATTTCAGCTCATTTGTGTTTCTTTTGAAGACACTGGAATGTAATGAAAAACATATTTAATTGGGAGAAGAGATAAAAGGTACTGCAGATGCTGGAGAATCCGAGATAACAAGCATGGGGCTGGATGAACACAGCAGGTCAAGCAGCATCATAGGAGCAGGAAAACTTGACGTTTCGGGCCTAAACCCTTCATCAGAAATGGGGGAGGGGAAGAGGGTTCTGAAATAAATAGGGAGAGAGGGGGAAGAGAGTTGCAGTGGGAGAGAGATTCCCTGAGGTTTGTCCGGAGGGAGGAGGGTAACTTCATCAGGGTAGGCATCCTTAGAAGAGGCTTCGCAGTGGGGTTAAAATTGTATCAGAGCTCCTATGATGCTGCTTGACCTGCTGTGTTCATCCAGCCCCATGCTTGTTATCTTTAATTGGGAGAACTTCAGTTCAAGGCTTTAACCAGTGCATTGACTTTAGACTCCAGTTTTTAACCATTGTTGCTACTTTATTGTCTAGCAAGATATAGAAACAGGACAGTGATCTATCTTTCCATCAAAAAGCACAACAATGGAATATTACAGATTAATCAGTTATCACTATCCAGAGCTTTATAAATACTTTACCACAAAGCACTTCATGTGCAACTTTGCAGAAGTAAAATACCTTCACAAAGGTCATGTCCGGTCCACCTCTTGCCCATTCAGAGATGTTTTCCCTTTCCAGAACATTGTAGGTGATTTCTCTCGGTGACTCCCTTCCTTCAATTTACTGGGGCTGGTTCTTTTACTGCACTTACCCATTCACAGAAACTACCCCTCCAACAATCCCCAATATTCGTCCAAATATTAGGATATCGATATCCTGGGTGCAAGGCTGATTCATAATGGAAAATGACTGATTTTCATTTGTTCTTCCTCCTGCTTTTGTCTGGTCTTCCTGATACTTGTTTTGTACTTTCTGCTGTCCGTTATGGTCTAACAACCACTGGGGTCCCTTATTAATGCACCTCCAGTCCACCTACTTCCTGTTGCTGCTTTGATGTTCAATGCCTCTGTTGATTTTGGCAAGATGCCTTAGTTTTGGTAATATGACTAATACCCTGTGTTATGGTAGTCAGAAAACAAAAATCAAAGCCACAGCTGTAGGAGTTAAGAGATTCCCAACAGAGTTAAGCAAAGTGCCTAAAGATGATACTGGTCTTTATTTGTAGGTGCATCTCCCTGCTAAATATTAATGGTTGGCATTCTAAGTAATTAGCGTGAAGAAAACACCACCAAAGCATTCCCAGAGGGCTACTACTGTGACCTTCTCAAAATGAAGTTAAAGCATAAATTGTTAGCTCACTGCCTACTTCTGTCCACATGTGTCTGAAATTACAAGTTTCATTTCTTTTGTCTAATTTAAGGACATCCAGAACTCCAAAAAGGCACCCAACAGAAATAACAAATCAGTCATTCTTGTTGTAAAGTCTGACCTCTTGATATATATCACAGATAATGTAAGCAGAACTGCACATTTTCAAATTAGCAATTGTCTTGCTCTTTTTGATCATAAATCTAACGTCTAATATTTTCTAACTGTAGACAGATTTGGATATCACTTCGTTAACTTAGTGATGAATATTGCTTTTACTCAGCAGTTCTGGCATTGGTACAACACCCTCTTGGTACTGGTCCAACAGTCAATATGAAAAAGTAGTGTAAAATGGAAGAAAGTGGCAAAAGAGCTATGCACCCTGTCCATAAAAACATTGCAGCAAGAAATCTTTTATTTGGAGTTATCCCAAATCATTTTTTTTTTAAAAACTTAACTGTCTCAGACTTCCTTCAGGATTTGAAATACTCCCCATCTAAATGTCTTTTGTATACTGGGATTGCTAGCTTTTAAACTAGACATACCAATGATTATGTATTTAAAACCAAAGATGATAACATCATTTCGGGAAAGCAAACATTTCCAGATTTTATTATGGATCCAATTTTAAACTTGCACACCTGGCAGAAAGCAAGTTGAAACTGGGACAGAAAAGTTCTGTTTCCATATTAAAAATTTAACAATAATTGGCTGCATTTAGCGAGTGTCCTGTAAGACCACCAGGGATATCAGTAGATACCACCAGGGGTACTTGGCCCACTTTAAAAAATGTGGACTAGATTCCAATGAGGCCATTGTGCCGCAACTGGAATTTTAAATTCAGGCTTGCATGAGGAAACCATCAGAATTCCCTCGTGATTCCGGTCTGGCAGCAAGGAGATCGGGGAAAAGAAGTCAAGAAAAGTAAGCAATTTTCTTTGGCTGATTTTTGAGCTATGAAGAATGGAAAATGAAACCATGGTAACATTATTGGACTAAGATCCATAATGATAAAATCTCATCCTGACACTTGTGGCACTCATGCAAAAGTGGCCAATGAAGCCACTTGATATTTGTAGGCACCTAGCAGATTTTCTAATGTCAAAGAATAGAATGTTTCACCTCTACCTGGTGTTGTCCATGTGCAACTTTGGTCCAACACTATCACATTCATTCCTCATTCCACCCAACATGGTCTAATAAGCCATTTAGTTGCACAAACAATTGCTATAACCTTTGGGGTGTGTGTAAGTGAGGTTTTGGTTTGCATCCTAAAGCATTCTTTTTAAATTGCCAAAGCTTTCACTCTTATTAATAGCATGAAACTCATGTTGGATCATTCATGTTTGTGGAAGCCAATGAGACATGACTAGATGCTATAATGTTTCCAAAGTCAAATAATCTGCTAATAAATCTCTCCATAGCCTCACCTCTCCATAGCCTCACCTCCCTATACCTTTGTAATATCTTCTAGCCCCATGACCCTGCAAAAACGTTGCACTTCTCCATCTTGGGCCTTTGTCAAGGCTCACTTGGATGAAATGATGAAAGGTTGCCAAGCAGCCATGGTTTGAAGGGAGCCAATACCACTGGCAGTGCAGATTGGAATGCTAGATGTTTTGGTACTTCCCCATTCTAAGAATGAAACGCAGATGCAAATGTTGGATCAGGAAAGTGAACACAAAGAAGTCCCTTTATTTGTTTTCTGCCACGGTTCCATTCTTTAGTTTGGAACTCGAAAATAAATGCAGTTGATGGGAATAATTTGCAAGAAATACTTATGGTCGATTTTTAATTGAGGAGGAAAGTAGTATTGGTATTGCAGATGGTTTTAGTTTGGCTGCAGTTTCTCTCAGTTCCTCAAGAGATTCCCCTCTTTCTGCTTCACAACACTCCGTCCTGCTGTCCTTACATTACTTGGTATTCTCTTGTAACTGCATTTCAGCATATTGTATAGAAATCAGTAAAAGCTAGCAGACAGGTACAAAAGAAATTAATTTGCAAGGCTAATGGAATGTTGGCCTTTCTCTCAAGGGGACTACAACAGAAAAGAAGTGGAAGATATGTTACAGCTGTGCGGAGCTCTGGTTACACCCCATCTGGCGTAACTGCATTCAATTCTGAGCACTGAACCTCAAGAGGATTTTATGGGCCTTGGATCGAATACAGCACAGGTTCACAGAATGATACCTGGGTTAAGAGTGTAAATCTTGAGAATTTTGCACAGACAAGACTTGTGTTCTCTTGAATATAGAAGGTTACAGAATGAAGGCAGGTGAGCTGAGGGCAAAAGTAGCTATCATTGAGACATGATTGAGGAAGTTTCATGATTGCTACCACCTCAATATTCCAGGGTATAAGGTCTACAGGTGAGAATGGGAAAGGGTATCACAAGGACAGTAAGGAGGTTCGATATCATAGATGGCTCCTCAAATGAAGCCATAAGAGTAGAAATTAAAAACCAAGATAACGATCGTACTGCTGAGAGCATACTATAGGTACTCTAACAGTCTGAAAGAGAGAAGAATAGATACGTGGGAATATCTCAGAGAAGTGGAAGAAGTAAAAAGGTAGTGATATGGACTGAATGACAGAATAGCCTCAAGAGGCTGAATGCTGTACTGCAGTTCCTGTTTTCACAACCATGGTGTGTTTTGAAAACAAAGAGAAATTCAGACTTACCGGATTCTGTAACGAAAGGAAGTAGTTCACTGGATGGACCTCTGCCATGTATGTTTGTGGGTGTCACTGAGAATGTGTAGCTGTTAAATATGCAATAAGGTTAGTACATTTATCCTCCATAATTATCTTGTAAATGACTATTATTACTTAAGAACAGCCCACTTCTAACCTTCTGAAACACAAAGTGCAAAATACTTGGGCAATATTTTAAATTGTATTTTGTAGGAATTCTGACAAAGTTTACTTGATATTGCAAAAGCCCAATCCAAACGAGATAAGCCATCCAGGGTTAGACATTAGATTACTCAGTATTCTAATATAATTAACATAAACATACCTCTCTAACCTGCAGAAATAAAAATGACCAATTTTTACAATAACAGTGCACTTAAGCTAAAATAGGTGTCTTGGACTCTTAATGCAGAGCAGCACGTATTGGCAATAACCATCAGGTAAAGACTCAGGCACACTCAGACTGGTCCATCTAACAGGTTCACATGATGGAACTATATCAATCTAGCAATGTCATTTGTGAAAGTTTGCTGTCTCAAGGTCTCTGCTGTGCATATGAAAAACAAAATTATGAAATTCCATCTGTCAAAAACTTTAATAATTAAGGCTTAGTTTTATGTTTTCCTCCAGGAGACAGGTTATTGGTAGTCTTGTTTTATTCCATCTTCTTTGTCAATGACTACGTTGTTTTCAAATCCAGATATTCTTTGGAGAATACTCTGAAGTACTGGATTCACAGGTTTACAGGCCCCATTGTAAATGCTGATTTTCATTGCTGTAACTAGCTAAGTAGCATATAATTGGGTGGGTTAGTCCAATATGGCAGGAAAGCTTTCTGATTTTCATAAGGATGGGGAAGGGGAGGGGCAAATATGTCCTCTGGACATGACTATCAGACTGAATGTTAACAGGAACTAGAGATGCAACCTATCTGGTTTAAACCCTGCACATTCTGACTCAGGACCAGAAATGAGAATAGAGCCAAAAGTTCATTCTACTTTAATTGCTGAGCACAAGGGATAATCATCAAGACAGGTTGCTTGGAGGCATTGCAATGAAAATGCTGAAATATCAATTGGTACTTTCCCCGAAGTTAAACCCTTTATTTACACTCATTTTTTAACTAAAATATGAAATCATGACGAGCAAGTAAGAGAATGTCTAGGTTAATTAAACCATCCACGTAGATGGTTTGCAGCTCTTCCTGTTTAAGTAACTGAATTTCTCAATCTAAACTAGTCTGTATGGTCTTGTTCAGCAAACAGAAACAATGAGATCTTGCTTCCACAGCAATGTAATAAAATGTGCAATGTTTATGTATGCTTTAAATTCACTATGTCTAGATGTCTAGATTCATTTATATTTGGTTACACTGAAAATCAAAGATGGAAATCCTAATCTTCAGTATACTTGACTATTTTGAAATTAGGGAGATTTTCTTCTGTTTCCTATTTAGAATAAAAATGTAAGGTAATTTTATGAGGTAACAGAATAACAGTGTAGACGGAGGGTATTCAGGTCATTGTACCTACATTGGCTGTTTGAAATAATTATCCGTCAAGCATGTTCTCACTCTTTCCCAATTGCCCTCAATTTTTTCCCCTCATCAATTACTTATCCAATTACCTTTTAAAAGCTTTTAATTAATCTACTTGAACCTCCTATCCAGACAGTTTATTCCAGAATGTGACAACCTGCCGTGAAAAAATGTTTTCTCCCGTGTTGCCTCTAGTTCACTTATCAACTGAGTTAACTCTGTGCCCTTTGGTGGAGAATCCTTCTGAAACTGGAAACAGTGGAATTAAGGAGAAGTATCCAAGCTTTTCACGATTTTTAATATTTCTGTCAAAGCTCCCCCAAATCTCCAACTACAAATAATAGATGGAGTAATCTTCCTCTACTGACGTACGAGCTGCACAAAAGACATCTTGTTCTGGTGTTGGCCTGTAAGGGGGAATTTTGTTTCTATTGATTTGGGACACCTGAAATAGGAATGTAACAGCTAAATTATGCTGTATTAATACATGTTATAGTTTGTCAATACAGAAATGTTCTAAGGAAACATCTGCTGCCTTGGTATTCTTGGAATGAGGTGTGTCTACATGAAGCATCGCAAGTCTTTATCGTGTATTTGCTAACAGGCCTAAATTGCTAGTATGGGCACGTACAGATTTACGGTTTTGGATTTCTTCACAATGGTTACATTACTTCTGTAAAGTAACAGATTTCAGATATTGTCACCTTTTTCACTTCTACATGGTGCAAAACTGATGGCCTCTCCAAATTCACATCATTAAATTTGGGACATTTTGAGATGATATTAGTATTGACTAACATGTACAAATTGATGCAGCACGTATGAGGTTTTCTTTGATAAAGCTAAGAGGGCAAATGTCAAATAGTAGAAAATTAAAACTGACTCAAATTGAAACTGTGCAACCCAATTAGTTCCACTCCTTTGCTTTTGCCCACATCCCTGCAAACTTTACTCCTTCAAATATGTATCCTACTTCCTTTTACAGGATATTATTGAGTCTGTTTCCAGCACCCTATCATATAGTACATTCCAGATCTTAATCACTCATTGCATAACACTTTTTCCTTATGTCATCACCAGCTGTTTTGCGAATCAACTTAAGCCTTGTGTCCTCTGGTCTACTGGAACAGTTTCTCTTTATTTACGTGGAAAGGGCAACGTCCGAGACGTTGTGGATTGTGAAAGGTTTGTTGCATAAGCATATGCGCAAAACTCTAGCAGAGGTTCAGCTGCTAACCTGCCTTGCTGGGCAGAATCTTACTTCTAACAGTGCCAGGCATTAAGTCCTAAGGGTAATATTTACAGCTTTTCATACTGGAAGCTCTATTAACTTTTGTATTGCTTAGTGGTGCAAGTCTTTTGATGTGACCATTAATAATAGCAATTTTGTCATAATTCTGTAAGAAACTTCTACCTCCAGTCATGTGTTCTCTTAAGCAAGTAATAGACTTCCTGAATAGTAGTAGAACATTCTTGTATTTGGTCAAGGTATGACAAATGCAAAAAGGTACTATATTTTACCACATAACAATAAGAACATCTTAGAAGCAATTCACCGTTCATAAAGTGCTTCGGACATTTTGAAGGCACAGAAATATTATACAAATACAGGTTCTATGTGACACAAAACTCATTCATTATCAATACTATAGTATACAATGATATGAGTTATAGGAATGAAGGAATCTTCAAACGAAGAGTGCACTCTGACTCTTAGAATCTTCCACTGTTTTATTTGAAATATGGTGTGAAAGTGGGATGGATCAATTATGTCTACGTTGCAAAATAATGTCTGAAATAGCATTTCTTAACTTACTGAATCAGATTAAATTTTTCCATTGACGAATAGCAGCACTTATTAGACCCACTTACAATTTAAGAACTTTGCATTTCAGAACACTAGTATATCCAAACAATTTGAAAGTCATTTGGGATAATGGCAGCCTTTTATTTAACTTATGCTAGATTATAATGGGTGGTCTGGTTATCTAATGGGATAAATGAGAAAGAAATAGCAGATTTACTTTAAAAAGAAACATAGTACATTATTGATAACAAGGCGTGGGGCTGGATGAACACAGCAGCATCATAGGAGCAGGAAAACTTTATCTCTGATAGTACATTATTGAGATGGAATCCACCTGTTGCTAGACTACAGATTAAGACATGATCAAGAGAATGGTCAGTCTTCAACCTTGACAGTTAATCTACAAAATGCTGTAAGAGGCAATAGTTCTGAAGGAATTAAAATTACGGTTACATGGGCTTCCCCATTCTACTGATGTCACACAGAGTCTATGTGTGGACTAAGGTGTTCCGCAGTAGCTTTTGGAGGAAGCGCTGTACCAGATCCTTAAGGTCTTAATATTTACACCTGACCAAATGCAGTTGTACTTATCATCATTATCATGCAATGAACCTTCTTGTTATCCAGATGCTTCCTCTGCAGATATTTTACAGTAATGTAACCCCTACCACTAATCACTCAATAGATGCAAGACAAAGCAAAGGAGGACTGATGATTGCAAACTATCTCACACAACGTTTACCCAGTACCATATACTTCCAGAAGTGGCAAGTAGAATGGTTGTCTGGGAAAATAACCCAGAAAGTAAGCAAATTGGTGAACCCAACCACCTAATTTTCCTGTTTTTGCCACAAGATGCTAGATAGCAACTAGGTTTATACCTCGTCAGAGTAACTAGAACCACTTGGTGGTTAGCCTATTTTTGATTGTTTTCGCCAGAGACCACATGTGGTAAGACTATGCTTAATTACTACCCATAGGAAAATCAAACCCAGCAGCTGTGTCAGTGGAAATGTTGTCAACATAAATGTTTTAGCATCAGGTCTGATCACAAAGCTTCTATTTAATTTTTCCAACATACTGCCAGAGTAAAATTATTGTAATTTGAAAAGGATGTAAGTCATTACCCCAAAACCTGAGCGACGAGCTGAAGTGCTCCCTTGGGACACCGTACTTGGGAACAGCCTCAGGACTGAAAGCCTCCATCACAAATACCAGTGAAAATGATTGGTCAAATGGCCAGTCAATACTGGTCCAGAATGCTACAAATATTCTACTAAAAAGTTGATATTTCTGTCCAGGTTAGACAGTTCTGCCAAATGGTTCTGCATGTTTCTGAGCCAACCCTGCTCAGGCAACCTGCTAAAGCTGCGAAGAAACCATGCTTTTTCAAATAGGCTTTGATTTATAGCTGGCACTATATGCCTCTTCTTTCCATAGAATTCGTATGTTTATACCAAACAGTCAGTTGTTTTCAACTCCTTCCATATTTTGGGATTCCCTTGTGCTCGTGTAAGATATTAATAACACATTTATTGAAATGGAATATTGGCATGCGAAAACAGGTTTTTTTTTTTTAAACAAAGTACATATCAACTTGCAAGAAGCAGATGAATATTCAATAGTGTTCAGTCAGCTAGAATATTTGCTTGAGTGAGTAGTTTCAGCATCAAAAGACAGTCAAACTAAAATTCAGAGACCACAGCACTCAAGGTCAGTTATTCAGTCCGTTGTGTCTGTGCTGGTTCTCTGGAGGAGCAATTTATTCAGTGTCACTATCCTGCCTGCTCCCCGAAGCCATGCACATTTTTCCTTTCAGACAACAATTCAATTGAGGTGAAAATCTCAATTCAACCTTCCTCCACCACACTCTCAGGCACAGCGTTCCAGATCCTAAGCAGTCTCTACAAAAAAGATGAAGACTTTCCTCATGTAGCTATTGCTTCTTTTGTAAATTACTTTAATCTGCACTGTCTTGTTCTTTATTTATCCAACAATGGGAAAAGTTTCTCCTTGTCAACTCTATGTAAACCTCTCATTATTTTGAGTACCTCTACCAAATCTCCTATCAACGTTCACTCCTCCAATCTGTCTTTTGTGACGGAAATACCTCATCCCTGAAAACATTCTCTAACATTCTAATGTCTTCACATCTTTCCTAAAGTGTGGCACCCAGAACCAGATACGAAACCCCCAAATTGAAGTCAAACCAGTGTCCTTTACAAGTTTAATACAAATACCTTCTCATGTCCTATGTGCCCCTATTTATAAAGCCGAGGATACCATCTGCTTAATAACCATGATGACAATTTGCCCCATCGCCTACAATGTTTTATACATATGTACACCCAGGTTCCTCTGTTCCTGCATCCCATTTAGATTTATACTCTTGATTTTTATATAGTCTGTCATGCATTAAATTTAACTTGACACTTAACACCCCCTCCACCAACCTATTTGTGTTATTTCATAGAATCCCTACAGTGTAGAAACAGATCATTTGGCGCAACACATCCACATAGACTCTCCGAACAGCATCCAGACTCACCCACCTTCCGTATCCCTGTAACTCCGCATTTCCCATGGCTAATCCACCTAACCAATGCATCCCTAGACACTACCGGCAATTTAGCATGGCGAATCCAACTAAACTGCACATCTTTGAACTATGGCAGGAAACCGGAGCACCTGGAGAAAACCCACGCAGAAATGCAAGCTCCACACACTCCTGAGGCTGGAATCGAACCCGGGTCCCTGGTGCTATGAGGCAGCCGTGCTAACCACTGAGCCACCATGTTCTTTTGAAGTTCTACACCATCCTTCTCACAGTTCACAATGATTCTAAATTTTGTATCATCCACATGTTTTCAAACTATCCCCTGTACATTAAGATCCAGGTCAGCTGCTGAGCTGGACACATGCTATAATATACAGGTCCCTTCTTCCTCACTGAAAACGCACCTGGTGAAGACTTCCAAAATCTAACCCTTTGTGTCAGTAACCTGTGCCTATGTAAACGTATTTTAGTTGTATTATTTTCTGAGCAAGAGAAATAAATGCTAGGAATATACTGGGAAAGTATTTGCTAAGTGGTTGAGGAGGCTTTAAACTAAAGTGGCAGGGAGATTGGAGCCTGTGCAAGGACTTAGAAGAAGGGGAATTATGGACAAGAACAGAAGGCAGAAAGGGAAGTAAGAAAAATGATAAGCAGAGAACTCCAAGTGTCAAGATCAAACAGTGTCAGAGTGAAAAATAACAGGAACAGGATTAGTAATTTTTAAAAGACAAGCCTTAAGGCTTTGTGCCCTAATGCACAGAACATTCAAAATAAAGTAGATGAATGAATTGTGCAAATGATGAAAACAGTTATGATATAGTCAGGATCACAGAGACATGGCTGCAACGTGACCCAGGACGAGAACAGATCATTCAGGGGTATTCAGTATTTAGGAAAGACAGACAAAAAGGGGAAGGTGGTAGAGTTGCATTACTGGTTAAAGAAAAAATTAACATAATAGTGAGGAAGGTTATGAGCTCCAATAATGTGGAATCTGTAGGCGTGGAACTGAAAACACCAAGGGGCAAAACAAAACATTAGTGGGCATTGTAAATACACCCCAAATTGTATGGGTGATTTTGGGAATGCCAACAGGAATTTAAGAATACCTATAATAAAGGAACATCTGTAATTATGGGTGATTTTAATCTGTCTACAGATTGGGGAAATCAAATAAAATCAGTACTGTCAAGAAGGAATTCCTGGATTGTATATAAGAACATAAGTACATAAGAAGTAGGAGCAGGAGTAGGCCATCCGGCCCCTCGAGCTTTCCCCACCATTTAATAAGATCGTGGCTGATCTTCTCCACTTACTCACCATAACCCTTAATTCCCTTACTGTTCAAAAATTTATCCAGCCTTGCCTTAAAAACATTCAGTGAGGTAGCTTCAACCACTTCACTGGGCAGGGAATTCCACAGATTCACAACCCTTTGGGTGAAGAAGTTCCTCCTGACCTCAGTCCTACATCTGCTTCCCTTTACTTTAAGGCAATGCCCCCTCGTCCTAGTTTCACCTGCTAGCGGAAACAACCTCCCTGCCTCCACTTTATCTATTCCCTTCATAATCTTATATGTTTCTATAAGATCTCCCCTCATTCTTCTGAATTCCAATGAGTATAAGCCCAGTCTACTCAGTCTCTCCTCATAATCCAACCCTCTCAACTGGACTGGTTTTATAGACCAATCCATTGAGGAACCAACTACAGAATCAACAGCTGAGCATTTGGAAAACAATGGCAGGTTCAGAGGGAACCAGCATGTATTTACGAAAGGAAAATCATGCTCAACAAATCCATTGGAATCCTTCATGGATGTAACTATAAGGGTTGGTGAGAGGAAGCCAGTGGATTTGGATTATTTGGACTTTCAGAAGGTTTTTGACAAAGTCCCGGTAAGAGATTAACGCAAAATTAAAGCACATGGCAATTAGGAGTAGTGTATTGAGATGGATAGAAAACTGTAGGGATCAGCGCTAGGACTCCAGCTAATCAGTATACATTAATGATTTGGATGATGGAATATGAATGTAATTCATATCTGTAAATGACACGTAGGTGCATGGATGAGCTAGGATGAAGATGCAGAGATGCTTCAGCGTAATTTGTACAGGGTCAGTGGGCAAATGCATAGCCAGTGCAGAACAACCTGGGTATTTGCGAGGTTACCCACTTTGAAAGCAAGAACACGAAGGCAGATTATTTAAACAGCTATGACTGGACAGGGAAGTGCAACGAGACCCGAGTATCCTAGTATATGTTCACTGAAGGTAAGCATGCAGGTGCAGTAGGTGGTTTAAAAAAAGGCAAACAATATGTTGGCCTTCAGAGTGAGAAGATTCAAGTACAGGAGCGGGAATGTCTTGCTGCAGTTATACAGGGCCTAGAAGACACCACACCTGGAGTACTGTGTGCAGTTTTGGTCTCCTTATCTGAAGAAGGATGTTCTCACTAAGCAGGAGTGCAACAAAGGTTTACCAGACTAAATCCTGTGGTGGCAGGACTGATGCATGAGGAGAGGTCGAATCAGTTAGTGTTGTATTTGCTGTAGTTCAGAATAATGAGTGGAGGGATAGGGGGTGGTGGTGAGATCTCATATAAACTTATAAAATTCAAACAGGACTAGACAGTGAATGCAGGAAGGATATTCCTGATGGGAGGGGAGTGCAGAAACAGAGGTTACAGCTGAAGAGGACAGGGTAAACCGTTTAAGACTGAGACGAGGAGAGATTTCTTCACCCCGAGAGAGACAAACAAGTGGAATTTGTTACTACAGAAAGCAGTCAATGACCAAAATATTGTATTACTTCAAGGAGTTAGATAAAGCACTTGGGGCTAAAGGGATCATCGGATCTGGGGGAAATGCAGGAACAAAATTGGATAAATTGGCCATGACCACAATGAATTGTGAAGCGGGCTGAATGGCCTACTCCTGTTCCTATTTTCTATGTTTCTTTATGAGACTTAGACTCAATTAAATGATGGTATATTGCTGGGAAGTAATGCACCATATGTGACTGTATTAAATTTAAATTTAGTGTAAAGCTCAATGAAAATGGTAGTATCATTACCCCAGGATGTAGATTACAATATCCCAAAGATGAATAACTTAAACATGAACACAAATCACCGCTAATGGTTCGCAATATTTATATGGAAATCAGATGTCACAACATCTATGATTGATCTACTTAAAATGTTATGAATCCGAGGGGAAAAACCTGCACATAGAAAGTTTTGCTAATGATATTGAGATCTTTCATAGATCCAACAGTGAACCAAATGCTTAAATAGGTCATATCTGGGTAACTGTTAGTGTTTTAGTACTTTGGTTCCTCCCATGTTCTGCTTCCAATGGTGAGCTTCTTTCCAGTCCTTTGTCTAATCTGTATTGTAGCTAATCACAAGGAAGTGTATGAAGTAATTGTCAACTCTTTACAGTTTTATTGCAACCAGGCATATGGAGAAATGCAAATCTGATAGCACACTAGAATGAACACATCAATCGTTACATTTCCACATCCCGCGCAGAGGGAAAATATGAGTAGGTAGCATTAGCATATACTGGACCAAAAACTTTAGTCAATCGGAATGTATTCTTCCGTGGTCCTGCTTAGAATTTCTTGCAAATTTGTTTTTTTTTTTATATACTAAATTAAATTCTGCAACAACGTTAAAGTAAGGGTCTGACTATATTTTAGTTCGGGCTCAGATATCAGAATCATAATCTTCTATTCATCCTGAATAACAAACCCAATAAAACCAGCTGGTCTGTTCTTGTCTTTTGTACGAAAATTATCCTTTCGTTTACTTAATCAAAAGAAATTTAACATATGTGGACAGTATATATTTGCATTTCATGCTCGTAGCTGGATTTAGCTAGGAAGCTCTGGTGGGAAATACTTTGGGATATTTTATCACAGGAAATACTTCCTGCTATTGTGACATCACCTCTTGGTCTCACTTACCCGAAACTGTGGTCCTTAATGCAGTGTTGCAATTATGAAGGAAGTGTTAATTGTGTGAAGGTTGCTAATGAAATTCTGACCTATTCCTTCATCTCCTGTATGATTGATTCTGCCTGGGTATATCTGCAAAGCACTCCTGTCTGTCCAATCACTGTGTGTAAGGAATTGCAGGGAGTGCGTGCCTAATACCCTAGGAGTGGCTTGCAGCAGTGGCCAGGACATGAATCTTTAATACCTGATGACTCCAAGAAAATCAGGGAGGGATGATAATCATATTTCTTGACTAATCCTACTTAAAATTATGCAGTCTATTCATACAGGAAAGAGTTTATTAGCTACGGTGCACATGATTTTGCATTCCAACTAGGGACTAAAATCTGGCATGCCAAAGCAGACAGTTTGGTCCCTATTCAAGTATAAAACAACTTTGCAATCATCATCCCAGTTCAACCTTTCATAGTATGAAGTCCTTATAAAGTTTTAAGGATAAGGTCTTTTTAAGGATGTGAGGATGCAGGCACGAGTATTTCAATATTTAAATTCTGTCCTAAGGATATGAAAATCTAAAGGCTAACTAGGCTGGCCAACTGAGCATTCTTTTGAAACATTTTTAAGCCTTTGCAGATTTGTAGACGCACATTTATTGTCAGACATTCTGTGGCAGAAAATTTAGTGGTAATCTTGCGAGGATCTACTTCCAGCAGGAAACCTTGTGAGAAGGGAGTACACGTTGGACATAAACCAATCTCTAAGATGCATGCTTCATGCAAGTGCCTTGCCTCACAAAGATATCCTTTAGAAGTAAACAAAAAGGACAGTGAAACACTGTTTTTCAAATTTTACCAGAACCCTTCAACATGCTGAATAGGTTTCCTGCACTTCAATCTTCTTCTTTCTGTCCAGTTATTGTATATGTGGACTGTGTTCAGACAACCTGATCTTAGGAACACAGACAATGTGAGCCCCTCCCCCAACACTACCACGATACAATGTGCATCAAGAGCTGCAGCCGTCTCATCACTGCTGTGACAGAATGACATTACCCACATTCCATTACGAACACAGCCATTCTACCCTGCATGTGAGGATTCACATGAAGCACAGACATACATTTCCTACACTTTTTAAACCTTCCCTGGAATGTGAGCTTGTGATAAGGCCAGTATTCAATACCTCTGTGTACTAGGTTTTTCAATGATGGATTCATCACTCAGTAATCCAAATTACATCTGCTGACTACATTGCTTTCGTTTTCCAATATATTGTTTTACTTTATATTCCCCGTAGCATTAAAAATACTTTGGTATCTCTTGACGATCATACAGCACCACCAGATTTTTCAAATTAAATCAATATTATACCTGTATTGCTCCTGAGATGAAGTCAGTAAAGTTCAGGGGAACCCAGGAATACATCGGTGCAGACTAAGATTTATTTGACTGGTTTGGTTCTGTTTCTTGTCTAAGTACCAAGGGCAAGATCAGTTATGCACACTTGCAATTTGGACTAGTAAGGAATACAGAGTTTGGTTATTTTGGAATCTTATGAATTAGCACTTTTTCAAATCAGAATTAAAGTTGATTTCTAAACAGTGACTGTGCAATTAACATAAAAACTGAAGAGATTTACAAATGTCAAACCCTAAAGATTAAAAATGACAGAACAACCTTGTCTTCACTTCAAAATCCAAACACAAACTCTATTTTAATAGAACTCAGCTCATACATAGAATAGAATCACAGAGTCATAGAATCCCTACAGCCTATTCCCATTCAGCCTATCCAGTCCGCACCTACCCTCTGAAGAGCAGCCCACCCAGACCCACTCCATTATCCTATTCCCATAAACCTATGTTCCCCATGGCTAACCCACCTAACCTACATATCTCTGGACACGACGGGGCAATATAGCATGGCCAATCCATCTAACATGCACATCTTTGGACTGTGGGAGGAAACCCACACAGATAAAATAGTGAAATACTCGATGCTCTCACATTTAAAAAAAAAAATTCACATAATCTGGTCAGTTTGGAGTAACTGTCCTGGCCACTATGTTCCTCAGGAATTAAAGGATTACTTCAGATGGTGTCCAGAATGAAAAGAGAAAAGGTGATGGAGGAGTAGAATGGCACCACCATATTTAGGCATGTCAAGCAGTATCTGTAACTTCAATCAGAAATACTCAGTGGCAGTTTCAAAGAGGCCACAGTGAACCTCTGAAATAATTTGTTTTCAGCAAAACTACATGGCGTTCTGAGAACACTGCATAAACTATATGAACTAAAATAAAGAGGAGTAACAAAGTGCATTATGGAGGAAGAGTACATCAGGTTGGACTGGGGAAAGCTGACAATATTACAGTGGCATATTGCAATAGAACTTTTTAAAGCTGGTCAGAGAGGCACAGAGAAAAATGCAGGCAGCGTTAAACTTTGGGAGATGATGATCTTATTGATGTTAGATGGCATTCTGTGTACACAATTAGTTTCGTAAATCAGAGAATTGTCTCTTATACAGTCTTAAAATTTCACAAATGCATTTATAAAGATAGCAAGATCAACTTTTGGGAGTTAGTACATCAGAAAAAGCTTGGAGGAATTCTGGATTGGATGTCAGTCTGACTGCAGTGTGTCTTGTTTTATTTTTCCATGAATTAATTTTAATTTATCTGCAAAATTGCCTCCAATTATGCAAGTCTGATGAAATGGTCAAAAAATACAAGGATAGAAATTGTGTTGATCCAAGCTTAAACCTGTTAATAAAAGCTTTGCATATGTTAAGACTGGCAGCTTTATATATGACTAGTGGGTTCAATCTATGAACTACAATGTGGTCACTAAGGCTGATTGCCTGATCAAGTCCTCCTAGTGGCCCACAGAGCAAACAAACAGTGGTTGGGACATTGTGGGTCCACAACATTGACTTCTTTTTGTCCATTTACTGAGACAAAAAGGAAAGCGAGGAGGAGAAAGGGAGAGGAAAGGTTTGTGAACCAATGATTTGCCCACCAGCAGTGCATTACAACTGAATTGTTAAATTAGGAAACACTAGAAACTAGTGGACCTGAAGCGAGAATGTAAGAATGTATAATTTCTGAGTGAAGTTTTACTTATTTGGACATTAGACTCGGGGATTTCAGAGTTTATTGATTGGTTGGTTATATCCCTGCTCTAATCCGTGAAGGAGAGAAGAAAAATTTTAGGGGACGGATAACCAATAAGGTAATCTTCCCATCCTATCTCTGGACAAATGCATTTGATGCACCCGACATTAGTAAGTAACCACTTCCTTACACTCAGAGAGTATTGTATCATTTGTCGACCTCCATAATGCACACCTCATGGAAGTATTGAGAGGCAAAATCCTGTCAGTAAAGTTCTGAAGCCAACAAGCCATGAAGTTACTTAGAACTAGTGGCATTTTAAACGCCACATGCCTGAAACTAATCATAAACAGTAAGCAGAACCGTGCCAACTCAGAATGCCAATATTCACACCCTATGCAATGACGGAAATTAATGGCCTGGCACTTGACTTGAACATTTTTCCCATGTATTTGTTTGTAATGGTTTCAATATGGCTGCACTGCAACAAGATGGTAAGTACCAGTATTTAAATGACTGGGTGCAAAAAAAAGTGTGGCAGGAAGTGGTTTAGACACTTTCATCAGAGACCTGTTCTGCCTTAAAGAAATTATTTAGCTGTAGCATTCTTTATAAAGCACTTTAAGATATTGTCTAATAATTTGACTCTTCTTTCTCCACAGATGGTAATGCAACTAATTCCTTTTTGGAATTTTCACCTTCTTAATGCTTGATGCTTTTTGGCATAACGTTTAGTAGTTTGAAAACTGAAACTGATTTCAGATGAAAGTCATGTAGCAGATGAGAATTACTCTGAAATCCCTGAGGCAATGTGTGAGTGAGCTAAAGCTGGGCTCCAAGATTATCCAAATATCTGTCCGGAGATAAAATGTTTTATCAGAATCCTTACATTGTAGAATCAGGCCATTTGGCCCATCTAGTCCACACCGACCCTCCAAACAGCATTCCACCCAGACCCACCCCCTACCCTATCCCTGTAACCCCATGTTTACCATGGCTAATCTACCTAACCTACACATCCCTGGACACTACGAGCAATTTAGCATGGCGAACTTACCTAACCACCTTTCCTCCAAACCTAACACTTCGGAGGAAACCGGAGCACCCAGGGGAAACCCACGCACACATGGGGAGAATGTGCAAATTCCACACAGACACTCATCTGAGGCTGGAACTGAACCTGGGTCCCTGGCACTGTGAGGCAGCATTGCTAACCACTGGGCCACCTTGCCACCTTTATCAAGATCACAAGGATATCTTCAACTATAATTCTGGTTGAAGCACGATCCTTGTTTTACTGGTGCTTTGCTTCAGTCCACAGTTGGTGCATGCAAGTCATTAATATTCTTTCTACCCTCTAGTCACCATGGAATTAGAGTGTCACTGATGTTTCACTTTAAACGAAGGCAAGATGTGTGTGTGTTAGGCATTGACCTGTATAGTTTTATATGAGTGAATGCATACCGTGTTCATGTTAGCTTTGTTTCCAGCTGTCAGCATACTTCATCATTGTCTTCGCCTTCTGTGACAGGAAAGCCTTACTTCGTTGAGGTATTATGCAATACACAGCAATTATAATAATCCTCAAGACTCTTGCTGGTCTGTATTACAAAGTGTTACTATGCTTGTCTAGGTGCTAGAAACTCGAATGCCAAATTTCTCTAGTCTACTCTAAGACACATCGTTACTGGACTGGCCTCATTACATCTTGGGCTGAAGATACAATACACTAATTCACAACAGATCAGTCAATCATCTCCACGTACCCTTCTGAGCCATGTTGGCTGGTGCAACCGATCACCACATGATAACCATGCCATGAAAATCTCATGTTGGAAAAGGGACTGACATCATAAATTATCAATATATTAGCTGCACAAAGGATTGAAGAGAGTGCCAAAAGATCTTGACATGCAATCTTTTCTATGAACTGCTCCTTCCAACTGTGATAGACTCGCAAGTTTGTAGAACAACTACCTCTTCCTCTTTTTCTTTGTCCCCTGCGTTGAAAGGGCTGTGATTTGCACAGTTCTATTAAATGAGGCATGAGTGGCCTTCTTGATGTAATGAGTAAGCTATGACCTTACATATGTGTCCACATTCCTAAATGTTACTTGGAAAGAAAGAAATGCGAGGCAGTCGTGAACTTGACCGCTACAGACAATGCTGTTTTCTTGATGTGAATAGACTTTTGTTCTTCAACCAGCAGTTGACATACCTTATTACTTTCTAAGCAGAAACATATTCTGATAAGGCAATGACAGCCATAAAAGTTTAGCTAAAAATAGTCTAGTGTGTAGTCTCTGTTAATGTTTTGTGTATGTAGGTAAGGGACAGAGAAGAAATTGCACGGGCCCTGGCTGATATACTTGCATCATCGTTAGCCACAGGTGAGGTCCCGGAAGACTGGAGGGTCGCGAATGTTGTGCCCTTATTCAAGAAGGACTGTAAAGAAAACCTAGGAATTATAGGCCAGTAAGCCTAACATCTGTAGTAGATAAGTTACTTGAGAAGATTGTGAGGGATGAGATATACGTGCATTTGGAAAGACAGAGTTTGATTAGGAGTAGTCAGCTGGCTTTGTGCATGGGAGATCACGTCTCATAAATTTGTTAGAGTCCTTTGAAGAAGTGACCAGGAAGGTTGATGAGGGCAGGGCAGTAGATGTAGTCTATATGGATTTCAGTAAGGCCTTTGATAAGGTTCCACGTGATAGGCTGCTCTGGAAGGTTAGATTGCATGGAATCCAGGGAAAGCTGGCAAATTGGATACACAATTGGCTTGATGGCAGGAAGCAGACTGTAATAATGGACGGATGCTTGTCGGACTGGAGGCCTGTGATTAGTGGTGTGCCTCAGGGGTCGGTGCTGGGCCCATTGCTGTTTGTTATCTATATCAATGACTTGGATGAGAATGTACAAAGTGTGATTAGTAAGTTTGTGAATAACACTAAAATAGGCGGTATCATGGATAGTGAGGAAGGTTATCAGAAATTGCAACAGGATTTGATCAGCTGGGGAAGTGGGCCTAGAAATGGAAAATAGAGTTGAATATTAGTAAGTGTGAGGTGTTGCATTTTGGAAAGTCAAATCAAGGTAGGAGTTTCATGGTGAATGGTAGGGCCTCAAGGAGTGTAGTGGAACAGAGGGACCTTGGAGTTCAGGTGCACAGTTCTCTGAAAGTGGAGTCACAGGTAGATAGGGCAGTGAAGAAGGCTTTTGGTACAATGGCCTTCATCAGTCAGGGCACTGAGTATAGAAGTTGGGAAATTATGTTGTAGTTGTACAGGACATTGGTGAGGCTGCACTTGGAGTATTGTATTCAGTTTTGGTCACCTTGCTATAAGAAGGCTGTTATTAAACTGGAAATGGTGCAGAAGACATTAACAAGGATGTTACCAGGACTCAAGGAACTGAGTTATAGGGAAGAGGTTGGACAAGTTAGGCCTTTTTTCTTTACAGCATAGGAGACTGAGGGGGGATTTTATAGAAGTGAATAAGTGAATAAGATCATGACAGGCATGGATAGGGTGAATGCACTCAGTCTTTTTCTAGGGTTGGGGAAATTGAGGGCTAGAGGGCATCAGTTTAAGGTTAGAGGGGAAAGAATTACATGGGAACCTGAGGGGCAACATTTTTACACAGAGGGTGGTACGCATATGGAATGAGCTGCCAGCGGAAGTAGTTGAGGCAGGTACATTAACAACGTTTAAAATGCATTTGGACGAATACATGGATAGGAAAGGTTTAGAACAAAGAAAACTTACAGCCCAGGAACAGGCCCTTCGGCCCTCCAAGCCTGCGCCGATCCAAGTCCACTGTCTAAACCTATCGCCCAATTCCTAAGGATCTGTATCCCTCTGCTCCCCACCTACTCATGCATCTGTCCAGACGCACCTTAAATGAATCTACCGTGCCTGCCTCTACGACCTCTGCTGGCAACGCGTTCCAGGCACCTACCACCCTCTGTGTAAAGTACTTTCCGCGTGTATCCCCCTTAAACTTTTCTCCTCTCACCTTGAACGCGTGACCCCTCGTTATTGAATCCCTCACCCTGGGAAAAAGCTTATCTCTATCAACCCTGTCTATACCCTTCATGATTTTGAAGACCTCAATCAGGTCCCCCCTCAATCTCCTTTTTTCTAATGAAAACAATCCTAACCTACTCAACCTCTCTTCATAGCTAGCACCTTCCATACCAGGCAACGTCCTCGTAAACCTTCTCTGTACCCTCTCCAAAGCTTCCACATCCTTTTGGTAATGTGGCGACCAGAACTGTACACAGTATTCTAAATGCGGCCGAACCAAAGTCTTGTACAATTTTAACATGACCTGCCAGCTCTTATACTCAATACCCCGTCCGATGAAGGCAAGCATACCATATGCCTTCTTGACCACTCTATCCACCTGTGCAGCCACCTTCAGGGTACAATGGACCTGAACTGCCAGATCTCTCTGCTCATCAACTTTTCCCAAGGCTCTTCCGTTTACAGTATAGTTCGCTCTAGAATTAGACCTCCCAAAATGCATCACCTCACACTTGCCCGGATTGAACTCCATCTGCCACTTCTCTGCCCAACTCTCCAGTCTATCTATATTCTCCTGTATTCTTTGACAATCCCCTATGCTTTCTGCTACTCCCCCAATCTTCGTGTCATCTGCAAACTTACTGATCAGACCACTTATGCCCTCTTCCAGATCATTTATGTATATCACAAACAACAGTGGCCCCAGCACTGATCCCTGTGGAACACCACTGGTCACCTTTCTCCATTTCGAGAAACTCCCTTCAACTACTACTCTGTGTCTCCTGTTGCTCAACCAATTATTTATCCACCTAGCTAGAACACCCTGTACACCATGTGACTTCACTTTCTCCATTAGTTTACGATGGGGAACCTTATCAAACGCCTTACTAAAGTCCATGTGGATGACATCTACAGCCCTTCCTTCATCTATCAACTTGGTCACTTCCTCAAAGAACTCTATTAAGTTAGTAAGGCATGATCTCCCCTGCACAAAACCATGTTGCCTATCACTGATAAGCCCATTCTTTTCCAAATATAAATAGATTCTATCCCTCAGTACCTTCTCCAGCAACTTTCCCACCACTGACGTCAGGCTTACTGGTCTGTAGTTACCTGGAATATCCCTACTACCCTTCTTGTACAGGGGGACAACATTAGCAACTCTCCAGTCCTCCGGCACTTCACCTGTGTTTAAGGATGCTACAAAGATATCTGTCAGGGCCCCAGCTATTTCCTCTCTCGCCTCCCTCAGCATCCTGGGATAGATCCCATCCGGTCCTGGGGATTTGTCCACCTTAATATCCTTTAGCCTACCCAACACATCTTGCCTCCTTATGTCAACGTGATCCAGAGTAAACAAACTTCTATCTTTAATCTCAACATTCATCATGTCCCTCTCCTCAGTGAACACTGATGCAAAGTAATTATTGAGAATCTCACCCATTTTCTCAGGTTCGACACAAAATCTTCCTTCCTTATCCTTTAGTGGACCAACCCTTTCTCCAGTTACCCTCCTGCTTCTTATATATGAATAAAAGGCCTTGGATTCTCCCTAATTCTGTTGGCTAAAGTTATTTCATGACCCCTTTTAGCCTGCTTGATTCCTCGTTTAAGATTGGTCCTACTCTCCCGATATTCCTCCAAGGACCGTTCTGTTCTTAGCTGCCTGGACCTTATGTACGCTTCCTTTTTCTTCTTGGCTAGTCGCACGATTTCTCCTGTCATCCACGGTTCATGAATCTTTCCTTTCCTATCCCTTGTTTTCAAAGGGACATGCCTATCCTGCACTATCTTCAACCTATCTTTGAAAGCCTCCCACATATCAAATGTGGACTTCCCTTCAAATTGCTGTCCCCAATCCACATTTCCCAGCTCCTGCCGAAGTTTAGAAGGATATGGGCCAAGTGTAGGGAAATGGGCTTAGCGTGGATGGACATTTTGGTTGGCATGGACAATTTTGGGCTGAAGGGTCTGTCTTCATGATGTAGGACTCTATGAATCTGACATTTTTCATGACATCTCAGTCCAAGAGCCTACAATCTAACATTTGCCACAACTGTACTTCCCTTTTGTTAAGAATAAACATACAACATTGATAATAGGAGGAGTTGGCCATTTGGCCCTTTGAGCCTGCTCCAACATTCATTACGATCATGGCTTCTCATCTAATTCAATAGCCTGTTCCTCCAATGATTCCGTTAGCTCTAAGTGCTACTTCTAACTATTTAGCTGTATCCTTCTTGAAATCATACAATGTTTAGACTCAACTGCTTTCTGCGGTAATGAATTCCAAAGGCTCACTACTCTCTGGGTAAAGAAATTTCTCCTCATCTTGGTTCTAAATGGTTTACCCCATATTCCTAGACTTTGTCCCCTAGTTCTGGACTCCCCCATCATCAAGAATATCCTTCTACATATACCCTGTCTAGTCCTGTTGGAACTTTATTGGTTTCTATTAGACTCCCCAGTTATTCTTCTGAACTCCAGCGAATGGATTCAACCTCTTCTCATATTGTCAGTCCTGCCATACCAGGAATCAGTCTGGTAAACCTTCACTGCACTCCCACTATAGCAAGAATTTTCTGATTATAAAATCTCCAGGCAAAACAACAACCTGATCAGAACTCAACAACAATAATAGCAAAAATCCTCACTGAACTTCCAAAGTAATATACAGTCAAAGTTATAGCAACCTTTGGTAGCAGCACACAAACAAGCCTCCTTAAGGCAGTATTCATCTCACAGTTACATTCTGCAACTCCTACCATGAGTTAAAATATATTAGAGATGATTTAGAATAGATTTGCAGCCTAAGTTGGTGTAGATGGGTCGGAAAGATTAGCCACATGTCCTTGACTGCATTTACATGTGGCAGATCTTTTGGGGGAGAGTTTTGTTACAATGTTTTCATGTTTTCTTCCAAGATCAGCCTGAAACTAACGATTATTGAAAGCAGAAAACAGCCCATTAGATTTAACATTTTTTTGATACAGCAACCATGTACAACCTTTTCACAGAGGTGACGATCAGGATCTGGAATGCACTGCCCAAGATTGTGGTGGAGACAGTTTCAATCGAGGCTTTCAAGAGGGAACTGAATTATCTGAAAAGGAAGAATGTTCAAAGCTACAGGGAAAAGTTGGGTGAGTGATACAGGTGAATGGCTCGGGCAGCACAAACACGAGCGAGACAAACAGCCTCCTTTTGTGCTGTAACCATTAGCTCAGCTGGCCAATTTGTGATCCATAGTGTCACCAACAGTGCAGGTTCAGTTCCCATTCCAGCTGACATCACCACAAAGGTCCTGCCTTCTTAACCTTGCCTCTTGTCTGAGACATGGGGACCCTCAGGTTAAACTTACAACAGTCATTTCTCTGCAATGAGCGAGCAACCCTATGGTTCTCTGGGACAATGGTAACTTTACCTTATTCTATACTTCTTTACAATTTAAGGCAACAGGCAAATACTTAACAAATCAATTAGCCTGAGGCGATTTATTTACAGGAGTTAGAGAAAAGTAGATTATAGAAGTGGTCAGAGTTTACACAGATCAAGGAAAATAATCATTCTTTATTTTCAATTGCATGTCCTACACAGTAGGAATTACTACAATTACTACAAATTAAGAGCTAAAATAAGTTAGGAATCATAGCAACATTCCCGCATTTTAAACAGTTTTCTGAACATTTTCTAAATATTACTGTCCGGCAAGTCTCATTAAACTCACAGGAAAGACTTATTATTTGACAGTTGGCTTTAGTCTTCATTTGCAACAAGTATAAATCTACTATTCCTATGCCTCCTGCAGGGAGCCACATTTGAGAGGTCCATGCCCTTTTAAATGTAAATGTGATTCACTTCCGAAAACTTCAGCATTTAACCCTTAATACTTAATAATCCCTCTGTAAATGATACTGTAGTACATTTTACAAGACTCCATACCTACATCAGAGTATTGCTGACCAAGAATCTAGATTTGATAAGTCAGGCTTAAAGATTAGTGGATGTTTATCCATTGCATTTTAAATTCTGAGATCATGTAATGTTTCCCAAGTATGTCTTAAATTCTAGGAGGGAATATTTTGAAATTCTTTAATGCAAATGAACAGAGAGAGATGTGGCATTAATTATATTGTCAAAGTTCTGAAAAATGGACCAGAACATGGCACATACAATGGTGAGGCAATAAAACAGAATTTTTCACCTTGTATTTGGTTTAAGGTTTTCCACTGCAGCATGTGTTTGATTGGTGACAGTAATAAGTTCTTCCGTTTTGTTGTCTGATCCTTGCATTGTTGAAACAACTTCATACTCTGGAAGACAAGCGTGTAAAGACCTCAACAGAGAACATGATATATGATGACAAATGCTATATATCATTTTACTCACGCATGATATGAAATAACTGCAAGTAAATTATGAAAGCCTCAGTGCAGTAATTGCACATTTTCCTATTTCCTTATGTATGTCTTCTTTCCTGAAAGCATTACTCAGTTGCAGATGTAAAATAGTTGGATCAACAAAGTTTCCTGACTGCAGGCAAGATTTAATAATTTCTTCTTCACATGAAGAATGATTAATATATCAGATAACAAGGTGCAGAGCTGGATGAACACAGCAGGCCAAGCAGCATCAGAGGAGCAGGAAGGCTGACATTTCAGGCCTAGACCCTTCTTCATTTTCTGTGCTCATCCAGCTCTACACCTTGTTATCTCAGATTCTCCAGCATCTGCAATTCCTACTATCTCTGATTAATATATCAAATGGATATCAGGGTAAATCTTTGGGACAAAAGGCCTGAAACTCTAACCAGGTGTGACAGGTACTGAACGTAGAACAAAATTCAATCCCCTCACCATTCTGCCCTGCTTATTTAGTCAATTAAATTCCAGTAGATGGGGAGGAAAGGGAAAAGGAATCTTCCACTGGCCTCCTACAACAAAGCTGCATGTCCAGAGGAATTCCTGGGAATTAGGCCCAATTTGTCCTGATAATCACAGATTTTTCTTTCCCCAGCTGTGAGCTGATATGAATTCTAATGAGATCCCAGGTCTTCCCCAAAGGTAATGGATCTCTCTCTGATACACTATTCCAGGAGTGGGTCACTTGTCCTGAGAATACAAACAACTCCATCCCCAATCTGGAATGAGTTGCCAGACAGACATCAACAGATGTTTGGCCCTCTCTGCTATGCTTCTGCCAATAGCACAGGCTTATTAAATTGTTGGGTCTTAAAGCTCCGAAACAGATTATAAAAACTTCAGACACTCTGCGAGGGAGGGTATTTAAGTTATTTCAGAATTGATATGAAATATTATTTGGACAATCCTGGTTCATGTCAATCCAACCTGACCGATGTTAGTGCCTTATAATTGAAAAGAGAACTGTTTCCATGAAAGGAAAGACTTCAAAAACATGTCATTATTGGTAATTTGTAAACAAAAAAACAAAATTTATGGCCATTTAGTAATAAAGTATGTACTAATGCAGGATAGAGTATTAAAGGGCTAATTTGCCTGACCTTTGCTCATGAACAATACTACTTCCCCAAGAGTAAAGTTCATGGAATAAAAAGAGGCTGAATGCCTGGCCAAAGGTTAGTGGTCACTAGGCATTGAATGAAACATGGCATTACAGCTAACTCCTAACTATCAGTAATTAGATAATTTACAGCAGAGTTCTACAGGGATCCAGAAGGCCACAACCTTGATACCAGTAAGCAAATTTATTTCTCTTTCTGCTAGTTTTAAACTTCAGGGGACAGAGCTTGCATTGTATGTTACATCTAGATAATGTTAATGACTCAACAGGATTATGCCTACTCAAGATCAACAGATTTCAAATGCAGTGCTCTTGATCAGAACTAGGACAGAAGACGTCTGGGAAAAAAATCAACCCCTAATATTTTGTTTGTTCTTTTTATGCCAACAGTAAATGCAATAATGGGAGGACAGGTTCCTCATCACCAGTATGATCTTGGGAAAAAAAGTCTTTCTACTGCTTACTTAACAAAGCTGACAAAATAACAGAACACATTATCTCAACAGTATTGCAACTATAAACAGTAAATATATTTACTCTGGGCAGAATATTAGAAATTATAGTGCTTTTACCACTAGCAGTGTCATTTTCATTACTCTCCCAGTCTACTATGAGAAAGGTTGGGCAGCCTTCAACGGTCACAAGTGTCAGGTTCGAAGGAGCATATCGAGGAGCAGCTGTAGCTTTATTATTTGTTATGTTTTCTTGGGGAAAGTGCTTCAGTGATTCAGTAATGGAGCAGGGCATGTCTGGCTTTGTCATATATTTCACATAAGGACCTTAGAAGGAAAAGAGAAGCAGGATATTAAATCAATAATCTCTATGCAATAAAATACTGGATACAATAGCCTTGCAGGGTATTAGTAACACATGGCTCCTCTTGTCGGTTAAACAATTGGTTAGGAACATGCCGGTTGTCCTTCCAATTTCACCACTCATGCACAAGAATAAACTCATTGTTAATCATGTTCTTCGGAGTCCAAAGTAGAATTTAGGTGCTACCTAATTTTGTTGCATGTTCAAAATAATACTTTCCGTTTGCGAACATAAAATGTATAACATAAAAATGGCATTAAGCTCAATCAATTGTACAATTTTCTCACCTTGAAGTCAGCCTGTGGGATGCATTTGAACAAACGTAAAATTTCTAAAAACACAGAATTCTTTGAAAGGTTTCATTAAGTTCCAAGATTAATTGATTAGAGACACAATATTAATATATGATCTTATAACTTAACTAATGAGGAATTCATCATCATATAAACTTTAGAGCATACAACACACGCTTACTGCTCTTCACACAAAGCTCTTCTTCATTTCTATTGTTACTAAATCTTTCTCCATGGGTGATCACCATGCAAGTTCAATAGTCTTCTTATATTTGCTATATTCATTACTAGTAGCATTTTCAGACCTGGGATATATTCCAGTTGAGCCTTTTTCCCCAAAGAAATTTACTTTTCCTAAATGTTCCTCCAGACTATATTGATGATTGATCTTTCCCAATTTGAGCACCATATGATGCTTTTGCTTACATTTCAATCAATTTTATAACTTACCATAACCGTTGTTTTACAAACTTTTATCAGTTGAAATTTTTGCATACATAAGGTCTAGGTGACTGAAAACAGATGAAGCTTTGGAAGAATATCGGGAAAGTAGGGCCAATCTGAAACGAGGAATTAAGAGGGCTAAAAATGGGTCATGAAATATCTTTAGCAAACAGGGTTAAGGAAAATCCCAAAGCATTTTATTCATACATAAGGAGCAAGAGGGTAACTAGAGAAAGGGTTGGTCCACTCAAGGACAAAGGAGGGAAGTTATGCGAGGAGTCAGAGAAAATGTGAGAGACTCTTATTGAGTACTTTGCGTTGGTATTCACTGAGGAGAGGGACATGACGGATGTTGAGGTTAGGGATAGATGTTTGATTACTCCAGGTCAAGTCAGCATCAGGAGGGTGGAAAGTGTTGGGTATTCTAAAAGGCATTAGGGTGGACAAGTCCCTAGGTCTGGATGGGATCTATCCCAGGTTAATGAGGGAAGCGAGAGAGGAAATAGCTGGGGCCTTAACAGATATCTTTGCAGCATCCTTGAGCACGGATGAGGTCCCGGAGGACTGGAGAATTGCTAACGTTGTCCCCTTGTTTAAGAAGGGTAGCAAGGATAATCCAGGAAATTATAGACTGGTGAGCCTGACGTCAGTGGTGGGGAAGCTGCTGGAGAAGATACTGAGGGATAGGATCTATTTACATTTGGAAGAAAATGGGCTTATTAGTGATAGGCAGCATGGTTTTGTGCAGGGAAGGTCATGTCTTACCAACTTGATAGAATTCTTTGAGGAAGTGACGATGTTGATAGAGGAGGGAAGGGCTGCAGATGTCATATACATGGACTTCAGTAAGGCGTTTGATAGAGTTCCCCATGGTAGGCTGATGGAGAAGGTGGAGTCGCATGGGGTCCAGGGTGTACTAGCTAGATGAATAGAGAACTGGCTGGGCAACAGGAGACAGAGAGTTGTAGTGGAAGGGAGTTTCTCAAAATGGAGAACTGTGACCAAAGGTGTTCCACAGGAATCCAAACTGGGACCACTGTTGTTTGTGATATACATGAATGATCTGGAGGAAGGTATAGATGGTCTGATTAGCAAGTTTGCAGATGACGTTAAGATTGGTGGAGTAGCAGATAGTGAAGGGGACTGTCGAAGAATGCAGCAGAATATAGATAGATTGGAGAGTTGGGCGGAGAAATGGCAGATGGAGTTCAATCCAGGCAAATGCGAGGTCATGCATTTTGGAAGATCCAATTCAAGAGCAAACAATACTGTAAATAGAAAAGCCCTGGGGAAAATTGATGCACAGAGAGATCTGGGTGTTCAGGTCCATTGTACCCTGAAGGTGGCAACGCAGGTCAATGGAACGGTCAAGAAGGCATATGGCACGCTTTCATTCATCGGATGGCGTATTGGGTACAAGAGTTGGCAGGTCATGTTACAGTTGTATAGGACTTTGGTTCGACCATGTTTGGAATACTGCGTACAGTTCTGGTCGCCACATTACCTAAAAGATGTGGATGCTTTGGAGAGGGTGCAGAGGAGGTTCACCAGGATATTGCCTGGTATGGAGGGTGCTAGCTATGAAGAGAGGTTCAGTAGATTAGGATTATTTACATTAGAAAGACAGAGGTTGAGGGGGGACCTGATTGAGGTCAACAAAATCATGAGAGGTATACACAGGGTGGATAGCAAGAAGCTTTATCCCAGAGTGGGGGACACAATTACTAGGGGTCATGATTTCAAGGTGACAGGGGAAATGTTTAGGGGAGATATGCATGGAAAGTTCTATACGCAGAGGGTGGTGTGTGCTTGGAACGCGTTGCCAGCGGAGGTGGTAGAGGTGGGCACTATAGTGTCATTTAAGATGTATCTGGACAGATACATGAATGGGCAGGGAGCAGAGGGATACAGATCCTTGGAAAACAGGAGACAGGTTTAGATAGAGGATCTGGATCAGCACAGGCTTGGAGGGCCGAAGGGCCTGTTCCTGTGCTGTAATTTTCTTTGTTTTTTTTAAAAAAGCTTTAGGTGTGCCCCTTCAAACTGAAACTTTGGAACCACCATTAAGTGGTTAAACCTTTGTCTCCAGGTGTAGTCAAGCTTTGCTTACTCACTTCTGCTGCCCAAACTACATAATGGCGCCTTTATGGTGTATTCTACCACTATTTCTAGTCAAGTACAATAGGAGTGACTCAACCCATGACTTATTACATACCAAAATTTCTTAGGTCTTTGCATCTTGATCCCAATGCATGGGATCTTCCTTATTTCAAGATCACTGGAATAGAAATCTTCAGCATGATTGAGAGAGGAGTATACTTATAACATCAGAGGCATCCACATAGTGTACTTCACAGAAGCAGCATCAGTTCAGCTGCAATTCACGGTTTCTCTCCTCCATAGTCAAACTACAGAATTAGTTCGTAACAAGTTCTTACTCTTACTGCAGTTCATAATTTTACAGCCAAACATTTCAGGGAATGTCCACTTAGAGGCTGGAATGTCATGGTAATAACGAATTGACAGGCAAACAGTGATATTTTAAATTCACCATTCAATA
The DNA here is from genome assembly GCA_024137785.1 of Ginglymostoma cirratum. Classification (NCBI taxonomy): domain Eukaryota; kingdom Metazoa; phylum Chordata; class Chondrichthyes; order Orectolobiformes; family Ginglymostomatidae; genus Ginglymostoma; species Ginglymostoma cirratum. The sequence goes on along the minus strand of JAHRHZ010000061.1, from coordinate 4,882,783 downwards.
TTTGTCATTGGCAATTAATGGACATTGCCACTGACACTCCCAGTCCATCTTTTCCGGTTCTCCACAAAGCTCACAGTGATTTCTTCCCATTATTTTTTCAGCAAATTATGTTGTGCACTTGCCACTGCTAGATCAGAGAACACAATGGTCTACCTTATACTGTCATCATTAACACTGTAGAAATTTAAAAGCCATTGTGCTTTAACAGACCACAGGAGTTACCTCATGAAATTAGCTCCTTGAAGTCCCTAATCGGACTGTTATATTTTCATTTTCTCTTGCAATTTTGTCAATGTGCATTGACTGACACCTCCCTAATTTTTTTAAGCAGTACCCTTCCTTCAAAGGAAGGCACCTGAATTCATGCCTGTGTGGGAATGGGTTTTGTCCAAACAAATGGCTTACCACTAAATAGATCCCTGTATGCACAGCAGGTCTGGCAACATCTGTGGAAAGAACCACAGAATTAACATTCCAGGCTGGTGATCTTCCACCAGATGAAAGTCACCAACTCAAAATATGGGCAAGATTTTGAGTTTTGGCTCATGGGCCCAATGCCATTAAAGTAGCCATCAAGCGGCGGTGTAATTCAGTGAAACTTTCAAGAATTGACCAATTAGTAGTCAGAGCGTAGGATCCTTATCCAATTAAGGGCAGCAGGCAAGCTAATGAAACTGGAAGGAAAGCCGGAGATCATCCTGCCGGAACTAGCATCAGCCTGCAGTCCAGGTAAGACAGAAGCTGTCTCCATCTTGAGACACCGTCTCTCCAACTTAAGCTTTTATACTAAAATAAAACCTTCAGTAGCCACATTACCATTGTGGACAGGAATCTCCTCCATTGTGGGGGCTTGTGGTCACACTTTGTCTAGGCAGAAGTGGGGAGGCTTTAAAGCCTGCTTAGAGTGCTCGCCCATGGCCTCTAATCCACTCACAATCCTTAGTCTCACCCACGCCTCCACCTGCTCCATCTGGAGTCAAAAAGAACTGCTCTTTAACTGTTTCTCTCTCTACTAATACTGCTTGATGTGGAGGATTTTCAGCATTTTTGTTTTACATTTCAGATTTCCAGCACCGGTGGTAATTCTTTGTTGTTCCCATCTTTATACATTTCATATAAATGCAAATACAATTCAAAACATTTTGCCCATGCAATGAATTCATCAAAATCTCTCTCAGGCACTTCCAATTTTCTTTCCACTACTTACCAGACTCTATTACTTTGTAACATTAGTGCATTTCACATAAATACTGATGTAGGTCACATATACATACAAGATAAACAGACAAGTACTTAATACTTATTGTTTTGCCCTTCAGGCAGGCTATTTCTTGTCATTATGGCATGTAGAATATGATACATAAAAAAATCCATTCGCATTGATGTTACAAGATCACAGCAAATATTCTGGATGACATGAAGGGAACACAATCATACAAAAAAATTTCATCTATTTGGTTATGTTCTCTTTATGTTTAGTGTTCCCCTCCCCCTTATTGTCATCTAGGTTCAAAAAGTCTTTGAGCCAGTTTGGCTAATGGCTCCATATTGTTCCATCCAGTATGGAATTAGTTTTTCAGTGGAATGCCCTCATGTGACCTTATTGGAAGAACCCGAACACTAAGGAATGCACGACAAGTCAGGCTCTGCTCATTGCTGCATCTGCAGGCAAAGTGAACAAATCTGATTTTGATAGATTATTACTGCATGCGGAGAACTCTCTTCCTTGGGTTAATTCTTTGCTTCTCAGGTTTCTTTAGTTAGAAAATCTACTAAATTAGTACAAGCCCTGTCAATGGTGCACCCCAATCATGGTTTATCACTATCTACGCGGGCAGCATTTGAGGCAGCATGCCAGGTTGAACAAGAACCAATTTTAGCTGATTGGTCATACTTGCACACTAGTCAATTCTGTGGGCCTTGGAACATATTGCTGCCGATGATGATCAGGAACTTTTTTGGAATCTGGGCAAATAGAGATAAGACTAGTTATGTCCCACATAATGTGGGGTAACCTGCAGATACCATGCAGCGAAGGGGCACCACAGCTCTGTAGTCTGCAGCCCTTTGCAGGTATAACATGACACTAACTTGTGAGATTAGTGCTATTGCCTTTGCCTTTAATGGCATGGCCACTAATGGGTTAGATTGTTTTCTGAGGTTTCTCAATGTCTTTCAGAATGTTGTTGCCTTTTGGTGCCACCATCCTTTAAATCTGCCATTCATTACATCTCGCTATATCACTTAAGGCTTGACTTTCATTCCTGGGACAGGCACACTGTAGTGGGAGAACTTCACCTTTAAAGGTAGCCACACACATTCTCCATTTTCAGTCCTCAGGGAGTCACCTACTCATGTCCTTTCATTCTCCTCATATCATATTATGATCTACTCCTACTCCAAACTTTTTCTCTTTGCCTATAATGCCACCGGACTTAATATCTAGATGTATCTATGCACGCAGCAGAAAACAAAGTGTGATTATTTAAAAGTTTTATATTTATCATAAAAACACATCTTGACAAGTGCTGACACATTTGACAGATCCTGGAAGCTCTTTTACACATTTACGAATTCCAAGAGGTTTCTGCATCTTTCACACACAATCTGCTCTACAGATTATAACATCAAAGGGTACTTATTCTCTATCATCAACCTGGGGTGGCAATTTGGAGCAAACCTCTGATCGTCAATGTCCACGAGATGGCCTTAGAGAATGTTGACCATTCCAATACCACAGAAGAGTCCTGTTGGCCAAAGCAACTATTGATGAAGAGATCCAGCATCGCCTCCAGTGTGTTAGCGCAGCCTTCAGAGGAAAAGGATGTTCAAAAACATCAGATTTGACATCAAGTTCATGGTTTACAGAGCTGTGGGGGTTCCCACCCTCCCATATGGCTCTGAGACATGAACTGTCTACAGCAGACACCTCAAGGCACTGGAACAGCACCATCAATGCTGCCTGCGCAAGATCCTGTGAATCCGCTGGGAAGAAAGACGGACCAACACCAGTGTCCTCGACCAGGCCAACATTCCCAGCATTGAGGCACTGACTACCCTTGATCGACTGTGATGGGCCGGGCACATCGTCTGCATGATCGACGCAAGATTCCCCAAGCAGGTGCTCTACTCCCAGTTTCAAAATGGTAGGCAAGCCCCAGGTGGACAGAGGAAATGCTTCAGTGATACCCTCAATGCCTCACTAGCGAAGTATGGCATTCCCACAGACACCTGAGAAACAAAGCGAAGGAGAAGCATCTGGGAAGGCATCAAGAACCTCAATACTTGCCATTGAGAAAAAAAAACCAGAAAACAGCAAAACGAGCACACTGCCACACCAATACCCCATCCATGCCTTCCTATGGCTACAGCCTGCCCAAGTGTAACAGAGCCTGCGTTAGCTGCATCGATCTACACAGCCACCACCCCGAGAGCAGAAGAGAGTCATTCTCATCAGCGAATGACTGCCAATGATGGATTATAATCCCAATTTATACCTATCCTCTAAATCTCAGGGTACCTAACCAAGCCCATCCCCCAAAGATCCTCATCCCCATGATGTCTCGAGAGCGTATTGATTGTGTTGTGTTATGTCAGCTCTCTGACAGGGTACACCAGCAATCCTAAATAAATGCACTGAGAACAGACTTTCTCTGATCTGAGCTAGTCCGTCTTTTGCATAATGGAGTGGCGTTATAAAAATGGGATTTAAATGGAGACAGCTGATATTGAAATGACTATTTGCCTCCAGGAACTGCATATGATTGAAGTCCAAACCAACTCCAGTTTGGCACGCACAAAAGAGCAAATTGTCTTGTTTTGAGGCAGGACTTGAGATTTCAGACCTCTTCTGCTATTTCCACCAAGTCTTTAGCCTCACAAAAACCTAGGGCCTAAGAATTGTACATGTATCCATGTTAATAACTGATTAAGGAAAATGGAGATAGAAACCTCACACATCCCTTCCAATGGTTTACAGTTCACCAAATCCATGCTAGTATAAACTTCGACAAAAAGAATATAAATTCTCGGTCTTCAAGTCAATGAAATATCAGAAGACAATTCTCTGTTTTTGTATTCTTTCTTTAAATGAGACAGACATTTGAACAAGTGTCGCAGATGTCTCTGAAAACTTTCATGTCAATCAAGCTTCTAAGTGAGGAGTCCCGCAAATTCATCTGGATTCTGATGCTATGTTAAGTTTTAAACTCACTAATTCAATTCACAAGCATCAACACGATTTGCTGCATTTTCACAGAACTCCAGGAAATTTAAGAGGTGAGATCTGATGCACCCAAACCAGTTTCACTGCTCTTTAGATGAATACAGCTGACCTTCTACAATAGGCTGTGCTTCTGTTTTGAATACTCCATTAAGATAACATTTGTTATCCTTCAGTCTTCAGGTACAGTCCCTTATTGATGCAGCTCCTGGCAATATTAACCAGAGTCTGGTCTATTTCCTGGCTGATTTCTCGATGAGTCTAGGGTGCATCTTATCCAGTGCAGGTGCCCCTCAGACAGTTAATTCCTTGAGTTTCTTTGTAATGTATACTTCATTGATCTTTACACGTGTTATAGATCCCATGCCAAATAAGTGGATCTGGATTTTGTCCACACTCTTCATTTCTTAAGATTTATGTAATGAATAGATTTAACATCTGCCACTTCCTGATTCTCTGTAATATTTCTACCCAATTTATCCCTCATAGGAACTACCTGGCTGTTTGTACTTTTTAGCTATGTAAGAAACAACAAATTCCTTGGATCCTTTTGCTTCTGTCTACAGTCTGGTTTTCTCCTTTGCTTTTTATTTCTATTCATTTTGGACATCCTCTACTTAGCTTTGAACTACTGCCAATACTTGGGTCAAAATTACTTGTGGTGATATGAGCAGATGAGTGCTCATGGATTCTAACACTCTGATTGGCAGCAATGAAATAGCAGATGTTTGAGGCATCAGGACATAAATCACAAATTATGGAAATTGGCCTTGATTTCTTCATAAAATTCTTTTTAAAAGTGATAATGAACAGATTCACTAGTTTCCACGTTATACATTAGGAATTACTATTGAATGATGGGATACTAAAGGGTGAGTAAAATTTTCAGTTCAAAAAAAAGCAAACAATGGGAAAGTTTATACACCAATTTCCCACAAGGTTAAGATGCTACACAGGCCGAGGCACTGAAAGTGATTGTGTCAGGAATTACAAAGACTTCCACCCTAATTTCAAAGAAAAAAACTGGATGAGGAAATATGCCACAAGTCCAATTAAGAAATGAAATATGGACAAGGAAAGAAACTATGGGCTAAAAGAACCTTGACTTGTTGTGGACAAACTTCCAGAGTTCATAATACATGATGACAGAACAAACAAAATTACAGCTCAGGAATAGGTCCTTCAGCCCTCCAAAGCCTGCACCAACATGCTGCCCGTCTCAAATAAAATCTCCTACCCTTCTGGGGACCGTATCGCTCTACTCCCATCCTATTCATGTATTTGTCACGATGCCCTTTAAAAGTCACTGTAGTATCTGCTCCCAATTCCTCCCCTGGCAGCAAGTCCCAGGCACCCACCATTGTCTGTGCAAAAAACTTGCCTCGTACATCACCTTTAAACCTTTCCCCTCACACCTTAAACCCATGGCCCCTGGTAACTTCCACTTTGGGAAAAAGCTTCTGCGTGTCCACTCTGTCCATGCCCTTCATAATCTTGTAGACCTTTATCAGGTCTCCCGTCAAACTCCGTCATTCCAGCGAGAACAACCCAAGTTTCTCCAACCTCTCCTCATAGCTAATGCCCTCCATACCAGGCAACATCCTGGTAAATCTTTTCTGTACCCTCTCCAAAGCCACCATATCCTTCTGGTAGTGTGGCGACCAAAATTGAACATAATACTTCAAAAGCGGCCTAACTAAGGTTCTTTAAAGCTGCAATATTACCAGCCAATTTTTAAACACAATGCCCTGGCCGATGAAGGCAAGCATGCCATATCCCTTGTTGACTACCTTTCCTACCTGCATTGCCACTTTCAGTGACCTGTGTACCTGTACACCCAGATCCCTCTGCCTATCAGTACTCTTAAGGGTTCTGCCATCTACTGTATATTTTCCATCTGGATTAGGCCTTCCGAAATGTATTGCCTTACATTTTTCCAGATTAAACTCCATCTGCCATCTCTCTGCCCAAGTCACCAACCAATCTATATCCAGCTGTATCCTTTGATGGTCCTCATCGCTATCCACAGTTCCACCAACCTTTGTCATTGGCAAACTTACTGATCAGACCAGTTACATTCTCCTCCAAATCATTTATATATATTGCAAACAGCAAAAGGTCCCGACATTGATCCCTGAGGAACGCCACTAGTCACAGCCCTCCATTCAGAAACACACCCTTCCACTGCTACCCTCTGCTTTCTATTACCGAGCCAGTTTTTATCCATTTTGCAAGCTTACCTCTGACCCTGTGCGACTTTACCTTCTGTGTCAGCCTGCCATGAGGGACCTTGTCAAATGCCTTACTGAAGTCCATGTAGACAACATCCACTGCCCTACCCTCATCCATCATCTTTGTCACTTCCTCAAAAAACTCAACCAAATTATTGAGACCCGACCTCCCCTTCACAAAACCATGTTGCCTTTCGCTAATACGCCCACATATTTCCAAGTGGGAGTAAATCCTGTCTTGAATGAATCCTCTCCAATAATTTCCCTACCATTGACATAAGGCTTACTGGCCTATAATTAACTGGATTATCCTTGCCACCTTAAACAAAGGAACATCATTAGCTGTTCTCCAATCCTCTGGGACCTCCCCTCTAGCCAGTGAGGATACAAAGATTTCCCTCAAGGCCCCAGCAATTTCCTCCCTTGCCTCTCTCAGTATTCTGGGGTATATCCCATCAGGCCCTGGGGACTTGTCTACCTTAATGTTTTTCAAGCCCCCCAATACCACCTCCCTTTTGATCTCAACACGACCCAAACTATCTACACACCCTTCCCCAGACTCATCATCCACCAAGTCCTTCTCTATGGTGAATACTGGTACAAAGTACTCATTTAATACCTAACACACTTCCTCTGGCTCCACACATAAATGATATCAGTGAACACTCGAGAAAGTTGTAAACTAATCTGGATTCGGGTTGAATCTTATATTTTTGTAAGCTAAGTCTGACTTGCATGGTGTTTCTTGGCGGGTTTGTCACAGCAAGGCCTATCAAGTTCTAACAGTATTTCACCAAACTTTTTCATCAATTAACTACCCTCATGTCTGATTTGCATTCTGTCTTACAATACACCACTCCTGGAACAACTCGCCACTCCCAAATATTGAGGAATTCACTAGCATTTCTTCAGCCCACGCCATCTTTAAAAGCCGTTTGAACATTCAGACAGTTTGCTGATATTTGCCCTGGACTTGTAGACAAGGAAATTGGTGCCTTGCTTTGCTGGCAGGGTCCTGAAGGTCCTGCTGGATGGGGTGTGTTAATGTGGGACTTCCTCTCCCCACAGGACTAGTGCAGTCTATGGCACCAGACCATGCCAGCCTGGTCCCAGGTTGCCATCCCAGCAGTTTCAGTCATCTGAGGGAATGCCCAACAGTGTAGGAAGATGGTCAACGTGCTTCTCCAATCCACCAGCCTAAGTTCCACCATCTTTTCTCTGATATACATACACACAGCTCCATCTCCCACCAGACTCATGGTCTAATACTCTCACTGTTGCCTGCAACATCTTCCTCATTGCTGTCACCACCACACCACCAAGCCTTATCACTGACCCAGAATTTCTTCTGCACTGTCCACTCACTCATTTGTTAAACTTCCTCATCTTCACTAATAGTAACAGCTGTGCCATCTATTTTCATTTGCCGCAATGCCTGCTTCTCTATCATTCCTGAAGCCATCCAGCCCACAGTACGACAGAAAGAGCTAAGACTGGTGGTGTGTTGCCTGTCATTTGGTTGAGGAGAGGATCTTGATTGTGATTACCTCAAGCTAGGCTTGGACTGGTTTCAGAGGATGCCCTTCACTTGAGGCACAGCAAGACAAAAGTAATAATGAACGTCATATCTCTGGTTGAGGGGCAAAGCATTAAAAAGGGAAAAATAACTCAAGATAAGGAGTTAAAGCATCAAATTGAGTATATGCTACGATAACAAATGAAGAGCCCAGAGATGCAACTTGATCCAGTTCATTTGTTGGATGGGTGTCCTTAAGTACACAGTATTGTTTTAGCAGCATTGTAGTGATAGTCACCAGTGCAGCACAGCAGTGCAGAAGTGTCAAGTAAAGTCAAGTCAAGTAAAGGTTTTTAGATCCTGGCACATGTTGATTGTCAATGTCCACAGATGTGGAGCGTGTGTGGCTGGTGCCAATGTTTCCTACACTCAGAACAAGTGGAGATCTGAATTCTCCAGATATCTGTTATTTTTAAACCTTGTCTAGTTTTCTCAATGCCTAGCTTGTTTAGCAAATTTGTCAAGATGAGAGTCTGTATATGAATTATGTGAGTTGTGCCATTAACAAGGCTTTTTAACAAACTGTAATCCTTGTTAATTGACATCTGGCTGCTGCCCAGGGAGAATCATGCCACGCTGCTCATGGAAAGCATAAAAGATGAAGTGAGGGGCTTTTGTGGTGCACTGGTAGTGTTACTACCTTTGAGCCAAGAGTCCCAGGTTCAAGTCCCTCCTGCTGCAGAGTTGCACCATAACATATCTAAACAGGTTTTAAAAATATCTAACAAAATAGAACAACATGATTGCAATGTCAAGATGTGCCTTGAAACACTTGTCATCTGATTCTGCCACATATCTCACCATAGCCCACATTGCTCAGAACCCCATAAGATTCCGTCCAATGGGTTAAACGGTCTCCTTCCGCATTGTGATCATTCTATGAAATCAAGGATACAGATCACATCGTCTAAACTGGGTTATGACTTTTCTAACATTTACCAGAAGATTTTTTTGTCAACAAGATCATTTTTAAGGTCAGTTTTCAGGTTATCTCACTTATCTTCTGAAATTCTGATTGCTTTCAGCAGGTACATGTCAATTTTTTTCTTATTAATGCTAATTTATATGAATAGTTTTAATCCATTATCACTTTGCTTACACAAAGCAATGATGCAGAGGTGATTGAAAAATAATGATTGGTTCTCCAACAATTGTTTCCTATGTTTTGGCGATTATACTCTCCTGTTCATCACTACAAATGTTCTGAATCTCAGTGTTGGTTGCCAGGAATAAATTTTCTGAGGACAGGCTGCTTTCTGGCAGGGTGTCGGAATGTGGTGCACACTCACAGAATTGGGTTTCATTGAGAGAAAATATTCCGAGGTCAACCATAATTCAACCAATGTTAAATAGCACCTTTCCTCTAAAATAATGGGCCTAAATCCCAAAAAGCACCAATGTGAATTTTTGTCATTTACACACCAAACAATTGTACAATTCTTTTTCTAAATTTGTCAATTTGAACAGTCTAGAGCTGTAGCCCTGTGGCTCATCAACAAAGGTTCTCCACTTGTTTCACACGAAAGCAAGGAGAAGAGGGCTTCACCCCGCTAACTTGCACTTGATTGGAAGCCAGATCCCAGAGCAGAAACGAAAGCATTTCTCATCGCTTCACTTTGTCCGAATAATAGTTGAGCAAAAAATAGATTTTCTGAAGAGCATTACCATACTTTGGTTTACCATTTTATCTAAGTGGTTGGAGATAGAACTAATGTGCATGTAACAGTTTATCAAACACTCAAACCTCCTAAAGTACTTCCTATGCAACAAATGGAAGTCACCATTGTTACACAGACGTATGCAGCCATCCAAAGCAAACACTTTGCACACAAGGACCCACAAACAGCAGCGGTATGAATGATGAGCCAGCGAGTTTGGTGGTGTTGGTCGAGTGAGAAATATTGGTTAGAACACCATGTGAATTCCCTGCTCTTCTTGAATAGTACCATGCTATTTTTAGTATCTAACAGAACCACACTGAGCAGCTGATGGGGCTTCATTTAATATTGAATCTGAAGGACTGCATCTTCGACAATGCAGCACTCCCTCAGTACTGCACTAAAGTGTCAGCCCAGATCATGTTCTCAAGTCCTGGGGTGGGGCTTGAACCCACAACCTTCTGACTCAGAGGCAAGGATGCTACCAACTGAGCCAAGCTGACAGGAATACTGTACCTCTAAATCTTTCTTTCCCCTGGCCATCAATATTAGATACTGGGGTGGATCTGAAGACAGGCGAACTTTCTGTAATAAATTTAAAAGAAAGCAATTTTAAAAGCCTGAAAATGACTTTCTGGTTTTGTGCACATAGTACCTGAAAAGAAAACATTGAAACTATGGCAAAAGAACAGAAACTGCTGGTAACATACAGTGAATCAATCAGAATCTATTGAAAATTCATACACTTCATCAGAACTTCAAAGCTAAAGATAACCAAGAACTTACCACTGATAGTAGTGGCAAAGAGTCAGCCTGGATTTATGGCTGTAATTAATGATGGCAAAACTGTTAGCATTTTCATCATTACTTCGAGAACTAACAGCAATGTCTGAAGTCCAGGTGTGAACAGTCAACACTGGTAATCCATAAGTTGCGATCAATGATTCTATATTACCATATAGGGTGCAATGTTGAGTTCCCTCTAGACTGCAAGTGTAGAAATCATTGAAATGATAGGAACTTGCCTTTTTATGCTGCCAATCTCGCTGTAAAACCCTTGAAAATGTTACATAATGTTGAATGGCATGTTAGTGAGATGTTAAGAGCATTCATCTGATGTTTACTTTTGAACAGCCTCATTACCCCTGGAAAATTAATTTAACATTTGCGCAAAGTCTACAATTTCTGTTACAAGGTGAAATTCATACTTTTAAAATAATGGGCTGGGTTTTACAGTCAATAGTGAAGAAAGGAGACTTGCTGACCTCAAAAGAAAATTGGTTACAAAGATACGGTGATGCCTGTGACACATATCTCCCCTTTACTGGTGTCAGTTTGAACCTGGAGCCAAGTCTAGTTACAGCGGTATTGTCAAACAGGATAGGCCACTGATCACACTTAAGTACTCTCATGAACAAAAAAACTAAGAAGACTGAATCTCATCATTTTTAAGACATACTGTGAAATAAATGGTTGAAAGATCAGATTAAAGTTGAAGCTAAACTACTGTTACAACATTTTAATGAAGTTTACTTAAGGGAAAATGTTTTATCTTAATGACATAACGAATGGCATAAAATTACCTCTTTCAGCCTTAGTCGGTGGGTTTAGCTGTAATTCTGATAATAGTGTGCTGTTAAAAAAACTTTCAGTAAATGAGTTGCAAACTTTTCAAGAGTTTTTATAGTGAGACTACTAGTGTAACAGCGGCTGTTCTTTTCAGTTCAATGATTTTGAATTGCTTGTATTCTAGGGTCCTGAACAGCACATTCTCTGGAGAAACAGTATCACTGATAGAAATTTCTGGATTGTAGAGGAACATAGGAACAGGAGTAGGCTATTATCCTTGAGCCTGTTCCTCCATTTAACAGATCATGGCTGATCTGTGGCCTAACATCATATACCTTGCCTTTTCCCCATATCCCCTAAGACCTTTGCTTCACAAAAAATCATCTATCTCAGAATTAAAACTAAACAACAGATCCAGGATCAACAGCCACTTGTGAACGAGAACCTCTACCAGCCTGTGTGTAGAAGTGCTTCCTAACGTATCTCCTGAACATTCTGGTCCTTTTGTTTTAGAAAATGCCCCCTAGAATCCCTAACTGGTGAAAATAGTTTATGTTTATCTACCCTATCTTCTCCTGTTAATATCTTGAAGACTTTGATTAGATCATGCTCCAGTCCCCTAGATACAAAGGCCAGCATTCTGTTGGCTTTCTGATTAAAATGCCAAAAACAGGTGCAGGAAATAAAGACCTAAAGTACCCTGATCTATCCTTATTCAATCCAAAATGATTAACCTCACACTTGCTTACATTGAACTCCATCTGCCATACTTTTACCCATTGACCTGGTCTATCAATATTTCTTTGTAATTGTAGGCTATCATCTACACTGTCTACAATGCTATCTAACTTTATGTCATTAGCAAATTTGGATATGTGACTTTCTACGTCATAACCCATGTTGTTAATAATCATATGAATAATTGGAGGCCCTACCGTAGATTGTTGTTGGACACCACTGGTCACATGCTGCCAATTTAAGTACCTATCCATTATCCCTATTTTGTGTTACCTGCCTCTCACCAATTTCCCAGCTATGTCAGTAATTGACCCTCAATTCTGGGTTCTACTATGGTTAACAGTCTCTTACATGGGACTTTATCAAATGCCTATGCAAGTCCACTTAAGCAATAAACATAGACATGTCCCTGTTTAATATGTGTTAGGCACCACTTCAGATTTGTCAGGCATGAATCCCTGGCTCTTCCTGATTAACTGAAAATTTGAGGTGTTCAGTTACACCAATCCTCCAATAATATCCCCACCACAGATGTTAGGCTAACTGGTCTGTAATTCCCTTGTTTCCTGTTTCACCCTTCTTAAAAAGTGAAGTGACATGTGCAAATTTCCATGCCAGAGGGACAACTCCTGTATCTAGGGAACACTAAATTCCCACATTAAGTGCACATTTGTGGACTCCATAAGATGCTATTAGTTTCAGCACAGTATTTACTCATACAAAATCTGGGCATGTTTGTATGATATTTTTATCCCATGTGTATGCCACTATCATTCACCATACTTGACTAAATTTTGACTGAAAAGCGAACAAAAATCAATGCATATTACTTTCTGATTTGCTATCTTTGAGAAGACTACATACATTACTAGCCACTTGCACTGTTTGATGGTAATGGTCTTGCTGGACAAATGGAAGTTCCTCTGGCTTGCCACCAGGTTCAAGTTGACATTGGAAAAGGGAAAGTCCACGCCACTGATGTCACTAGGGAAGATTTCTTTGAGGTCAGTGGTGAATGCTGTTGTTTTTCTGCTCCTGACCACAAAAATTGTGCCAACAAATACTCTAACCACAAAGAAGAATTTAATGGGAAGCACAATGAGCAGACTGCTTAATTTTAAAAAAAAAGCTTGATGATCATATGGAATATAATGCATCCTTCTTTTGTCTAACTGACACGATCTTTCATTTAATCTAACATGAAACAATTTGCAGACTATCGAACCTGATTACTGTCAAGCAAAAATATCATAAACAGCAGACTGGTCTCACGTTAATGCCAAATCTGAAGGAATGCATCTCTGACAATGCAGAACCTCCTTAGTACTGAACTTACATTAAAGCCTAAATTATGTTCTCATGATGGGGCTGGAACTCACAACCTTCTGATACAGAGACAAAGCTTCTAATTTGTTTCTGTTCTTGCCTCAACTTTATTAACAAAACTTGCTTATCTTTTAGTTTGCAGTTCTGATAAAGCGTATAGAGGAGAACTTTTTCCCTTTTCTCTTCATAGATGCTGATTAATCTGCTGCATTTTTCAGCTTTTTGTTTTTTTATTTCAGATTTCCACCAGCCACAGTTATTTTTCTTTGAATTGACAACTTGATCTCAATGAATCAGAACAAACAAACGTTTAGGACTCAAATGCTTTGAATTTCTTTATAAACCCAGCTGGCTAAATTGGGTTCCTAACCAAAAACAACTGAGGTACCTGCACAACCTCATGACATTGTTATTGCAATGCACTGGATTCTATCATGGACAGCTGAAAATTTCAGAATTTAGAAATTAATACAGTTTGAGGCCACCATATGCTGTAGCCTGCGTGTTAATTTGTGCATGCCAGTAATACCATTATCATCTCTGCCATTACCTTGAGTCATGGAACTATATCCAGAAAAACCGGGTGTTATTGTGCAGTGTTAGGACGTTATTTAGCATTAGTTACAATGTTCAAAATGAATACAGATGGTAGCTTGATTTGTTTTTGTAATAAAGCAAACCAAGAGGATGATGCAACTGAAAGGCAAAAATTGAGATAACAAGGTGTGGAGTTGGATGAACACAGCAGGCCAAGCAGCATCAGAGGAGCAGGAAGGCTGACGTTTCGGGCCTAGACCCTTCTTCAGAAAAAAAAATTTGAGGTTAGGTTTTGGGCAAAATGCAGTTTATTGACAATGCAATAACACATTATGTAAGCTCGTGCTGCATAAGCTCCACATCAGAAATTTTAATTGAATCAGACAAACCATCCAGCCATTCTAATTAAATAAACATGTTATTCAATGTATTAACTCTGATTGTCCTTTAACACAAGGACAGAATTTTGGCGTCAAGTTCAGCATTCATGTGTCTGACTTCTGCAAGAACACAAAAGTACTATTATCTATGCTGCCAATGAACTTTCCAAAATTACTATTTGTTTTTAAGTTACTTCAAACTCTGACAGACTGTGTCTTTCTCTCTGAGACTTTATATTAAATTACTGTGGGTGCCTGTCATACCAAAGACAGCATAAAGGTTTCTCTTTTTTTTTGTATTAACTCGGTTTTGTATAACAATCTGAAGGGACACAAACAGTGATCTACATGAAGGTATTTTTCCCTTTGTCATCCCTCTCCTTGCATTACAGGACACATAACCAATGCTGACATTTAATGTCTGTTTCCCAGTATTATAAATTATACTTTATAATTGGTCCACACCTGCATTATTACACACATTTCTATATATGTTCTTCCAGTCACCAATTCAAATGAAAAACTCAGTGCAATTCTAAAAGCATAAAACTATTCTATACTAAAATTAGTGTGTTCAATCATACAAGCAACCTGAGCAAAATATGTCTAAGCATGGTTGTACATCAGGATATTTGGGTTAAAGTGCATGCAATGAGATGCAAACTCCAAGCAACTATATACATACATTTTAAAAATAAAGCTTGTAATTCCACCACTTTTCAGCCATATTATGTTTTCTGAATGTCTTAAAATATCAAAGAACTGCATTAGTAATTGGAGAAAATTGTTTTTCTCCTCAAGCTGAGATCATGCATATCTTTCATCAACTCAAAACAAAAAAGTGGTAGTTAAGGTCATTGGTGCCCCAGCAAAGATCAGTGAAATTTAATGGGCACATTACAAAAACATTATCAGAGAGAAAGGGTCTGATACATGTTTTTATCGATGCAGTAGTCTGAATTTACATTTAATCTAATTGTCATGAGGGTTGAATTTAGTAGCAAGTATTTTTTGGGTCGAATGTACAAATTTTATACAACAAATGTACAACTGAAAGCCAGATTTAATTCAAATTTCATTTTTGAACATAAGAATAATCTTGTAATTTGACAATCAATCTTTATTTGAAACCATTGTATTTATTCAGTCAATACAATTCACATATTTCACGTTCAGTCAGCATAATAAGGATTGTTAATGACTCAACATAAATCAGTAATTGATGTGGTCTTTGAGAGGGTTGGTTAAAGTAGTTCTTTCTTTGGAAAGAACATATTCTCAATGCAGTGCAAAATTCAATATTCCTAACAGTTTCGAAATGTTAGGTAATATATTGCTCATATGTTTTATCTTAGTTTTTGACTTTTCCCTAATTGTTAACAACGGTCTAAGCCAGTCTCAGTACAGATCCCGATGGATATAAATTGGTAGCATACTTATGAATTCAGCAGACGGTTGTCAATCCTGTCAAGTTAAAGTTTTAAGAACAGAAAAGTGTTCTTCAGTATTTGAATGTAATGTGCATCAATCACGTAGCTACTGGGAACTTTAGATTAGATGTTGGCCATTTATACTTGATCTAGCAATGTTGACTGATGCAACGTAGAAACATTGTGAATTGCTCAAACTGTCATCACTTACCTTGATGAGCTCATAGTTTCAAGATTCATTACTCGTTTCCTCCTGTATTTCTTCCAAGGCCTTGCAAGCTACAATTGTTAGATATGTCCCTAAAGCATTACATACCCTGAGTACCGCCAGGAACAGTGGAAGATAAGTGACCACCAGGTGACTGTGTCCCAGGTTCTGTAGAGGACAAGAGAAAACAGAAGATCAGAAGACAATTATATCAGTGACAGTACAGTAATTTACTCTTAAATAAACAGGCGAATTGACTCAGAAATAAGGGTATGGATGTTCATAATGGCATATTTCCAATAAATTGTCACATTGCTTTCCGAGGCACTATATGATTACAGAACACCGATGCTAAAAATTCATTACAAACCATTTCCTGAAACTAAGACAATTACAAATGAGCTGATTTGGAAAATCAGAAGGATGGGGAATACAAATGAATCACATTCAAATGTTCATCTGTCCAAGCCATCTAATTTCTTTTGCCTACTTGTTTGTGGCACTTGACTTTTTTTCATGTTTACATATTGCAACGCCAACAAATTTTCCCAATTATGCAGTATGCCCAAAATGTTCAATCTAACAGCAGTTTATGGTCAATCTCTGGGACTCTCAGACATTCCAACACAAATTTATTCCATTCATTAGATTGTTAAGGCAGAGTGCCACAATGTGTTTACATATAAAATACTCAGTCGAAAATTGAAAGAAAACCACAGCAATGATACCAGTTATAGACTAAAGTCTGCCACAGGAAACTACAAAGATAGCATAGTTTTACTTAATTGTGAAATTTATTTAAAGTCAAAATTCATTTCTAAACAATTTTGTTTCACATTCAACAAGAATGATTCCAGTAGCAAAAGTAAGGATTTGAAAATTGCAGAGCGAATTCACTCAAAACTTGAATTACAAAACACAGGCATTCTTTTTAATTGATTCTTAATAAAAGGCACATGACAACATTATTTTCAATATAGACTTTATATTCAGAAAATCCAGTCATTTTAGGATTTAACTGCCTTGAGATACATCAACTGGTGCCATGTCCTGCACTATTCTCAAAAAGTCACTGACAATTGATGGAATTCTACTAAAGTCTAAAAATATATGTCAAACGCCTCCTGAAGCTGGGCACCTCAGAGCAAATGTCATTAGTCAGACATTTTCCTGGACCTTTCAGAGTGAAATCTTTTTGCCAGAAGTGTCAGATGATAAAAGGTGTGACAAGAGCAGTAAGCATTTAGGACCTACATGAATGACAGGACCAATTTAGAGATTTAGAAATAAACAGAGGCAGGACTGAGTAGGAAACTGAAGAGGGTAAGTTAATGTAAAATTAGGTAGAGAAAGAGAAATAAAGTGAGGGCACAAACATTTGTCTTAACGAAGCGAATAAAGAAACAAAAAAAAAAGGTACAATTTTAACATGTAGACACTTTTAACATCTTGAACAATGAATTAGTGAATGAGTAATTCTATTTCCAAGCTGGAGGAGTTCTTTGGTGTTGCATTAACATTTGCCACAGCATCAAAAACGTACTTACAGCCTCAGTAACCATGTAATAACTTTGTTATTATTAACTTCACATTATTGAACAATTATCAAGCAAATCCAGCTTGTTCTGTAAAATGACTCGGTGGGGGGAAATACCCATCATACAATGTAAATGGAATAGCAGTGTAAAGTGAACAGCACGTTCTGGAGATTTGCAACTTATGGCATGAGCTCTCCTTGCCTTAAATTTGCTGAATTTACACAGTAACAAAAGCATGCGACTTTAACACAACTATTTTCTGAGCAATCTACAGCCCATATAAATTATTTAAGAATGAAAAAGTTACGAATAATTTTTTAAAAAAGTGAATGTGAAGCATTTTCTGAAAAATTATCCTATATTTTTTTTTTGATTATTATACTTGGCTTGATTCTGTGCTGAAACATAGCCCACCATAACTGGCATAGGATAAAAGCAAAAAATGGTTGGCAAGTAGAAATTTCTATCACATCAAAGTGTTTCATCAACTTTGGTATTCTGGATGTTTAATGTTTGAAATTTCAGTTGCAAATAATTGTTGCTGCCAAGTATTTTGTTGCTTTTATTCTGAAAATATCTTGCAGTAAGCATTTCAAGTTTAGAACTAGCAAAACATTTCCCAGTGTAAGACCCTTAACAACAGACTGCTGTCAAGTCACAGATTGAATCGAAAGAGAACTAAACTTCAGTTAATAATAGACAAGGGACAAACAGGGATTTTTGACAGTGTTATTCTCATCAGCATTATAATATCCTTGCCTCTGTACTGACCTTCTGAAAAAGTGAGGTGACAATGAATAAAGGGTTTTACTTTGGTACTTGCATTTCTAACCCTATGAAGAAACCGATTAGATAGCATTTTTCAGATGCAACTTCTTTAGTCTTTCTAATGCGCACCCAATAATTCCAAAGACGATACTGAGTACATCACTCCATAAACCCTTGGGATTTCTGTGCCATTTAATGCATTCAGTAGGTTCAGAGGAGAAATTTAATGTTCCCAAAGCAGGTCCCATCTATTAGTCGGAGAAGTGGTGGAAAACCCGATCACTCCTGTGGTGGGGGGCTCAATTAAGTTCTTCTCAGTTCTTAATTGGCAGTGTCAAGCCATCCCCATAATTTTGGACCCTGGTGGCAGATATCTCAAATAGCTGCTGGTGAATCATAGGCCAGATGCTGTCCACTCTCAGCAGTGCCACCTCACTGCTTGTAATGCTGCAAGAGCTTCAGCAGGAATCCGTCGCTGAATCTTGGACTTGGGTAAGAGAGTGGGGTGATGGTCACACACTTTAGTGATTTGTCCTCTTCGCTTGCTAGGTCTCTTCAATGGGTGCACAGTGCCTGGCAACCCAATAGGATTTGAAGGGTACTCTTTGGGAGCCATGGGACAGCTGGGTGACTCCCATTTAATCTCTGAGCCACAACTAAATTCCACTGGATTCAGGGTTTATTGTTTCTTTAATGAGCCAAAAGGACATCAAAGTGGGTGAGTCTCTTATATGGGTCCTTTTTCACCTCAGATTTTATCATGGAAGGTTTTTGCTATTTCCAGGAGACTGATGTGCAGCCTCTCCCACGATTAAGTACGCATGATTGCTATGCTTCCCACCACAACAGGCTAGATTAAACTCCATCCACAGATTTCAAAGAACAGCATTAGGCCACCGCAGTCTGTCTACATTTATGTGCTAGGAGCTGATGAATATAATGTTCCATAAAGTAGAATATTTTGCGTTATCTGGCTGATTCACCATGTTTGGGAATTACAGTCCGGAATTATTTTCAATGACCCTGTGTTTTCCTGTAACTGGCATATGCTTTTGGCTTTCCTAGTAATTAGCATTACATCCATTTGTGGCAGGCAATACAATGAGGTTACATCAGTCTATTCAGCAGTTGTGAGCCTCGTGGTTTTTCTTCAGCCTTTCTTTTAATACTTATATGTTTAACTACAGTAATTTACAGAAAATAATACTTGGAAATGACTGCAAGTGTGTTTTTGCAATGAATTACAGACTGCTGCTGGATGAATTTAGCTTTAGCCTATGAACATTAGGCAGTGATGAGGTGAGAATCTTTTTCACAAACACACTGGTGGCAGGGTAATTAGACTGACTTTGCTTAGCTGAGATATAACAGGGCTGTAGAACACTGGAACCAGGAAGTGCTAATTTTATGGATGTAATTTATTTTTTAACAGGTTAATAAAGTTACAGGCAAGAGTGACAGAAATGAAATTTTGGAATCTAAAGGAGTTGCCATGGAATCACTCATCTACAGCAACAGTAATCCATAAAAATGGTCCAAATGCAATATTTCTAGCCTTGATAAGTTCAAAGTATATCTTTATCCTCATACCTTCTCTTCAACACTATGTTTCTATCCATCCCTTAACATCCCAGCCACTGAAACGGTCTTCCAGGCTTTCATCATCTTACAAGTTCATATATCTAATCACCTCTTGCCAAGTTTTATAGATGCACCATAGAAAGAATCCTATCTGGATGCATCATCGCGTCGTATAGGAACACAGCCCAGTCCCTCACGCAAAACAGTCTTCCATCTATACTTCCTGCTGCCTTGGGAAGGCAACCAACATAATCAAAGACCCCTTCCATCCAGGTTATACTCTCTTCCGCCCTCTTCCATCAGGCAGAAGATATAAAAGTTAGAATACATTTCAGGACAGATTCAAGAACAGCTTCCTTCCTGCTGTAATCAGACTTTTGAATGGACTTCTCAAATGTTATTGATCTCTTTCCCTTTGCAGTTGTAACACAGATTCTGCACTCTGTTCTGCTACCCTGATGCACTTTGTACAATACAATCTATCTGTATAGCATGCAAAACTCTTTTCACTGTATCTCTCAGTACATGTAACAACAATAAATCAAACTCTTAAGTTTCATCTCACAAGAGCTATATTGCTTCTAAAACTCCAATGCTCACAGCCTACCACTTACTAACATTTATCACAAGCCTCTACTCCCCAATCAAGTGGATTCAAAATCCTCACACTTAAGTACAAGTGTCTTGATTTCTTGTCCAATTCGCCCTCTTCAACCATCATTCCTACACTGCCATGTCCACCCCTAGCTGTTCTAACTCTGGTCACCTTTGCAATTTCCTCACTTCCTTCATCTTTTTAGTGGCAGTGCTTACTTCATCATGTCGTCCAACTTCCATTTTAATGCAGTGAGGCTCTAAACTTTTATAATTGCAGGTTTTCTGCCCCATGTTTTTCTGGGTGATCCATTGGCAAAGATTGATTTTTGGAATGGATTTTTCCATTTTGTGTGTCTTTCTGAGGAAAACTAGGCGAGAAGCTAATCTCTGGGAAACATTTGTGAAGTGGGTAACTGATGGTCACAGAGTTTGGGAAAAGAGACTGGGAGAAGAAAATAATAAGAACAGAAGAGACATGAATACAGTCTCAACCTTTTGGGCATTCAATTTGGCATTACACAACTTCAGTAATTCTAACACTAATAATTCAATGTTGTTAGGATGTTAATAGAATTTAATCTCAAAATATTACTTAGTGTCTACATAAACAGTTGGAAATCCAAATCCTATGCAGCAGTCTGAACTCAGTCCTACTATAACATAATTGCTAGCCACAAGAGTTTGTATGACTTGGCTTTAGGTGTGATGAAGTAATGGAGGGAGTGGCAGGTTTTCAGAGGGTAATGGAAATATCTAGGAAATAGCTAAATGACTCTGTGTTAGCGACCTGATTTATTTGGCTCCACATCTATAAAACCAACTAAATCACGTTCTTAGTAACATATTGCTGCCTTATTATTTCAAACATTACTGCAGGGTTTAATATATCAACGCAAAGTCAACAAGACTAAAAGTAATTCTCTGCTCTTAATCTAAATACGTTTTAGTACACACGGACCTCTAGATGAAATGATTGGGTACTTAAACAGCAGTAATCCTTTTTTGTGTTTTTAGTGTTGTTTTTGTTCATGATACTCCTGTTTGGAAATGAAAGCCTGCAACTTTTAGCAACAGTTGCACCCAGGTGAAGATTGCTAGATTGTGCAATAAATGAAATGAAGTGTTATCTGAATAGCCTGAACAGGCAACCTTAAAAGAAAAATTCACTTTACTGGAAGTGCTATTTCTGTATTGCTCATGCTGGCCAATCTTAAGGTCACCCTAAGTAAGAAAATGTTTACCAAATTATGGATTTATGTAGTTGGACCTTATTCCTAATAGAAACGGCATGGAGCAGCTTAAGGCGAAAGTAGTCGATGTGAATTAATGAAGATCAGGATATCAGTACATTAATCAACAGTGCGGTCATCAACGGTGAGGGCCTTTTTCATATTGCAGCAAACTTACTTAAAGGATGACATCCATGGATTTCCCTGTTTGACTCCATCTGTGTAGTTTACTTCTCACTGTATTTGGCTCAACGCATCTGCTTTTCCTGATACCTCAACCAACTGAGTTAACTCTCTGACCCAATCATGATCTTGTTTGTCCTTATTTTAGTGCTCATTGAGGTATGGACCTGGCACTTTGTGTAAAGGTTTGTGTTGGTACTGAATCGAGGGAAAACAGTCAAAAGCAAATGTGCTGAAGATGGCCCAGCTAACATCATGATGGGACCTCCTCCGATTATGAGCTTCAGGCTTAGCCTGAGGGGTAAAACCCAATGTGATGCAGTTTCTTTGCTCTTCAAAACATCAATAAAAATGCAAACTGAAAACATGCTCAAAAGCCAGGTATCAGTAGAGCAAGAGGACATGAAAGAGCAAAAGAGGGACATAAAGTTTAAAGTGGAATATTCACAATTGAGTAAGAAAAGTGTGTTACATTGGAAACAGGAGCAGGAGTGGGTGAGTAGGTGTTTTGAACCTGCTCTGCAATTCAAGATGATCATGGCTGATCGTTCAATTCTGTACCCTGTACCTATTTTTCTTCCCTTATACTCTTTGATCCCTTTATCCTCAACAACTACATCTTATTCCATCTTAAAAATACTCAATGTTGTGGCTTCGATCACTTTTTCTGGCTGAGAATTCTACAGACTATGCACTCTCTAGGTGAAGAAATTTCTTCTCATTATCCTCGTATCCTTAAACTGTGATTCCTCATTTTGGTAACATTCCCAGTTATCAGGAAATCCTTTCTACATTTACTCTGTCTATTCCTATTAGAATAGTATAGGTTTCTGTGAGTTTTATTTTATTCATTCATAGGATATGGGTGTCACTGGCTGACCAGCATATATTGCCTGACCATAGTTGCCCTTCAGAAAGTGGTGGTGAGCTGCCCTCTTGAATCACTGCAGACTACCTCCTGTGGTTGACCCACAATGCCATTGGGAGGGAATTCCAGGATTTTGACTCAGCAGCTGTGAAGGAATAGCGATATATTTCCAAGTCATGATGCTGAGTGGTTTGGAGGGGAACTTGCAGGTGGGTGTTGATACCATGTATTGGCTGCCTTTCTCCTCCTAGATAGAAGTGGTCATGAGTTTAGAAGGTGCTTTCTGAGGATCTTTGGTGAATTTCTGCAGTGCATCTTGTCAAAAGTACACACTGCTGCTACTGAATGTCGATGGTAGAGGCAGTGGATGTTTGAAATTCCCCCTTATTTTTCTGAACTCCAGTGTATATAGTTCCAACAGTCTCTCTTTATACATCAGTCCTGCCATCTCAGGATGCCATTCGGTAAAAATGTGTGGGAATGGGATGGGGAAGAATGTGCGCACATGTGTGTGTCTGTCTGTGTGTATGTGTGTATATGTGTCTGTGTGTGTGGTGCAACCTGGCTGGATATATTTGTGGAAGTTTCATTAGGTGACACTTTCCTCCAATTTCCTTGTCTCTATACCCCCTCATTGTCCATTATCATGACACATTGCACTCCTACAGCAATTAGTAAATGAACACTCTTCATTGCTATCCTAAGTTTTACTACTGATCAACAAAGGTGTTGAAAGGTAATTCTTTTTTACCATCCCAAAGATTTCTCTCCAAGGTCTGCTCCTGGTCTTGGAGATTAATATTCAATTTCTGGGTCCTTCCAGACAATTCTCTAGGGGTGGCAACCACAAGACATTAAGTACTATTTAAATAATAACTTAAACTCTAATTTATGGTTTTTCTTTTTCAAATACCTTCAATAATTTACAGTTTTGATTTTGGACAGTTTATGGCATATCTAAAAAATAATATTTTTTATGGCTTTGAATATCGATTATTATGGTATTGAGTCTCTGAGTGTTAACTGAATAAACAGCGACTTAAAAATTATTTGTTGGGCTAAATCTGTAAATCGTTTTGGCAGCATTAGAGATCCCAGAGAGTGTCGAGTTTGCTAATATGAGTCTGCCCAGAATTTTTTTTCTTTTTTTATTAATTCACTTGTGTGACATGGGCATTGCTGGCTAGCCCAGGTTCAAGGCCCACCTGCTCCAGAGTTGTGCAATAATACCTCTGAACAGGTTGATTAGGAAAACAGCGTAAATAATTTAAAAGAAAACAAGCAGAAAGGGGCTCTTGCACAACAGTGGTAGAATCCCTATTTCTGAGCCAACAAGAGTGGGTTCAAGTCCCTTCTGCTCCAGAGGTAGGTAATAACGCCTCTGAACAGATTGTTTAGAAAATATTTAAGACAACTAGTTTCATCTTGCGAGGTGCTGTTCTGCTTTGATGAGTACTGTGAATAAACTCATGCGGAAGACTCACCAGCTTCTGCTTCTTCTTTTGCCATGTAGGCATTTATCACATTAACAGTGATAAAGGCACCAAGGTAACTTGGAAGGGCAATCACAAAGGAATATAAGGCATTGGGGAGGCAGAAGAAAAAGTACTGATATTAAAATGAGGTGAGTGCAATTGTGGAGGATTTCATAGTCAAAGGCTAGACAATCTTTGTATACATCTGAAGTCTCAAAGTCTATGCTGCTACCTGCTGAGAGTCACAAGACAAGCAAAATAGTTGTGGTTCAAGGCCAATCATTTTATTCGCAGGACATTGATGCGAGAGTTCCTTGGGCAGCAATCTCTGCCTATTTTCACAATGTCCTCCCCTCTATACTAAGGTCAGAAATAGGGTGTTTGCTGATGATTGCACAATGCTCAACTTCATTCACAATTCCTCAAATAGTGAAGCAGTCATACCTACTTGCATCAAGAAGTAGGGTATGTCCAGAATACAACTATCAAGAAACATTTACATTATGTAAGGACCTGACAACAATCTTCTCTAACAAGAGCAGGCCTAATGACTCCTGAGTCGTCCACTACTGACATTCTGGGAACATTGTCACTCAGAAACTCATCAGGATGTTCACTTAAATGCCATTTTTACTTGATGAGATCAGAGGCTGGGTATTCTGTGGCAAGTGGCTCACCTCTTTACTCGCCAAAGTCTTTCAACCACCTAAGGCACAAGTCTGGAGCATAATGGAATCACCTCACTTGCCTGAATACTATTGTATAGGTAGATGGTTGCAGTAACACAAATGAAGTGACACTATTCTGGACAACGCAGTCCTCTCAATCAGTTCAGGCAGCATCAGAGGAGCAGGAGAGCTGACATTTTGGATCTGGACCCAAGAAGGGTCTAGACCCAAAACATCAGCTTTCCTGCTCCTCTGATGCTGCCTGGCCTGGCGTGTTCATCCAGCTCTACACCTTGTTATCTGAGACTCCAGCTTGGCAGTTCCTACTATCTCTCAATCAGTTCTCTACCCAATAGCCTACACACCCACTGGCATGCCATTTCTCACCTACAGGATGCATTGTAGCAGCTCATCAGGGTTTATTAAGAAACACAAAAACACAGCCTCCACCACCTACAGAAAAAGCACCAAATCGATGGCAACAACATAAAAAAGACTCTATCGAAGTGACACACCCCAGACTGGGACATGTATTGTTATCACTTATTATCGCTGCATCAAAACCCTGACACTTTCTAAATAATGCAAGTGTGTTACCACCTTCACCACAGGGCCTGCACCAACCACACAGAAGGCCCACCTATCAGGAATGGATAGTCAATGTTGCCTCAACACCCACATCAAAAGAATGATCTTTTAGAAGCAGGAAGTGTTAAGGAAACAAGAGATTATTTCTCCAATACATTCATATACAGTACTTTTTAAATTCAGCTTCAATAGCTTTGTTGCTTCATGACTGCTTAGCTACATTTACAAACATCTTTCAGACTCTTACGGGTTTTCCTTGTCACTGTAGTTGGATTTTAAGGCTACCACTGCAATGCCTAGCACTTCAGTTAAAATTGATTCACAACAAGACTTAAACTAATGCGAGATTTGTGTATAATAACTCAACAGCCCCATAACAGAAATCCAGAGATTATTTTTAAATCCTGAATCATCACTTCATGTTTGATTTATTAATGCATATGAAATAAGAGTTTCTGAATGAAATCATTGCATTGATGGAACAATCATTAAGATATTTAAATTTCTGAAGCCTTTGCTCACAGAACCATAGAGTTCCTCCACTGTGGAAGCAGACCATTCAGCCCATTGAGTCCACACCACCCTTCCAAACAGCATCTCACCCAGACCCACCCCCTATCCCATCCCTGTAACCCTGAATTTCCCATGGCTAACCCACGTAGCCTGCACATCTTTGGACTGTGGGAGGAAACCAGAGCACCCAGAGGAAACCCATATAAACACAGGGATAATGTGCAAACTCCACATAGGCAGACATTCACCAGCGGCTGGAATTGAACCAAGGTCCTGGCACTTTGAGGCACTGAAATCCTATTTTTAGATCCACACTATCTAAACAGTACAACTCTTCACTTGAAATGTTAAATTGGTTATGCAAATATGAATTCTCTGACTGTACGGGCAAATTTTCACACATCTGTTTCTAAGTGCAGTTTGTAGTTTGTCCTAAGTCAGCAGGGAGCAAAAACCAAAAACAGATGTCATTAGTAATTGAAACACTGATCTCTGCTCTTCACCTCCGACTTCCAACTCTCTATTGAGTACATTGTTTAACAAATATGTTTTACACATGAACAACGGTGATATCTTATCTGGATAGTAGGAAAGATCATTAGTCTCTGAGGTAGGCCTCTACCAAAAGCTTGCCTTGAGTATTTGTTGAGAAAACTATTATAGCATTATAATCTTATAGCATTATCCTAGCCTTGTTGGGTTGGAAATGAATCTGCAACCAGTTCTAGCTTGTTTTGTTTTCTGACTCACACTTGCATGTAATAGGATATATTGTGTCAAAAAAAAAAACACTGTCCTTTTCAAATTGAGTTTAATATTTGATTAGTAGGCTCCTCCATGGAAAATTACTGTGTTTTCTAAAAACATTGCAAAAATATTTAACAGGTTTGAAATAACAATTTTAACTTTTGCACCAAACAAAGATTAAACATGACTTCCCTCTCTCTAAGGCATGACTCAGATAAACAAAAAATTAAAATGATAATAATTACTTGCAAAGTGATAATGTAATAAATGATAGTGTAATTAATGCATCCTGATATTAATCAGAGCTAATCACTATTCCTGACAAAATTTTGCTTGATAAAAAATTGCCTCCAAAGTGGTGGCCCAGCTCCTAAAACTAAACAGAAATAAACTGTTTATTGACCTCTCGAAGTTAGAGTAACAGCTATTCATAAATGTCTAGATTCTTCTTTGGGGAGGTATTTAGTTTTGCATCTGAAAGATTCTGGCCTAACACAACTCCCTGTACTTGTCTTTGTTCTATAATCTTTTAATGCACTTTTTTGGCAAGTATCTATCAGACTCAGTCTTGACTGCTTCAATCCACAATTCAACACCTGCAAACATTTTCAATAAACACCTTCTAAATTTCTAATATGCTTTATGTGCAATAATGCTTCTTGGTTTCACTCCTAAATGGTTTGGCTGTATTTTTAAGTTATACCACCTTGTTCTGAATTCCTTTAAGAGAAGAACTGATTTGCTACACCTCCCCGATCAAATCAGTTTTGGTCAAGTTCAGTTCAGTCAACTTTCTAAACTTATCCTCATTATTTAACACTTTAAGGCATTCTTCTGCACTGCACTCCCCTCCAAAGACAACATTTTTCTTGAAGTTCTGCACTCAACCAAAATATTACTCCAGGCCGATCTGATACATTACTTTCAATTCCAAACCGTTTATTATAAAGGCTAACAATTCCACCTCAACAGTTTGTGTACATGGGTAGCCCAATCCTGTGGCCTCATCTGCAGCTCCTAGTCTCTCATTAAGAAACATTCCAAATTGTCTTTCTCAATAAATGCGCAGATTGCTCGCAAAGACTGCTGACATAAACATTGTTAATGAGGCCTGAAGCTCAGATTTCGGCTGCCCTCTGGCCTCCCATTGGGTCATTAGATATTTGTATTGCATTGATTCTGGGCCTGAGTTCAGCTCTGATGAATTCCTGCCCCAAGAGGCATCACATAACACGCACCAAACTTTTAAAAAAAAATCTCTTTCCACCAGTGGTACAATATTTAAATAACCACAAGAAAGTAATCTTTGAAAAGTTTGCATTAAAATCCATACATCCCAGTTCAGAATTTAACAGAACGCCACTTTGTCCCATAAGCTGTAGTTTATCAAAAGGCTTCATGACCGAAGCAATCAGGATAACATAAAAGCCAAGAAATTACATCACTGGTTATTATTCAGGAATGGGATTTTTGGTATGCACTCTAAATTCAACAGTCTGCCATTTACACAGATGTCTTCAATTTTACCACTAACACATTAATACATACATTTAGACCAAAATATGAAAGATAAAATGTCATTGAATGAATGACAATTAAAAAAATAAAGAACAGTTAGCCTCCCTTTCTTGTTTGCAACTTGTTGCCAATAACTGAGATTTGGAAATCCATAATTGCTCATTTCAGATGATGAATGTCCAGCTCAGTACAGCAGGGAGGTGTAATACTCATTTCTGTTTCTTGATTTTATTTTCCCCACAAATCATTATGACCATATAACTCAGAAGCAATACTCAGGCACTGATTGGTTTTAAGCTAACTGACATTAACTCAAGAATTCTGTTTTAATGCTCTAGATTAGACTATTGGCACAATTGCCAGTATAAGAATGCCAGAATACAAGTTCTTCCCACTCAGCTAAACCAATGAACAAATATTCCAGTTTGAGATTAACTTGAAAAATTCTTTGTAAGCTCCTGGCCTTGTCAATGCTTCTGGTAAGGCACCTAATAAATTTTAAAGGAAAAAGTGGTGTGCTACTGCAAGATTTAAATGCCTACAGCAAAGAACCTTAAAACACTGCATTAGTTTTGTTTTGGCTATTAAATTGAGGATCTTTGCAAGATGTCTCAATGGCCAGCTGCAGGATATAAAAGTTTAATGTTTTCAGGAATGGCAGTCCAAGTACTGCTGTCCCAAAGAAGACGGAGAAAGAGAGTTCAATCTGTGATTGAATAGAGAAGGCTTGCAAAAGATACAGGTACAAAACAAGGAAATGGTTAGGGCACTCCAGGTCAACACAGAACTCAAAGTAACAATTCTCAAGCATAAAACACTTAATTGTGCCTGCCTACACAATGCAAACAGGGGTAACCACAACTTCAAAAAATGCATGGGATTAATGTCATGAAGGGCTGGCCATTATTATCATGGAAATTATTGCAGGCACATTTAAAACCTGAAACATCAGCTTTCCTGCTCCACTGATGCTGCTTGGCCTGCTATGTTCATCTAGCTCTACACCTTGTTCTCTCAGATTCTCCAGCATCAGCAGTTCCTACTATCTCTGAGTTGTTAAGTTAACGTGGCTTTAATGTCATTACCTGCATTAAGGTACTCAAGCTGATTCTTGGGTTATACTTAATTTCTTTCATTGTTCTTAAAGCAAACTCAACTGTGACCCCTCTTGTGAATAGGCTTTTATGGCAGATGGGGAGAAGTGTGGATAGACAGTGTCAGAGAGGAGGAAGCGCACATTCTTACTGGTTGACAAATTTAAGATCAGAGGCTTAGCTATGGTTAAGAAGGATGACAATGCTACATGTAAAATAAAAACCAAAAAGAACTGCACATGCTGGAAATCAGAAACGTAAACAGAAATTGCTGGAAAAGCTCAGCAGGTCTGGCAGCATCTGTGAAGAGAAATCAGAGTTAACATTTTGGATTCAGTGACCCTTCCTCAGAACTGATGGTAGCTAGGAAATGTTAGTCATTATGCAGAAAATAGGGTGCCGTGAGGGGTTAAGCAGTAAACAACAGGTAGGGATAGAGCCCAAAGAGAGAGAAGAACAGTTGGAGTGGATAACAATCAGGCTAGGAGGGTGAATAGCTGTTAATGGAGACTGTTAGTGGCTGGCAATGGGTTGTGTGTAAGAGCGGACAATGTGATAACAAGGCTTGGTGTGTGGGGATAGGGGCAAGAACATGGGAGAGTTCAACACTTCATATGTTAAACTCGATGTTGAATCCAGCAGACTGAAGGGCTCCCAAACGGAAAATGAGGCACTGTTCTTCCAGCTTGCTCTGAGCTCCGCTGGAGCAGTGAATCAAGCCTAAGAGAAATGTTGGTGAGGGCTATGTGCAGTTTGGATCTGAATGCACAGGAGGGAAGGGAAATGGAATTGGTGGGAAAGGTACTGAAATCTGTGATGAAGGATGAAAATGATAGTCCTCCCAGTGTTTACATGGGGAAAATTATGGCTCATCCACACTTGCATGATCGAACTACTGCCTGACAATACAGAGCTAGTGGAAATACTGAGATCTGGTAGTGGAAAGGTCAAATTGCATGTTATTAGTGCACAGAGGAAGCTGATATTATTAGGTAGCACCTCCAAAGGACATTATACAGATGAGGAGCAGAACTGGGTCAACATTAAACCCTTGAGGGGTTTAAAAAAAAACTAGGCATTGAAGTAAAGGCCATTACTGGAAATCATCTGAATTTAAATAGGAAAGGAGAGGAACCAAGCCAATGAAGATTCATATACCTGGGCAATGAGAGGAAATGATAGAGAGGTATTTTTGTTATGGTTATGGTATGGATAACTATTTAAGGAGAATATTGCACCACAGTCAAAAATCACAAAAGATGTCATATTGACTTCGGATCGGGATATTTCATTGATGTGGGATACATGAAGATGGGATAGGTTCATTCTGCAGGTGTGGGTATCACTAGTCAGGCTGGTATTCATTGTCTATTTCTGGTTTCAGGTTTGGGACATGCTGCTGAAGAAATTTTGGCTGCATCTAGTAGGTTCTACACACAATAGGCACAACATGCAGGTTCTGGAGTTTTATGTCATGAGATAAGGCATCAGTCAAACAGGCTGCTTTGTCCCAGTGATAATGACCTTAAGCTTGATCGCTTTTGCAGCTGCACCACAGGTAAGTACAGACTGTTTCATTCCACTCATGTGTAGGAGAGTTTTTATGGAAGGAGGAGTTTAGGGAGGACTGGTCATTAGAGAAGAGAGGTGAGGTGAGCGAGTTTAGGGAGGACTGATCATTAGAGAAGAGAGGCAAGGTGAGCTAAAACAGAGATCTGAAATGACCAAGAAGGGAAAGTATGGGGGAGACAGTGGGTGTCAGGGTCGGGGTACAGAATGAAGATTTTAAAAGGTGAGATGCAAAAAGGTGGTAGAAAATAAGCTTCTCAAAAGCATGAGAAAGTATTAAAACAATAAGGAGAGAAACCAAGCTATGAAGTGGTAATAAGTGGCTTAATTCTGTGGCCTGCAGTCAGCATTGCAGTGAAGCAGACTGGCAAGAGAGGCCTACAGTCACCATTACGGTGAAGCAGGTCGGGAACAGCAACTTACAGCCAGTATCACAGTGAGGCAGACTGGGAAGAGGAAAGAAGTTACCCCCCCACCCCTTCCAAACTCCATGACTTTTCCCTAGAAACTAGATGTGGGCTCATCAAACCTCACACAATGTCAAGCCAGTTGAAAAGCAGGGAAATATAGATGTAATAGGTAGGGACTGGTAGAGTCAAATGAGTTAAAATAAAAACACCACTGGAAAGGCCAGATATGAGAGCAAAGAGTTCAACATGAACGAAGGAGGAAAATATGTAATCATGAGCTAGGAAACAGAAACTGATTTGAGCTGCCATGTCGTCATTGTCTAACCACAGCCCAAGAGACTAAGGACCCTTTCCGAAAAAGGAAACCTTTGATTTTGGATGTGTCTTTGCTGACACATTAATCCATTCCTGGTTCGCTGCTGTCAACTGTGGAATACAGGAACAAGATTATATCATTGAATCTACTTCCCTATCCAGTCAGATTAAATCTATTTACTACCCTTTGCTCCACATCCAAACATACCCCTACCTAACAAAAGTCTTATCAATCCCAAGTTTGAAAATGCCAGTTATCCCAGCAAGAAGAATGCCCACACAAAAGTGGAAGCAAATTAGAAGTAAAACCACAGTTTAAGTGGGAAATTTCTTAGGGATAATAATTAATATCCATATTTCACATAATTGTTATTATTAGCTCCAGTGATAAACCTGGCCATCAAACGTGTCATTTACAAACACATATTGAATCATTCTTTGTCCTTTCTCTAAGTGTGCCTTGCAGAAGCAGAAACTTTAACTCTAATGACAGCAATCTAATTTCACCAGACTAATTTCACACAATCTAATTTCATTTTTAAAACGCTGTGAGCAGTTTCTCACTTTTTAAAATATAAAGACTGCTTTGTTAAGAAGTTGCAATCAAATCTTAACACGTAATCAGCAGTAACACTGGTCCATTTATGCAGCAGCAGACTCTCATCTTATAAAGAGGTACAAGTTCAAAAGTAGCTGCTACTCACAATGAAACGTACTATTATTATTCATTGGAATAAATCCATACCACTTCTTGCCTGTAAAGATAACTTACGCTAGCTCACCAGAAACACAATACACAAAGTAGGACAGTGTGTGATGGAACTTCAAGTAGCTCACTATGATCTCAGAATATACATGAACATTGGGACTAAAGTACATTTGCATTCTTCTCACCAGCTGCTGACTTCTTTCATCCTGGCAGGAAGGATGCAGTAGCGAATGCAGTTGGGCCTTGATTAAATGTCTGATGAGCATTTATGTAGTAGGCTTTCATCCAAATTCATCATATTCGCCTCCAAATCCAGCAACGTCATAGATCAGAGAACAGCAGCAAAGAAGTTGGAAATGGTGCTGTTCTAATTTAATCCATTGCTCCATAGAAAGAAAAACTAACATTCCCCTCAGGAACTGGCATGAAGGCTGAATGCACTTGCTGACCTAAATTACAGGAGTTGGATATGAAAGCGTTCTGTGCTGCTGGGCACTATAGAGCAGTTGTCAGCAGGGTGAGATAGGGAATCTCTCAATCTCCTGCTAGACCGGAGTAAATGGCCTGGATGGAGTTTTGAGGTTCTCACCAGAGCAGAAAGCTGACTCTGAGCCTGGTGGGCTGTGATTTTCCTTGAGCTCTGTGGAAGGCAATGACGCTACTCCTGACCCTTAAAAGGGAAAGTTTTTATTCATCTCTTCAACATCTGCAGCAGTTATTGAACTGCTTCAGTCTCAGACTGGAAGGACTTAATTAGGATTAGAAACATAGAAAGTAGTAGTTAGGCTGTTCAGCCCTTCAAACCTGCTTCACCATTCAATGTGATCACTTTAGGGAAGGAAATCTGCCATCCTTACCTAGTCTGGCCTACATGTGACTTCAGATCCACAGCAATGTGGTTGACTCTGAACTGCTGTCTGCACAATTAGGGATGGGCAAGAAAGGCTGGCCTAATTATCCGGGAATGAATTTTAAAAACTTGAGTTATAATCTTGTGAGAACATCATTCACCAATACCTGTGAACTTCTGCTTGGTATCAGGTTTCTGCACACGTTTTGTGGTGATGACGGGCGATCTATCTGGTGGAGGATCAGATTCTGTAAATGAGAACAAGCAAAAACAAAAATGTGCCAGTTAAAAAGATATTTCATGAGGCTTTTAAACTAATTGTGGTATGAAAAATAGAACAAAAAATTAGGTCGTATCCCAGTTTGGAAAAATCATAAATATTGTATTTGTACGCATACAACAGCAAAGCTTTAAGACACTGCAATACATTTAATAACCAAAAGTATATAAGAGATAAAAGGTACTGCAGATGCTGGAGAATCCGAGATAACAAGCATGGGGCTGGATGAACACAGCAGGTCAAGCAGCATCATAGGAGCAGGAAAACT